>CM042330.1:27593512-28011012 GCA_023566125.1 Zingel zingel
GATGCTGGAGGAGTGCCTGACACCATCTGTCAAGCATGGTGGAGGTAATGTGATGGTCTGGGGCTTCTTTGGTGCTGGTAAAGTGGGAGATTTGTACAAGGTAAAAGGGATTTTAAATAAGGAAGGCTATCACTCCATTTTGCAACGACATGCCATACCCTGTGGACAGCGCTTGATTGGAGCCAATTTCCTCCTACAACAGGACAATGACCCAAAGCACACCTCCAAACTATGCAAGAACTATTTAGGGAAGAAGCAGTCAGCTGGTATTCTATCTGTAATGGAGTGGCCAGCGCAGTCACCAGATCTCAACCCTACCGAGCTGTTGTGGGAGCAGCTTGACTGTATGGTACGTAAGAAGTGCCCATCAAGCCAATCCAACTTGTGGGAGGTGCTTCAAGAAGCATGGGGTGAAATTTCCTCAGATTACCTCAACAAATTGACAACTAGAATGCCAAAGGTCTGCAAGGCTGTAATTGCTGCAAATGGAGGATTCTTTGACGAAAGCAAAGTTTGAAGGGCAAAATTATTAATTCAAATAAAAATCATTATTTCTATCCTCGTCAACGTCTTGACTATATTTTCTATTCATTTTGCAACTCATTTGATAAATAAAAGTGAGTTTTCATGGAAAACATGAAATTGTCTGGGTGACCCCAAACTTTTGAACGGTAGTGTATATTTAACATTTTAGTTAACTATATTTAACATATTCCAGTCAGCAACTTAGTGAAACGGGCGAAAGCACAGCGCTGTAAGAGAAAGGGATGCCCTGGAAGTATAACACAAGACAAAATGAGACCATCAACGTGAAACGGAATGGCACAATCATCATTTTATCTCAATTGTCTTGTTTTTATAATCTTATGAAGCCAATTTCGTAATTAAAAATGATTTTGATTAGAAGTTTGATCGCCCAGCCCTAGTTTGTTTACTACTGCAGAGGGCATGAAAGCGTATGTACACAGTTCTGAATAGAAGACATTCTGATGCTATTATAATGCTGCATTATCTATGTCTTACCTTTTGATAATTGCATTGTAGCTACTGCAGTTAATACTGCCACATAATACTGTCCCCCCATAGCTTCCTCTTCACTTCACTTCCTCTTCCTCTTTAGCTTTTTGATGGACAAAGGCGGATTATTTTCACCCCGAGTTTGAGGGATTTCATAGTATATCCGAGCTGCAGCAGGGCCTCAAGGAGAGTTGATAATTGCATTGTAGCTACTGCAGTTAATACTGCAACATAATACTGTCCCTCCATAGCTTCCTCTTCCTATTTAGCTTTTTGATGGACAAAGGTGCATTATTTTCACCCCGAGCTCAAGGAAATTCATAGTACGTCCCAGCTGCAGCAGGGCCTCAAGGAGTGTGTGTGTGTGTGTGTGTGTGTGTGTGTGTGTGTGTGTGTGTGTGTGTGTGTGTGTGTGTGTGTGTGTGTGTGTGTGTGTGTGTGTGTGTGTGTGTGTGTGTGTGTGTGTGTGTGTGTGTGTGTGTGTGTGGACGAGAAGTCTCCTAACAATGTTTCTCAGGTATAAGTCACCAATCTGAGCTCTGACTGCGTGGCAGGATTTCAGGTGCCGGAGGATAACAAGCAGAACAATTTACAGTCTCTCTGTCACGGTATTACCCCGGTGGCTTATGTTAGAAACAGGCCTGCCATTTGTGAACACGGAGGGAAAAGGAGAGGATGGTTTTAAAAGGCTTATGCTCTTAAAAAGATTGTGGTATTGCATCAGTGGATTTACTGATTTACCTTAATTATCTTGGAACATCTTTCCTAATACCTAAGGAGCAAATCTCGTCAGCATCAGTGAGCCAATTAGCACGCAGCCTGCTTCTACCAAGATCTAATTATGTTTGTGATTGGCTGTCTAACGTTACCCGATGCAGGGAAAAACTCTACATTACACACAGAGACGGGGCTCACGTAGTAGGAGCTGAGAAATAATAAATATTTGTGCCGTAATGTAATTTCTTTTTGTTTAATGACATTGGTTTCGTTCAGGAACTGGTATCGAAGTCATGGTATTGGTATTGAATATTTTTGAACGATACCCAGCCCAATCATAACACATGAAATACATTTAGCTATAGGTGGTTATCAAAGGGATCTTACTATTCTAAAAAAAAAAAAATATTGCCACAGAAAAACTGGGGCTTTGTTGTCTTTTGACAAAAATCAGAACTGACTTTATAAGACACAGAATTACCAGAGGACTCGATATTTGTGCAGAGTTAATTGGTCGGCCATCAGAAAATTATGATTTTGATAATTGACCAAGATATGTTTTAGGGCTGTCAAAATGAGCGTGATAATAACGCGAGTTTACGCAAATTCCTTTTAACGCCACTAAGTGCTCTTAACGCCTTGCGTAGTTTGAATGCACATAATGTTGTAAAAGTTTTCTGCTGAGAAGACCATAGACAGTATGCGAAAGACGGAGCCTGTTTAGCGATGATTCAAGATGGCTGACGCTCGTTTTGCTTTGGAAAACTTTGTGTAAAGACGACAGTCCAACTCCCAATGGGCGGGTTGAAAACATGCAGAAGTAGCTCCTACTACTGGCTGTAGTCCTTTGCCTCTGGGCAAAAAATCTTCCGATGATGCAAAAATCGTCGTTTTGCGTCATCTGAAGATTTTTTTCAGACCCACAATACAGAGATCTCTTGTTTCAGGGGGACATGAGGGAGGGAAGCACGGTCTTAATGCTTAAAGCTTAATGCTAAATCTGTGAATCGATTGACAGCCCTAATATCTTTCTTTACATTCAGAGTTTCCCATCAAAACACATGGTGTGTTTAAAACTTGACACATGGAATGCATTTAGTTTTTTCTATTATAAATCCTGTGTTGTTGACATCCATCGTTGCAATCTTCTTCTTGCCTGCTTTTGTTTGTTTGTTGTTTGCAAATGTTTGGCACAGTACCGTACCCAGAAGTGGAATCATTGATATGACTGTGTATAAAATGATACCTGCATTCAATCCTTTTTCTACACAGATCTAGAAAACAAAGACTATTTGTATGTACTGTATTTGTATGGTTGGTCGAGCACGGTGCATTTGACAGTTTATCACAATTATTTTGATCAATATATTGATCACAATTAATTCTCACGATTTTTTTGTTGATTTTAACCAAAACTAATTTTATTGTCACATAGGCTACTGCTTGCACATCCATATTGTGCTACATTCCTCCTTTGTTGAAGGATACTATGAAGGAGTATGCCATTCCGCTTTCCAAACATGCGCGTTTGCCGTGAAAAGCTACAGGCAACTCAATTTTCTGTTCATGTTAACGGCGCTTGTTAAAATCATGAAGTGCCCGGTATCTACCGGACGAAATAGCCACGCGGATTACGGTGACACTTAAATGTCTGCGTTGCGCTCTGATGCTCCAAAACAGACATTAGAGGCAACAGAAACATCGCTGCATGTCACACTAGTAAACACTAATAACACGTTACACAGCAGCTAACGTTAGCCTACCATTAGCTACAGTAGTAACTGGATTAAACACGGCTAAAATGCTGACAGCTCAACGGTGTAGTGTGACTGTATTTCACTGTAGAGGATTCTAACAGCGGGACGTACAACAGTCTGCCGCTAAAGCTATGAGCTAAAAGACTCAAACTAGCATTGGTCACTGCTGTTGTCTGAAAAACAACACAGACGGGACAAAATGTTGCGTTTACTGGTAAACTGCTAAACCTCGTGACGACGTATGACCGACTGCTATCTGTTGTGGAATTTTCCTCACGTTACTCTGTCCTCTGTGACTGTGTACATCTAAACTAAGCTGCGCGGTGCAGGGAACAACTCTGATTGGCTCATGAAGGCATGTGATCAGAGAGTGGTTTACGGAGCTTTGGAAAAAAAAAAAAAAACTTTGATACAGAGCGTTCTATGAACGGAATGAAGCATTTTAAATATCGCTCGATCACGTGAATTTGATCGTGGGAAGCCAAAATCGTGATCGTGATTAAAATTTGATTAATTCCGCAGCCCTAGTTCTGTCTGAATTACAGCCAAGAAAATGGATTGCCTAATTTCTGTAAAAACAAAAACTAAATGGAATAGAATCATTGGAAAATGCTACTATAATTACATAAGACACCTACACGGACGATACTGACTTTAACATTTACAGTACATGTATGTTACTATCACTGTTGGGCAGTGACAGTGATATAACCTTAATGTTTTCTGCTCGGTTTAACTGGTACAAAATGTTATACTGCACATAACCGTCCACAAAGACAAAACACAGTAACCACTGACAAATTAGACAAGACTACCAGTGTCACTATACTGTTCACATTCTGTCACACAGAACGGCCAGAATTGAGTCATTTAGACATAATTAAATTTGAATGGCAAATAAGGCACATACAACCTTAAGACATGAGACTTAAGCTAAAAAGCAATTTTTAGACGCCCTGAAGCCATTTTGCGACATTTACATGTTTCTGAAGAGAGCTGACACCCGTGGGGAACCTTGTGGAACGCTACCTCAGCATGACAGCCATGGCAGTCGATCTGCCAGCTCCTACATCACAGCGTCCTCTTACCATATTTATACAAATAGAGCACCGAACATTATCTTTTTTTTTTTTTGGAGTGGCAACAGAGAGCATCCTCTCAGGAGAGTTATCAGAAGCTGCAGCTCTTCTGTACCAATCAAGTGCTAAGGTCAAGAAGGCTAGAGGCGTCTGCTTGTGTGGAGAGCGTCTTTAATTTTATCAGCAAAGAGAAGGTGACGTCTCTGTAGGGAAATGAGAGGGATGACAGCTGTGGCGAGGCCCTGGCTGGACACTTGGAGAGGTCACAGCGAGGTTGTCTTTCGTAGCTCTGGTGCGATCAAAGCATTATTTTATACTTGACACCTCAGAGACTGCCGGCTGCTGACACCTCGCACCTTCCCTCGAATCTTGCTTTGGTACGCTAGATCGTAGGCTGGATCTCGGAGGCCTGAGGGCACAAGGATAGCTGTGTGACAGTGTTTTAAAGGGCAGATGCACCCCTGAGGAACGACTGTAAATCTTAATACAAGAGACGGGCACGGAGGAGAACAGAGGAGGAGAGTGTCTGGATTTCTAAGTTTCATGGTGTAGCAGTTTAAAATCGATTGCTTGAAAAGGGCACCAAAACTACTGAAAACAAGTCTCATCACCAACACACACACCACCCTCCAGTCTTAATGTTAGTCAGTAAACAACTTTGGGTCAAGTTAGTCATTTTTACTCTACCAAATACTAGAAAGGCCTTAATATATCTACGGCTTGATGTAGTAATATATCATTGCCATGGCCTCTGTATCAAACACAGAAGAGCAAAATATCAAACCATGGCAACTGCCTTGACACTTTTGTCGACATAGAATCTTCCTGCAAGCACATTCAGACAAACAAGTTACAACACAGGGAGGATTTTAGGTGGCTAACACTAGCTAATGCTAAACAACATTCACCGTATGCTTGTGGCAGCCTGCTTAGTTTTGTGATATAAAGGAATGCCACAAAACACACACACACGCATCCAGCTTACTGCTATAAAATGCCTTGGTCATATCAGTGAATCATTGAGCCCAAAGAAAAGTAGGGGGCTCTAAATGCGGAAAAAGGAATAGGAAGTTTATGATCTATCTATACTGTCTCATATTTATGTTGTGTTGCAAATGGTGAGCTGTGTTGTGGTCATCAACGGACCCCAGCAGCTAAATAGTCAGAAGAACATGTACAAAATAGTGCTGTTGGTAGTTGGGTGGAAGTTGGTGACAGTTCTAATGCTGGTGACAATAGGTGTACTAGACTAGATAAACTTGCATTATAATTACTGTATATTATTTAAACAAGACTAAGAGTCTACAGCTTGCTAGCAGCTGAGGCTTAGGCACAGTGGTGCTTTGAGTTAAAGTCGAATGATAGCAGCTTACCTGCTCACAATGAAAATTGTAACATGCTGATGTTAAGCAGATATAATGTTTATCTTAATCTTAGCATTGTAACATGCTAAAATTTGCTAACTAGCACAAAACAGGATGATAGGAATGTCATTCATTTTGTAGGTATTTGGTCATAATAGTTTGACCTAATGGTGCCACTAGGGGTCTTCAACATTTTTAGGCCAAGGACCCCTTTGCTGAAAAATAGATGGAGCAGGGACCCCTTACTACATATATTGTATAAAATTAAGTTTCATAATAAACTGTGCCTACAATAATGTGTAGGGCAGCCTAAAGCTTTTACACATACCTGTTTCATGGTGCATACAATACTAAGCTTTTACATTTGTTTGGCATATTCATATCTTTATATCATGTTTTATTGTTAAAATATGGAACAGTTAAACCTTAAAGTGATGGTTCGGAGTAATTTCACCCTAGGCTGCTTTGCACCTTGATCTCGAACCAAACAACCCCCATAAGCATTTTTTCCCTTGTTATAACGTTGGTCGAGTTAGCGCTATCAGCTGGTTAGCTTAGTGCAGGCGCTAATGGATCCACGTTTGTATCTCGTAAATTACCCCACTAATAATGCCCGGAATGATACCAAACTTCTACAGTAGTACAAATAGTTTCTTTATTTATAAAACGAGGCATTAGAAATTTTGTAACTACACCAGAAGTATATTTAAATAACACTTGCCTGATGGAAACGCCTCTTGGCTGCTACCGCACGAGATTCCGCAAGATCACGCACAGAGCACAACATCTATTGCCGGAAGAGACTACTGGTAAAGAAGAATCAAGAAGCAAGTGAACAGCAGAAACAGCTACTGCAGCGTGAGGCGATAGGACAAGATGCCACACAGTTGTATATATCCCGGCTACGGTTTAAAAGCAACAGATGTTGTGCTCTGTGCGTGATCTCGCGGGATTTTGCACGGTAGCAGCCGAGGGGCATTTCCATCAGGCAAGTGTTATTTAAATATACTTCTGGTGTAGTTACAAACTTTATAGTGCCTTGTTTTATAAGTACAGAAACTACAGTGCCTTGCAAAAGTATTCGGCCCCCTTGAACTTTTCGACCTTTTGCCACATTTCAGGCTTCAAACATAAAGATATAAAACTGTAATTTTTTGTGAAGAATCAACAACAAGTGGGACACAATCATGAAGTGGAACGAAATTTATTGGATATTTCAAACTTTTTTAACAGATAAAAAACTGAAAAATTGGGCGTGCAAAATTATTCAGCCCCTTTACTTTTAGTGCAGCAAACTCTCTCCAGAAGTTCAGTGAGGATCTCTGAATGATCCAATGTTGACCTAAATGACTAATGATGAAAAATAGAATCCACCTGTGTGTAATCAAGTCTCCGTATAAATGCACCTGCTCTGTGATAGTCTCAGAGGTCCGCTTAAAGAGCAGAGAGCATCATGAAGAACAAGGAACACACCAGGCAGGTCCGAGATACTGTTGTGGAGAAGATTAAAGCCGGATTTGGATACAAAAAGATTTCCCAAGCTTTAAACATCCCAAGGAGCACTGTGCAAGCGATAATATTGAAATGGAAGGAGTATCAGACCACTGCAAATCTACGAAGACCCGGCCGTCCCTCTAAACTTTCAGCTCATACAAGGAGAAGACTGATCAGAGATGCAGCCAAGAGGCCCATGATCACTCTGGATGAACTGCAGAGATCTACAGCTGAGGTGGGAGACTCTGTCCATAGGACAACAATCAGTCGTATACTGCACAAATCTAGCCTTTATGGAAGAGTGGCAAGAAGAAAGCCATTTCTTAAAGATATCCATAAAAAGTGTTGTTTAAAGTTTGCCACAAGCCACCTTGGAGACACATCAAACATGTGGAAGAAGGTGCTCTGGTCAGATGAAACCAAAATCTAACTTTTTGGCAACAATGCAAAATGTTATGTTTGGCGTAAAAGCAACACAGCTCATCAACCTGAACACACCATCCCCACTGTCAAACATGGTGGTGGCAGCATCATGGTTTGGGCCTGCTTTTCTTCAGCAGGGACAGGGAAGATGGTTCAAATTGATGGGAAGATGGATGGAGCCAAATACAGGACCATTCTGGAAGAAAACCTGATGGAGTCTGCAAAAGACCTGAGACTGGGACGAAGAATTGTCTTCCAACAAGACAATAATCCAAAACATAAAGCAAAATCTACAATGGAATGGTTCACAAATAAACATATCCAGGTGTTAGAATGGCCAAGTCAAAGTCCAGACCTGAATCCAATCGAGAATCTGTGGAAAGAACTGAAAACTGCTGTTCACAAACGCTCTCCATCCAACCTCACTGAGCTTGAGCTGTTTTGCAAGGAGGAATGGGAAAAAATTTCAGTCTCTCGATGTGCAAAACTGATAGAGACATACCCCAAGCGACTTACAGCTGTAATCGTAGCAAAAGGTGGCGCTACAAAGTATTAACTTAAGGGGGCTGAATAATTTTGCACGCCCAATTTTTCAGTTTTTTATCTGTTAAAACAGTTTGAAATATCCAATAAATTTCGTTCCACTTCATGATTGTGTCCCACTTGTTGTTGATTCTTCACAAAAAATTACAGTTTTATATCTTTATGTTTGAAGCCTGAAATGTGGCAAAAGGTCGAAAAGTTCAAGGGGGCCGAATACTTTCGCAAGGCACTCTATTTGTACTACTGTAGAAGTTTGGTATAATTCCGGGCATTATTAGTGGGGTAATTTACGAGATACAAACATGGATCCATTGCACCTGGAATAAGCTAACCAGCTGATAGCGCTAACTCGATCAACGTTATAACAAGGGAAAAAAAGCTTATGGGGGGTTGTTTGGCTCGCGATCAAGGTGCAAAGAAGCCTATTGTGAAATTACTCCACTGAACCATCACTTTAACCTTAACTGTATCTGTGGATGGCTACCTTATGTTTACCTTAGCTGTAGGCCAGTATGCCTATCATCAATGTTGTGTTCAAAAGTAACAATATATTTACTAATAATATATAGGTTTCATGTTAATGTATTTTTTCAGGCATATTTCCTTTGTTTAAAACCATCAAACAATAATTTAGCGGCCCCACAGCAGCAACTCTGAGCACCCCCTAGGAGTCCAGGACCCCCTGTTGTTGGGGACATGAATGTGTGTAGCAAATTTCACGGCAATCCATCCAACAGTTGTTGCGACATTTCACAAACTACAAATGTCAACCTGATGGTGACACTAGAAGAAAAGTCAGGAATCACCAAAGTCAGTAGGATTTGTCTTCGGAGAGCCATGGATGTCTGCACCAAATCTCATGGAAATGCATCCATTGTTTGTTAAGATATTTCAGTCTGGACCAAAACGGTGGAACAACCAACCAGGTTGACATTGCCATTCCAAGAGCCATGCTGTTAGCATGGCTAAAAATGGTAGCCAGCACAATGGTTTTCAAGTTACGTCCATAGGGTGAACCTTTCTAAAGAGCCCTGACACATCATTTGGGCCATAACTGAAGGTCTGTGGTGCCTACGGCCCATAGTATTTCCAAAGGTTTGATCGAATCATTTATTTTGGTTTCTACCTCATTTTGACCTTTCGTCTTACACAAGAGGAGCACAGCATGACAACAAGCCAAGTAAAACTCTATAAGCATACAATGAAACCATTAAAAGTAGATTCAAAGTGGGGTGAAGTTCGCAAGGTATTTTATTTTACAGATACAGAGTAGTGACTTGCTGTGTCCTTTCATGCAGGCAACATGTATGCATGTCAATGGTCAGAAATCCGTCAGCTAAAGTCTTTGTGTTGTGTTCAACCGTATGTGATTCAATGTGTTTGAGCCTTCCTTTGTCAGTGCTACTTCTTTCAGGTGCGCTTGTTGTGCCAGGGCCCTAAGGCAGACAACACCCATTTAGTACAATGGGAATATCGGCATTGTGTTTTTTGTATCTTGGTTTAGATTGGCTGTGTTAGCTGTCTGCCTCTGAAATGCCTGCAGTGCTTCACAGATGCTGTGTACCAAGATGCTGTTTTCAAGGAAGACAGCTTGTCAAGATGAGTGACAGGTGCTGTGACGGGAATTAGACCATCTAAGCAGAATTTACACCTCTCTCTGTCTCAAGACAAAAAGTGGTTGTCAATTGTAAATGTAATGTTTCTTCAAACACATAACACAGTATTTCACATATTCCAGATAGTCAAAATGCAACAACCCAAACATGTTTCCAAATGATGGATTTAAAAGAATAATGTAGGCCGACTTGACTTAAGGAGGCAGTATTTTCCTTGAAGGAGGATTTTTATGTACTTTCCAAAAAAAAGTAACATCAATGGTCTGTTCAAAACCAGAAAAAATACTCATTTGTAAAGTCAAATCTTTGCCGTAGGCCATTTTGTCCGTCTTTGTGACTCCTTAGCAGGGGGTCAGCATTGGAGATAGCTTTGCAATCAGCCACCACATTGAGCAATCACCAGTATATCCATAAAGAGGGTTTTGAATTGAAGATATGTGAGCTTCATTTCATACTAAATGGTGGCGAAAAAAATCCACTCTTATTGTATTGTTGTGAGTGGAAATCACCACAGAGCCGGTGGGCATTTTTCTCAGCATTTCTCTTTTTTACCCTTGTGCCAAGAATTAATGAAAAATATGATTACACAATGAAGTATTTTTGCTTAAGGATCTATGTCCTGATAAGTTAAACTTAGCACTATGCAAGAAATAGGCTAACAAAAGAAACGCAGCTTCTCCACATCACAATGGCATTGTATTACCTCTGCAGCCCCTCGTAATGTCCTACTAGATTTCTTCAAATTTATCACAGAGGACTGGAAGAGTAATGACGATGTAAGAAAAAAGTTCAAACAAGTCCACTAGGGACGTGTACTACATCATTCAGATTTAACACCGCCATCTGTTTCGTGGTGCCCAGGAACGGCAACATCAGTGCTTAAGACAAAGCATTTACAGAGATGACAGATATGCTAGAGAGGCAGGGTCTTTACCTGTGGAAAAGTAGGTCTGGAATGAGATCCCTGATTAAAGAGACCCACTTATCTGTTGTGTTTGCCTCTTATGGTCCACGCCTGCGATTTAGACAGATGGGTTTGTTTTGTTCTTGGCCGGTGAAGTTTGTGGAGACACAAACCAGCGGTCGCCTTCTGCTAATGAATGTCAAATCAAAAGTTGACCAATTTAGAAAGTCAAAGCACTTTCACACCTATGACAGGGCAATATCTGGAGTGAGATCTAACCACTCCAGGCACCTCAGCTCATGCTTTTGTTAATGCTGCTAGCTGTGCACTTCTGACAATGCAAAGCTGTGATTTGGAATCAATGATGATGAATGTAGAATGTACGCTGCAGTGGAGAGGGTCTGCAGGTTAAAGTTTCCTTTATCTTTTAACACCTTAAATGACTTCCACTTGGCAACATTTCTTGTTTTACTTGAAGGAACCTGAACATTAAAAAAATGGAGGATGTGCCTTAAGGTTTGTATTCAAGATGATACAGTTTTCTATGGAGTATATCAAGCTGAATCTGAATTGTGATTCTGCACATATTCATTGTAAAGGTTGTGTCTTCTTGCTGTTAGCAATTAGTGAGCTTATAAAGTCAGTATTAATCCATCTGGGGGAAAGTTAACTTCATGTTTGCATGTTTGTCTGATTTTAAAGACCCGCTCCCGCCCTGGCATCGCAACTTGCAATACCGCACCCGCCCTGCCTCCTTTTACTTCCATAATGCAGCCTGACCCGTAGACACCATGTCTGCCTGACCTAAAACAACGCAAATCCCATAAAAACCATGTGCTGATTTAGGGCGTTTTCACACCTGTAGTTCTTTGCTTTGGTCCAAATCAGTTGGTGAGTTAGTAAACTTGGAGCGATTTGCTCTCGGTCGGTTTGGTTTGGTTTGGTTTGGTTTCACACCTGGAAAAATCCAAGCGTACCAAAATGCGTCATTACAAATCAGGCAAGAATGTCCAGCCCTCTTATTGGTCGGATATGTCTGGGGGCGGGAGCAAGAAAGTAAATACAGGAAGAAGGTCCTGTGTTCTGGTCTAGTGGTCAAACCAGCTCATTTCATTAAAATTATCAGACATTGTTTCACAAGAGACGTTACTACGTCTTCTCTGGTCACCGAGACTTCGCTCTGCTCTGCCGGCGTCTGTCTCCAATTTTAGCGGCAGCTGGTTTGACCACGGGGATACGAGTGACGGACGGGAAGCTTGACTGCAGTCTATTTCTGTGTTAGAAACACTGCAAGCTGCTATTGTTTGCTGCTCTGCTGCATCGCAGATTGCTAAACACACCTGACTACAGGAGACATTAGCTCAGACTTGCGGAGTACACATACAGTAGTAGGGGTGGTTCGAGTACGGATCACGATCTCACCAGAAACGAACCGCTCCAGAGTTCGATTGAAAGCGTACAGAGATCACATCATCAAGCAGGTCTCGGTGCGCTTGTTTGGTCCGCTTTTGGTGCGCACCAGAGTTCGATTGCCGCGTTCTCACCTGCCCAAACGAACCGCACCAGCGAGGCAAACAAACTCTAGTTAGATTCAACCGAACTGCCGAGCTGTCGGTGTGAAAACGCCCTTACTATACTATCATTTTGTATCAGGGTCAACCATGTACAACTGCGGATACATTTGGTCTTGAATTAAGAAGAAGTATGTATTTAACGGGGTTGTGGTGATTACTGTACTAATACACATGATTACAGTAAGTCGGGAAAATGTTAAATCTGTATTCTTTTTAGTTCAACTTACAACATCATCCTAAATCTGTAGCTATAGCACACTGTAAAATATGATAACAAATCAGTTCTATCACGTATGGAGGAAGAAATTAATTACCTGTATAATCCATTTTTATTCTGAAATCTTGAGGTGAGAGACTCCTTTGAAATTGGCCTAACTTTGGAACATTATTGTTTTTAGCCCCCTTATCGACAAGCATGACATGGTTGGTATTAATGGATTCCTTGGATCATCTAGTTTCATATGAAACCAAATATATTCACTAACTTTAGAACTGTGCCCGCTAAAAGACATTTTTAAGCAGCGCTAAATAACATTTAAGACTGCTAATTCCATACAAAGATCAGGCAATCCCCATTTTCCTTAATATGCCCCTCTTAATTAAGGTTGCTTCAATAGCTGACTGTTAATGTTACAGGGCTGACTTAACAATAGCTAAAATTAGCCCAGCTGTTCAAGTTGTACGAGAACGTTAGCACACACCAAAAAGTAGCAAACTGTGACCTCATAATAACATAAAGCAAATTGCAAATACACTGCAACAATGATGCTGAAAACATAAATGTAATTTATTTAACAAAATCCTAATAATGTCCACCTACCCAGAGGAACGACAAGCAAATTCATGCATGATTATTGCCTGCAGCACTAGGCCAACCGTCTCTGACAACCTCTGAGAAACCCCAAGGATTAAGTGAAAAGTGCTCTTTTTTTACAGTTTCTTGTGAGATAAACAGAGATATTAAATGCAGGGGGGAAATGCTGACATCCTACAGCATGTAAGCACACCTCTGAAATAGTGTTTGCATTGCTGTGCAGCATCCTTGTCTGTTTTATTTGGATTTTTTTTTTTAAGTTGAATATGACAGAGAAAATACGTACAGAAAAAGCCCAGGATCACCCAATATTCCACATGCATATTCCTAATATATCTGCAAGCACCTGTGATTTGTGGCAAATTGATTACCTGACATTCATAAAAACTGATGTTTATTTTCAAGGCGACCTCTGGAATACACCGCTGCATTTTGGCAATGTGTGAAATCTAATTATTTAGCACCCTGTCAGGGCTTGTCTCGGGATACACAACATAACGAGCCAAAACACGCATTCAGTTGCCACGTGTGTGTCTCTCTCTCTCTGTCTCCCCCTCTTCTCCCTCTTGCTGTCTCTGTCGGCCAATGAATGGTGTCAAGGATATTGCAGTGACTTGACACCCGTGGCAGATGCATGGCGGCACCCCTGCCGCGAGAGCTGACTCCTGACACCTCACGCTCATAGCAACAGCAGCCATGGCCGCGCTTCTTGGAGGGAGACTACATTAACACGGGGGGGGGGGGAGCCTTGTTCGCTTCTGCTGGCTTGGCATTGTTTGTAGTTAAATTATGAACGATGCAAAATTTATGCAAAGCCTGACTAAAGGTACAAGCCTCTGTAGAGAGCTGTCTCATGTCTCATTGAGCCGCCATAGTGCTCCTAAAAACGATTCCTCCCACCGTCCTTCTATTTGGTCATGTTGTCTTGTTTATCCTCACCAAGAAATTGTTCAGTTTGCCATGTCGTTGCTGTTGAGAGGCATTATCAGTTGTTGGAAGGCTTTCAAATTAAGGATCATTTCACCCACGATACAAAAAAGCATTTTTTTTTTCTCGTTCCTTTACTGATATTTAGCAATGGATCAAAACAAAGAATAATTACATTTTCACAAATGTAAAAGCAAAGTACATTGTCCTTATTATTCTGGATGATCCACAGAACACACAGAGTTAAGTGGTTTTCACTGGAACTACTTTCTACTGAAGAAACAGTCCCTATGAAAACTGTTGACAGGGTGTTCTGAGAATTATCCAGAGTAACAGGAAAACTTTTTCTGGAAAGACAAATTACAGTTACATTTTTTTAATGTAATGTTTCAGTGCTGGGAGGAAGACATTTGCATTTATTTGCATTTATTTGCATTTTATTAGCGTGAAGTGGTGGACGAAACCAGGTATGAGGGGGAAAAAATGAATTAGTTAATTTGTGATTTGGTAAAACCAAAGAGTAGTGGTTTTGTTCTAATTCTGTTACCATGATTAAAATTAAACCCAAATGTGCATTAATAGCACATTAGTGCATCCTTAGAATATTATTATTTTTTTTTTTTTAAAGTGATTTCATTCTTTTTGTATCAAAAAAGTAATCAGTAAGTCAAAATATACTGCATTACATTGCACATTTTCATTAATTGTGTTGTCTAGCTAGTCTGCTGTCTTAGCTAGCAAACTAGCTAACTATGCTAACGTACAGCAACTGACCAATTTAGCTTCATCTTTTAGCTAACTTGTAGCATTTAGCATGGTGTTAACAGATCCTTCAACAGGATTATAAGTGGCTTTTTACAACTGGCGAAGCATACCAAAAGCATGACAAACGGAGTACAATGTTTAATGTAGAGAGAATATATGTGTTATAATCACACAATCTTCTAATTTAATAGCCTTCTGTATCTTCAAGCCTATATGATGACACTTTATGTCATAGTGGCACCATACAGTAGCACTTTTAAATAATAGTACCTCTCTATATAATAGAGAAAACACTGAGTAGAACATCTTCAGTTTGTCCGGGAATTTATTGGAATATGTGAAGTGGAAAGATTAATAACTACGCTATAGCTTCGCTTTGCAGCAGCACTTTTTATGAGTGTGCTCAGTGCAAAACGCAGACAGAATTAGTAGAGATTGATTTCCTGGAGTGCTGCAAACTGGTGTAATTTGATAGAGAAGCAGAGTGTCTCAAGCTCTCAGACCTCAGGTTGGCTTTTTAAGATCACACCGCAAAAAGCTACTCCGTTACCGTAACTGGAGTCAAATGTACTTCGTTACTTCCACCGAGGTGTGCCATTACTGTCACCTCTGTGCCCTCAGCAGTCGGCCAGTGTTGATGCGGTGTGTCGGGGCTTTGGATGGTGCCTTCAGCTCTCTAATCCGGAGAGCAGAGAGGTGCTGCTTTCGTTGACAGACTGACTGACAGACAGGCAGGCGGAGAGGACCCAGCTGTGATGGCTGGTGTCGGCTCAGTGGCAGCCTTATGATGAATTGCCCCTCTTGAATGATAGCGCGGTTACTGAATGATACTGACACAGGATTGTTCTGTCAGCATCTCGACGGCAACCGCAAATAAAGAAAATAAGGAAATAAATATGCGAGAAGTGAACCGCTATGCAACTCACCTCCCCATCTTTTTATTTTTCATTAAAGTTGCCACCTCTCATAGATCTCCATATGCAGTGAAATGGAACTGTAAGTTTGTGCAGAGATACGGTGGAGGGAAATTGCCTTGTAAAACCACAAATGTGGCAGAACTTTTGAGTGATTGAAAGCTGCCTCTGGTTTCTTTTTCTACTTTTATATCCAGCAGAGTATATCTGAAACCAAAAACACGTCCTATGTGTTTTTCTTTATTGCCACTGTAGAAATTAGATGTGATTGCATCATGATAAATATGACTTTGATCTTCTACCATACTACTGAAAATAAGTTGCATTGATTGTTCATCTCTTATTTCCTATGTATTCACCTCCCTGCTCTTTCTGTTTACAGCTCAGATGACTACTATGAATATGGACACAGTGGGGAATCATATGACTCATACGGTGAGTCGCAGACCTCTCTTCCTCCCAAATATCTTTTGTCAATTTTCAGAACATTAATTTCTAGTTCCTAAATCTGCACTGCTGGCTTCATCTCAGTCGTCATAGCATCTGGTTGATGTGTGATGTCCCATGCGCGTTCAAAATATGCACTTTTAAACTGATTTATTCACAATTCAGAGTCTATTTTACTTCAGTTCATAGGGCTCATTAGGTGAAAACAATCCACTTATGACCAGTTACAGTTTTAGATAAACAAATTACCTGAAAAATGTAAAATAGTGTTAGTATAAAAGTTCAAGAAACCTTGTGCACTGACTTTAAATTTAGTTTTTGACTGCAAAAAAAAATCCTAATGCCAAATGCTGCCCTCAAGCGCTGATGCTTTTCTTACTTCAGAGGAGAAAAGAAACTGTCAAAAGCAAGGAGATTTTAACAAGCTGATGCTGGAGCTGCAAAGTCACTTTACACATCTACCTTTCTTTACTTTGACTTCACTAAAACTTCTAAAAATCACACATTCAAAAGAACCAGTACGTCAGTCGACCCCAGGCAGCTGGTTAGGGTGCTCATACCTTACTTTTCTGCGAAAAGTTCATTCATAAATGAAGAGTGAACAAAATAGATTCAATGTGAGTTCATGTGGAATGTTAAACATCTCAGTGTGCGAAAAGCATTCAAAAGATAATAGCCATCAACTGTCTTTGCGTTTTCTTACACATCAAGTTCATCCTGCTCAGCTTAATATACACAATCGCTAACCTGCTGTATGACAACGTGTGCGCCATAGTCGCACAGTAATAATAATAATAATAATAATAACTTTATTCTAGGGCTATCAAAATCACTGCCTTAATAATGAGTGAACGCAAATTCCTTTTTAACCACTTATTTTATTTTAACGCGTGATTAACGCATGCACTTTCTATGATTTTGCTCTGTAGTTTGGAAAATCCGTGAGCTGCAGCAGTAACGTTGTGGACAGTGTTGCCGACTTGGCAACTTTCTGAAAACTGAGTTACCACCGGAGTACTTCGGGTCTCACATACCACTTGAGCATTGAAAACTTGAAAGAATACCACTTTTAAAGTACACCTGGAACTGATCAAAAACTATGCAATTAATTTGTGATTAATCGCGAGTTAACTATGACACTCATATAATTAATCCAAATATATAACTTTATGCAAATAGCACATTTGATAACAGAGTTTACAAAGTGCTTTGACGGACTAAGCAAGGCAAAAGCAGGATATCCAAAGGACAATAATGTCTCATGTTTAAGAGCACTTTCAGTGACTGCGCTCTGGTTTAGAGGCGGTTTGTCGAGCCTGGAAACAAAGTTCAACAAGACTGTATCAGCCTTTGACAAGATACAGTAAAAAGTGGGACAAGGACATGTTTGCTGCAGAGTGCCCTTATATTAGGGCTGGGCGATATGGAGAAAATCAGATATCACAATTTTCTTGACCAAATATCTCGATATCGATATTGCGGCGATATTCTAGGGTTGACAATTGGTGCTTTAACAAAATATCTTCACACCTAGATTTTAGATAAATAATCATCAGTAATGTGGACATAATGTCTAAGTGAGGAAAAGGCAAATAATAGAACAGCTAGAACAGTCTGGTAAGATCAGAAAAGTACATCACTTTACTGTAATGCAGCCTTTAAAACCAGGAAAGGACAACACTTATGTCATATCACGATATTACGATATCCAAAATCTAAGACGATATCTAGTCTCATATCACGATATCGATATAATATCGATATATCGCCCAGCCCTAATAAATAAATATATATATATATATATATATATATATATAGTCAAATAATTTGTAGCCTTTTTGTGAACTATAACATACAAAATGAACTCTTTATAGCAGTTATTCAGACTCTGGTTTTGGTGTGTCCTATTTTATTATCTAAAACAAATCTATTCTGACAATGTGCGTGCAGATAAAAGAATCCAGTGTTGATCTGGATTGTGATGGATATAGAATCCTAGATTACTTAGATACATTTTATATTTTATGTAAACGCTTTTTACGTTTTGTTAGGAATTGACTGCAACATAATGATAATGATTATCTCCTCTGCATCATTAAACCTATTGAAGTGTGTTCATCTCATGCTTTAGAGGTTTTAGTGTGTTTTCAGAAGCCAAAGCTAATAAAAGAACTTCCCCAACTTTTTCTGACCACACAAGTGGAAGAACTAAGCACCTTCGACTCATTAGAGCCCTGCTTACCTGCACATAAAATGAAAACCGCTGGCGCGTGGGTCACACTGTGACAGTTCAAAGGGAACAGATAAACAGCGTTGATGTGCATCCTTGTTCTCGAAACACAAGGTTACCTTGGTCTGTTTCTTCAAAGTGACTGTCAGTGAAAGGGTGACAGGTTTAATTAAGGGGTATTGGCTATGTGCTGCCAACAGAGAGCCTGTACACAGGGAGAAAAAAACAAAAAAATACAAGCCTTTGTGAGTCTCAGCTCTAGGGAAGTCTCAGCGCTGGCTGAAGATCAGACAAAGGGTGCCATCGATAGTGGCACTTTCACATTGACAGTACCAGGGGATGAACAGGGGCTGATTTGGGCTAATGGTAATTGTGACCTTTTTTGCTGGGAGCCACTAAACGGGTTCCTTTTCAAGTAGCTATTTGATCCTCTCATTCAATTATCTGAGATGCATCCTTCCAGGTGAAAGTCAAGCTTCTTGGTGTGAGTCACTGTTTGTTTGCCCGGCTTGAAGCGGCGCTTTTGTTATGAAATGAGCGCCATCGATACCTGGCAGTCAAAGTGCTCCCAACTTTGCGCTGCATTATTTTCATGAGAGGGAGAATATTTACAATATTTGTGTAGAGCTTGAAAGACGTACACGGGTTGTTGTAAATGATTTAAGTGTAACACCTCTGTAATCATCCCCCCTCCCCCCATCTGTTTCTGTCATTTTCTTCTTAATCAGGTGTGGAAGAGTGGGCAAACAATCGCGGCAAGGCACCGCCGGCGCGAACAACCAAGGGAGTGTACAGAGATCAGCCATACACCAGATATTGAACTGTTTATACAACCTGCACCTGAGTCCTCATGGCTGTTTCGACCCAAGTAATGGATTTTTTTATGGACGCTCCCACCTTTTTAGAATTGAAAACTAAACCGCAAAATAACAAAAAATGAACGGCGAAAGGGAGACACTCTATGAAGTAAAAACCGGGTCCCACCCCTGATTATAAAATCATACTCCCGCTGGTAAAAATGTGCAAAGCAATTTAGGTAATCTATCCTTTCCTCCAGGAGAAATCAACTGGACGTTGCAATTAAGAAAGACTCCATAGTACATGAAGTATCTCTCTCAGCTATGTGATAGGGAAGAGTGACATTGTACCAAGCTATTTTACTTGGCAATGATTAGTGAATCACTGCAAGCTGCCGATACAATGTTTCTACACAGCTGCCAGTGCAACTTAATTTATCACCCTCTATTCTTCAAACCTTGAACTGCGTGGTTGATCACTTTAAAATGTAGTAGCTTAGTTCTAGGAAAGTGCAGTACTGTAGATATTCTTTCTGAGGGGTAATTGGTGAAATTGTGTCCCTTGTAAATGAAACATTTACAAACTGAAAAAGAAAAAAAGTCATACTGTATACATATTGTTTTTGCTGTTTTCTCCTTTTTGTAAAATAATAGTTATTTAGTGTTAAAGGGCTTATAAAAGCATGGTGTGCAACTGTGGATATTGTCGGCTGTTTTATTCTGAGAAAGCCTATGTAGTTGTGTTCATGATTATGCCCCCTAAAACATCCACTTTAATACGTCTATAAATAGCCGCTCATACGTTATGTACAGCGAACAACCAGAGCTGCAAAACTATCCAGGAGCTGTTTTCATTATTGTGAAATATTTAGATGCTCTAAATAAGTAATTTTGATGTCGTTTTTTTGATTTAATACCGGATACTTTTCTGACTTTGTAGTCTTAATAATCACTCTTAAGATACAAAATCCCATGCTGGTGATTGGTAATCATTTCCATCTAGAGATGTGTTCAACTATAATCATTTGAGCTTATGTAAGCCCTTTAATATATTCTTCTTTGTTGATGCTGAATAAACATTTTGAAAGAAACCACTTGTGTTCGAGAGAATAATTATGGACTCATAAATAAGCCTCATAATTTAAACTAACAAACCCAAATGAAAACCTAGATATGTTTTTGAAAATGTATCCTGCAGCGTATAAAAAGACAATGTATATCGTCATAACTAAGTGAAAAACAAGCTAAAACAACATATGTTCTAACAAAAAATCCAAAGTGGTAGCGTGATGGCATTTCCACACAAAAACATTTTTTTTACTTACAAACAGCAAATGGCTTTGACCTTGTAGGTTACCTTGGTAATCTGATAAGAATGGTTTCCTATTTGTATTTGAACGCCATGTGATGCATTTTGTTGGAAATCTGTCCAACCGAGATTTAGAGGATTTAGCGATAACGACGTCACCACTTCCTATCTGCTGTGTTTGTTCATATAATTTGATGGAAAGTGCACGCTGATCACGTCAAGCATCATCAGTAAACACACATTAACTCTCGGAGTGTTTACCCTGACAGAAACGGCTGCTAGCGCTGCATGAAAGCCTCCTTGACCTCTAGGCCATGTTCAGATCAGTACAGGGGGGTGGGGGATTTGAAGTCATTTTATGGTAGAAATGTGGGACTCATCAAAATCATCAAATTTATACAGTCAAATTGTTTGATTTTCAGTATGGATATAGTCAAAGATGTCCTCCACTCAAACATATCAGTCATTGTCTGCAATTATGGAGCAAAATCGTTTTATAGCGCCTCCAGTTTCAAGGGGTGGGGGTGGGGTGGGGGGGGTTGCTCTCTCTTCTTGTTTTGCTCTTTCTGTTCTCCTTCGGTCATGTGACCCTCTCCCAGTCGTTTAAAGAGCCTGCCTTTGCCCCGTCCATTAAAGAGACTCTCCTCCGCAGAGAGAGGATGGCAGTAGCTGTTTAAAAAGACCTCCGTCCCACAAGGTAAACAACCTGACCCAGTTTAACCTCTCCCCTAACGTTAGTTGAACATAAACCCTCTCTAAACTTAAATGTAATATGTTTTCCTGTCTCTGTTAAGTTCGTAATCTAGCCACAAAGCTGGGAATAATTAGATGTCTGTAACAAAAATACTGTAAAAAAGTATGATAAATAGCAGTAATATTTCAACGAACTGTATATAACTGTGAAATAACTATCCTAAGACTTTGATAAAACATATCCTCTGTAACAATAATTGAACCGCAAAATATGTCTTGTCATTTGTTTTCATAAAATGTGTTGTAAACTATGTTTATGTTGTGAACTTGCATGGTCACAGTGTTTTTTTTAAATATTCCTTTTTAGGTCGATGTCCCGGCTAGACCTGGCCATCCGTCCAATTGTCTCAATGGTGCTAAAGGTATGTTGTGTTCTGCATTGTGTCAGATGTTTATGATGATGTTTTGCATGTAAAAATTCAAAGAGCCCATATTATACTCCTTTTCAGCATCATATTTTTACTTCTGGGGTCTACTAGAACAGGTTTTCATGCTTTGATGTTCAAAAAACATATTATGTTTCTCATACTGCCCATTGCTGCAGCTCCTCTGCCTGAAACAATCTTGGCCCGCCTTCCTGAAAAGCCCAGTCTGCTCTGATTGGTCACCTGGCCCACTGTGTTGTGATTGGTCAACCAAATTCAAACAAGCCACTGGGTGGGCTGTGCTTGCCCATTGCAGCACCTATGGGCAGCACAAATGAAAAACTGGGCATTCTCAATCAATTACATCATTAATTGAGGAATTTCAAACAGGAATGTATGCAAGGCTTTTCATGCAGTTGAGAAAAAGTGCTGTCTGTGGGTGCGAAAGATCCATTTGGAGTGAAATGTGTTTTTTTGTACTTTATACATCTATTACATACAAAAAAACTATATAACACACAACAATACAGGACAAATCCCAAAAAGCATAATAGTGTTTCTTCAAAATATAGTAAAAGTAAGGGGTCACATAGTAAAAAAATAATTGAAATGAGATAGGATCTGCTAACGTTTGGGCATTCTTGAAAACCTTCCAAGAAGTCTGCAGAAAAATGTTCCATAGCTTAATTTCACAGTTCTTTCAATTATTTATGGAGGCATGTTGTGGCTCTGGTATCTGTCGATTTTCCTGCAAATAAAGTATATAATATACTGAAACCATGGGTTCAAATATGACATCGGAGCTACGAGACTGAATCGGATGACATTTACGAATTCTTGAAAAGGTTCCATGGTGTCTCCGGAATATTGGAGACTAGCTCAACATAACTGTTCCCTAAGTAATTTAAAGATACAGTATGTGAACAAATGTTTTGATCTTATCCATGCAGTATACACAGTTATATAAGGGTTAGGATTATGTTAAAAGAGAGGTGGTCTACATCCCAAGGGTGAAAAAAATTTGCTCTGGGGAGCTTATTCCCCGGAGACCTTATGTTTTTTCGCCCATTGGATTAGGATGGCACCGTGGTCCTGCTCAACACCCTGCTACGCTCTGCAGTGCCCTGCTACGCCCTGCTACGTCTTGATACGTCCTGGTATGCCCTGCAGTGCCCTGCTACGTCCTGCTATGCCCTGCAGTGCCCTGCTACGTTCTGCTATGCCCTGCAGTGCCCTGCTATACCCTGTTATGCCCTGCAGTGCCCTGCTACGTCCTGCTATGCCCTGCAGCACCCTGCTACGTCCTGCTATGCTCTGCAGCGCCCTGCTACGTCCTGCTATGCCCTGCAGTGCCCTGCTACGCCATGAACTACTACAACTACTATTTTCATAGTTCCATTAACTTTATTATGACTATTATTGCCACTGTTCATCACACCCCCAACCGGCACCGTCAGACACCGCCTATCAAGAGCCTGGGTCTGTCCGAGGTTTCTCCCTAAAAGGGAGTTTTTCCTTGCCACTGTCACACTAAATGCTTGGTCTTGGGTGAATTACTAGAATTGCTGGGTATTTGTAAATGATAGAGTGTGGACTAGACTAGGGCTGAACGATATTTGAAAATAATCTAATTGTGATTTTTTTCAAAAATATTGCGATTTAATATGCGATAATATTTTAAGCTCTTTGTCTTTTGTATTATTAAACAAATACAAACAATAAATCATTGTATAGTATGAACAACACAAGATTAGATTAATTAATCAAACCTGGAGGCCAGGCCTGTATGTGATGATGAAAATAGGTGCTGCATGAATTTATATGAATGATGTCTTTTATTTAGCTACTTCAGTCACAGTAGTATAGTCAGCACTGACCAAGCCTGGTGTAAACATTCATATGAAAGTCAGAAACAAATCACACAAACTAAAGTGCAGATTGCAGAAATACAAAAACAAATATGTGGCTTTACCACACTTATTACCTCACGTATTTAGATTATTTAATTATTATTTACTGTAATAAACATATGTAAACATGGATTGCACTTTTTGAACACTGTCTTTCAACTTTACTAGACAGTTAAATAACTAAAAATATAGTATATACAGTATACACAATGGTGTTGTTTTTTTACAGTGCACACAAAGGAGCTGCCTCCAGCCCCTCCCTCCCCTCATGAAGTTGCGTGCATGACAGCGTCAACGTTGCACTCAGAGACAGAGAGGCTATCGTTACGTCTTTAGTAG
The DNA here is from genome assembly GCA_023566125.1 of Zingel zingel. Lineage (NCBI taxonomy): Eukaryota > Metazoa > Chordata > Actinopteri > Perciformes > Percidae > Zingel > Zingel zingel. Next base: position 27,617,571 of record CM042330.1, read on the forward strand.
CATGCTACCATGTGACCAAATCGCAGCCTTTTGGATTAGGAAATCGCGTTTTACCTTATATTATTGCAAATGCAATTAATCGTTCAGCCTTAGTCTAGACCTACTCTATCTGTAAAGTGTCTTGAGATACAGTGCCTTGCGAAAGTATTCGGCCCCCTTGAACTTTTCGACCTTTTGCCAGATTTCAGGCTTCAAACATAAAGACATAAAACTGTAATTTTTTGTGAAGAATCAACAACAAGTGGGACACAATCATGAAGTGGAACGAAATTTATTGGATATTTCAAACTTTTTTAACAGATAAAAAACTGAAAAATTGGGCGTGCAAAATTATTCAGCCCCTTTACTTTCAGTGCAGCAAACTCTCTCCAGAAGTTCAGTGAGGATCTCTGAATGATCCAATGTTGACCTAAATGACTAATGATGAAAAATAGAATCCACCTGTGTGTAATCAAGTCTCCGTATAAATGCACCTGCTCTGTGATAGTCTCAGAGGTCCGTTTAAAGAGCAGAGAGCATCATGAAGAACAAGGAACACACCAGGCAGGTCCCAGATACTGTTGTGGAGAAGTTTAAAGCCGGATTTGGATACAAAAAGATTTCCCAAGCTTTAAAAATCCCAAGGAGCACTGTGCAAGCGATAATATTGAAATGGAAGGAGTATCAGACCACTGCAAATCTACGAAGACCCGGCCGTCCCTCTAAACTTTCAGCTCATACAAGGAGAAGACTGATCAGAGATGCAGCCAAGAGGCCCATGATCACTCTGGATGAACTGCAGAGATCTACAGCTGAGGTGGGAGACTCTGTCCATAGCACAACAATCAGTCGTATACTGCACAAATCTGGCCTTTATGGAAGAGTGGCAAGAAGAAAGCCATTTCTTAAAGATATCCATAAAAAGTGTCGTTTAAAGTTTGCCACAAGCCACCTGGGAGACACACCAAACATGTGGAAGAAGGTGCTCTGGTCAGATGAAACCAAAATCTAACTTTTTGGCAACAATGCAAAATGTTATGTTTGGCATAAAAGCAACACAGCTCATCACCCTGAATACACCATCCCCACTGTCAAACATGGTGGTGGTGGCAGCATCATGGTTTGGGCCTGCTTTTCTTCAGCAGGGACAGGGAAGATGGTTCAAATTGATGGGAAGATGGATGGAGCCAAATACAGGACCATTCTGGAAGAAAACCTGATGGAGTCTGCAAAAGACCTGAGACTGGGACAGAGAATTGTCTTCCAACAAGACAATGATCCAAAACATAAAGCAAAATCTACAATGGAATGGTTCACAAATAAACATATCCAGGTGTTAGAATGGCCAAGTCAAAGTCCAGACCTGAATCCAATCGAGAATCTGTGGAAAGAACTGAAAACTGCTGTTCACAAACGCTCTCCATCCAACCTCACTGAGCTCCAGCTGTTTTGCAAGGAGGAATGGGCAAAAAGTTCAGTCTCTCGATGTGCAAAACTGATAGAGACATACCCCAAGAGACTTACAGCTGTAATCGCAGCAAAAGGTGGCGCTACAAAGTATTAACTTAAGGGGGCTGAATAATTTTGCACGCCCAATTTTTCAGTTTTTTATCTGTTAAAACAGTTTGAAATATCCAATAAATTTCGTTCCACTTTATGATTGTGTCCCACTTGTTGTTGATTCTTCACAAAAAATTACAGTTTTATATCTTCATGTTTGAAGCCTGAAATGTGGCAAAAGGTCGAAAAGTTCAAGGGGGCCGAATACTTTTGCAAGGCACTGTAACTCTTGTTATGATTTGATTCTGTAAGTAAAATTGAATTGAACTGAATAGGCATAGAGGTCATGGTAAAGTAGGGTTAAGGTAACAATCCTCGGTTCACCTAGGGTTAGTAACAGCCCAACAACAAACAAAATAATTCCCCCCTGGGATTATTAAAGTATTTTTGATTCTGAACAGAAATCCTCCAGATGAAGGGGTGACCCCTTCAAAAGTTTTTGTGTCGATCTGAAAACCCTTAGGAAGTACAAAATAAAATATTCTACAGAGGACACAGTATTATCATGACATATCAAATATTAATGTGACTTTGAGGCAGCTTGATGTTCTCTTGATGGATGTTTAATGTTGAAAATATTTTCCCGGAGCTTGTGAAATCCTTCAGAATTGCCCCTAGTTTTGGAGGTTCGACCCTCACCTCTCCTGTTCTACCCTTCCACAGTCCCCCGATGGGGATTCCTGTCCCACTGGACGGACTCTCTGCCTCTCTTTGTATCTATACACTTAGTAAATAAGGGCACTATGTGTCATCTGAACCACAACGGTGTCCCTGCTGCTGCACTTTGAAAATGACACCCTTAATGGAGAAACCTATTGCCTGACTGATTGTGTTAGTGCGGATACCAGGATGTGACAAAAGGGCGGTTCAGAAAACTGTCCTTCTTTTGCTTTGGCTTTTTCTTTTCTTTTTTGAAGCTCATATTGTACCACTTTCTCTTCTTTCCTCTCTTTATAGACTTGACAAACCGCACACAAGCTTCCATCCTGACATTCAAGCCCACACAGTGTCAAACCAAATCCCGAAAAGGCCGTCTGACTTCGCAAAGGATCTCCCCTTGGCCAAATGGTGAACTTTCAAATTATCACAGTGTGGACTGAGGTGAATCCTCAGGGGACGACATGGAGTGACCTGTTGAGATACAGAGAAGGGGGCGGGGGGGGGGGGGGGAGATAATGCATATATCACACATCGTCGTTCTCCGTAGAAAGGGAGTGACAGAGGAAATCCATGTGGCAAATGGGACGAACCGTCGGAGAATATTTCCTTCAGATCTTCTGTATACATTTAACATACACACAGGAGTGCTCTGAACTGGCTCTGACCCTGCCCTGTGTCTTCCGTGATTTAGACTGTTTTTAAGGGGATGTTTCTACTACTTGTATTAGACAATGCTTCCTAGGAAGGATAAGTAAATAAATAATGCAATATGCTAAGGAAATGACTAGCAGTGACACTTCAAATCTCATATTGCTCATTAACCTATATCCCATCCACTCCAATGAATAAATAATTCACCAAGTGCCTTATTGTTGCATTGTTATGACAGCTTTAGATGTTTAGTCCCATTGCCAGAGATAAAATATGGGGCAGTACGCTATAAAAGGTAGCTTATTTTTCTTCTTTTATGCTGTTTTTGTGGTTGCCTGTATGCATTACCACAAAGCTGGAAAACACCTCCCAGCCACACACACGAGTACAGTCTATTCCAGATGTATTGCTTAATCAGAATCGACTTCAGTGGATATTACAATTCCAAAATAGCTTTCCATCGGATAGAGAGCTTCATTCTGCCTTGTGCATAAGTCCAGATAGGCTGATCCGTATTCCACACAGTTGGATGTCCTCAGTGGCAGACAATAGTTTTCCATTAGAGGAAGTGATTCTCTCTGGAGCCTCGGGCCAAGCCTCAGACAATAACATAGCGACCTAAAGCTTGCATGTCGAGCTCCCGGAGTTAACTCTCATCACCTCCAGGGGCTGATTCCACCTCTGAGGTGGCTTAACACGACAGGCTTATCTGAAGTAAGTTTGTCTGAGTTAATAAAGTAAGAGCAGCTTATTTGATTAAAGTGTATGCATACAAAGGAGGCTGTTGCAATCTGTCACTGGGAAACAAGTCCATTTCAACACCGGAAGACGGATCGATGGGTCCTGGATGTTGGGTACAGGGACCACTGGAGGTGTTTTAAAAGGGTTTCGGAGGATCTGGAGCAAAATTACAAAAAGCTTAAAAGGCCCCAAAAAACCTATTTTCTCAATTAGCTTCTTACTATGAATGATGAGGCCCTACATGAACAAACAATGTTCTACCAAAATTTGAACAGTTTCAAATGATTGCAGTCAGATTGCATTTGTCTATTTGTCCTTTCCCTTTTTTTATGATTTTATGCGAGGAGGGACCATTAGAAGAGCTTGTTTTTGTGCACCAAATGCAATATTTGAATCTAAATGTGACAGTTGTAGGGTTGTTTGCTCTTGTTGCCAGCGTTGTCAATCAAATGTGTTCAGATCAGACCAACACAGTCCTGGAAGAGCAGAGTGTTGTGTGGGACACTCTTAAAAAACATGACATTGACATTTTGAGCATACGCTTATTTGCTTTCTTGCCAAGAGTTAGATAAGATCGATACCACTCTCATCCGTAGGGTAAATATGTAGCTGGAGCCAGCAGCCAGTTAGCTTAGCTTGGTATAAAGAATGGAAATATGGGGAAATCTACCTACCAGCACCTCTAAAGATCACTAATTAGACTGCAGTATATCATTTGTTTGACGTCTCCACTATTTTTTACGGGCTTCGCGAGCATATGTGTCAGGCCAGGTAGGTAATCACATACAGGAAGACCAAAAATATAACATTTCAAAATTCTAGGTTTGTGGTGATTTTGGCTGTCTTGACTTCTCACAGCGAGACACGCGATCAGGCACACAGGGAGAGAGAGAGAGAGAGAGAGAGAGACGGACGGACGGACGGAGAGTGACACACACACACACACACACACAGGCTACAATTACAACAGTTTTCCCCACTCATCCTGTCTCTTTCTATCAGAGAGAGATAGAGAGAGGAGAAGGATCGCGGTGTGTTCCCAGTGTTACAGGTGCTGGTAGGCAGATTTTGTTATATAGCTTATTACTTATTTAGTCATAAACATAATAGAAATGCTTTTTCGAATCAAGTTGTATAACTTGTATATCTGTATGTGATTATAGTGCCCTTCAAATGTTCTATTTAACTGTCAATATACATGCCCTACGTATAACTGAGTGTTGGTGAGTTATATCTGTCCTTAAGATAAGTGTGTTTATCCACTATCCCTTTTAATCATGTTGAGGATCTAAAGCGTCTGCCTCCTGCCTTTTGTTCTGTAATTAACTGGAGGACTCAATCTCGCTGAGATTAAAACACCCTGATCAATGTTGAAGTGGCCCTCTGTCTCCTTTGGAAGTGAGCGCTAATGTGACCACAGGTCAGCGTGTGTCGTCTAAAAATGAAAACTCGTCAAGGATTGATCGTTACACAATAGCAATAATACAGAGAATGTACCGCCATTATGTAACCAGTAGAAATCTTTTCAACTGCAATATACCCAATAAGCTTATTTATGTGGGAAATAGAATTATTTTCATTCTTGTATTTTTGTGATTAGCATTTTAGGCAACGCTTAGAATAAGATGTGAAAAAAACAACTACATAAAAAAAAAAAAAAGGTGCCAGAGAATAGACATCAGGGCAAACAACACATACAAAACTATCAAAGAGGCTTCAAGAACAAGATAAAGAAGTCACAGGTAAAGATAAAACAAGAAACAAAAGGGAAGCACAAGCACCAATACAAACGATCTTCGATTAAACGTACCAATGCTTGGTAGGGGGCAGCAGACATTAAACAGAAACAACTTTATTAACACATATTTGTGCCAACACGTTCTCGTGTGGTTAAGTTAAGGAAAAGATTGTGGTTTGGTGTTAAAATAAGTAGTTATGTAACCTATGTTTTGACATGAGTTACGAACATTATATAAGGACCGCTATGTAAGGAACGTTAAACTGTGTGGCCTACATAACTAACGTAACGTTGACTTTTGGAGTCATGCGGGACACAACACTGGTTTAAGTCCTGAGTTTGACCCAACCTAGTCTATATCCTCGGCCTTCCACTTCCGGGATTGCCCCATTGCCGCCGGAAATTCCGCCGGATGTCCTTATTTTCGGCCTAATTTCCGTTACGTAACACTTCCTTTGTGTTGGCATTCTAAACTCCGGTGGATTTCTGAGGACTATGGTTAACTGCGCCTCAGATCTCTGCAGGGTAAATCCAGACAGCTAGCTAGACTATCTGTCCAATCTGAGTTTTCTGTCGCGCGACTAAAAGTGTTCATATTATGCTTTTTGGCTTTTTCCCTTTCCTTTATTGTGTTATATATCTTTTTTGTGCACATTATAGGTTTACAAAGTGAAAAAGTCCACCCTAAAGGGACTTACCATCTCCAACAGAAAACACTGTTCACAAACTGCTCCAAACAGCTCTGTTGTAGTCCAGCCTTTACTTCAGAGACAAACGTGCATCACTTTGTAACACATGTTATAATGCTCGCCTAGCTGCTAGTTTGGCACTCCTTCATACACTACTTCTGACTGGCTAGTAGTCCTTACCTAGCTACTGAGTATGTGCAACTCCAAACAAAGATGGAACAGAAGTGAGATGCCTCACTCTGTAGCTAAAACAGAGAGCTCAACACACAGGGTGAAAAGAGGAGCTGCAGCAATGTGTAGTTCAACAAAAATATTGTGTTTTTTGAAAATGACACCATGTAAACCTATTCTTATATAACCTCTAAATACAATTATAAACCTGTAAATGAGCATAATATGAGCACTTTAAAACACCTTTTGAAAGTTCCTTCCTGAGTCTATTTTGCAGCCGTACTGGGGCTCCGTGCAGCACTTAGGGTCTAGTCTAGCTCATGACGATTGTGATTGGTTTGAAGAAATGCCAATAAACCAGAGCACGTTCTTCTCCCATCCCGGAATGCTGTGGGGACTAGCCAGACCCTCCTCCGCAGCGCTGTGGAGGAAGGTCTGGCAAAGCATGACTAGACCCAACGACGTACGTTGTTTCACCCAACATAACTTTGAATTTACGTTTTGTACGGTACACAAACACCGGTCTGAGGTCTCCCAGGTAAAAGTCCTGAGTTAGTTTGACGCATCCATGACCACAGACTATGTCGCTCCTATACTATTCCTTAAGTGGACTTTGTCGATCTTCATACTGAGTCATTTCCCAGAGCCATGGTCGAGCAGTTGCTCTGCCAGCCGGGTGCTTCCCTAAAAGACCTGGCCCCCCAGGAAAAGCGCTGGGCTTTGAAGCAAATTGAACACGGTGTGGAATTGCAACTCCCGGCTCTGTCATGTGATGCCACCTGACCCAAAAAGTCTTTTCCCATAGACTTACATGGTGAAAGCGATGTCTCGAAATCAGTGGATACATTTTTTTTTAGCCTCACAACCCCTGCAAAATGACTCGTTTCACTACCAGAATTTGATCCATTCGGTCCGGTAACATTTGGACATTTGGAGTCTACAAGACCCGCACAATTAAGTCCTTTAATCCCCATTTAAGTTAGCAGAGCTCTAAACCCGGGAGTAGTTGGCTCGGCTCTGTGGGCCGTACTGTGTATACTCGTCAACCATATGCTGTATATAGATTGTGCATCATGTTTATGTATCATTTTCATGTGCTGTTATGCGTTAAACTAACTGAGTCAATAAATAAGTACTTGTTTAGGTTATAGATATCCTTACTACTAATAAAGCTTTCCTCTTGTTGATAAAAAAAATATTGAAATGCGTTGTGATTGTGCCGCACGGACTACAATGTGAACCTCATCTCCCTCCGATACCACACTTCAAAGTCAGTATATGATCACCACAGTGTCATGTTGGGAAACAAATCATAAAGGCAATTTCACTGTCCCGCCTGTTGAGGATTGACACTCTGTAATGAGTCTAAACTTTAATAACTCCTAGGGTAAAGCGCATGGTGAGTTTTGGCAGTTGGTTTGTTTTTTTCTAACTTCAAAACCACCACCACTGCAGAGATACTGTTTACCTTGATACACCCTTGAAATAATAGTTACAGATCAAATAAGTTTGTGTTGCAAAGGCTGTCTCAGTCTCCAACCTTTAAATATTGTATGCTCCTCTCCGCTGCTGCCTTGGATACATCTCTCTCCTCATGTAAATGCTCCCCCCCTCCGCTCCCATCCTTCAGGCCGTTCCACTTTGAAGTTGTTTCTGAGCTGTGTGAAATTTGAGATTAGGGTCCATCTGTTCATGCCCTCCGCCCCCCCCCCCCCCCCCCCTTCCCATCAATAAATACAGATATAAACAAAAACAAAACCAGACAAAAAGTGGTTGTTGTTTTGTTCACATCACAGGCAGCCGTGATAGGATTGAGCCACAAATCATAACGGGCCAGTTGCGCTTTCAGCCTCACTGGATCAATTACACTTGACACAGGCCATTGCAGACAATGAATTTCTTATTTAATGTTTATTTATTCATCAGCGCAGAAAAAAAGGGGCTGAAGCGCGTGTGTGTGTGTGTGTGTGTGTGTGTGTGTGTGTGTGTGTGCGCATCGCAAACAAATGTCCTTCCTTTTTTTTTTCTTTTTCTTTCAGGTGAGAATAGTAACGTACTATATTTTCCCAATAAACACAGTGCAAGGCCGAGGCTGCGGCACTTTTGTTGGCTTTTCCACCGGTCAGCTCGGTTAATAAACGGATGCGTTCAGATGATATCCAGTCCCACCTCTGCTTTATTGTTGGCTTTTTCTTCCAGCTCCTCCCAGCTTCCTCCCTCGCTGCTGAGAGCCCTCAGTGTAAAATATTTTCTGTAAACCAACAGCACTAACAGGCCCGGGAGATTAAAACAATTGTTTATGCTTCTAGTACATGCGGGGCTGATATGAGCAATATAAGCAGAGTGCTCATTGTGAAATAACACAGAAATGATGCTATGCATTTTGCAAGCTCTATATGAATAGACTCATAGGGTGAGATGATATTGCATATTGTCGTGTATTAATTTGTACTGTACAGTATATTAGCCTTGGCGAAATATTGTAACTAAGAAATTATAGAGTGTATTCCTGCACAGTTTACTTTCCAGAGGTGCAACAGCATCACTGTAATTACCCTGAGTATCACCTCAGTCATTCTGAAGGTGATACATAATTAGAGCGAGTAGTTCAATGCCAGCCAAGGAGTTGATTACTGGAAGCAGAGAGAGAGAGCACGTCATCCAGTAATCGGTTGGTGGTTCCACCCCCAGCTCCTCCTGTCCACGTGTTCTCATGAACAGGTTTGTATATCCTACGAAATTACGGCGACAGCAGAGTGAAGCGGTCTTTCACAGTTACATTTAGCCGACAAAAGGTGACTGTGAGCCGGCTACAGAGCACCATGAGGCTGTAGTCGTTTCAACGGCCGTTGCGTTTAAGTTTTTCCGGCAAAAGGTGACTGTGACTGGCTACAGAGCACCGTAAAGCCCCAGTTGTTTAAGTGGCCATTGCAGTTACATTTAGCTGACAAAAGGTGAGCATCATGCAGAGACAACAGTTAAGATTGGGCACCAAAACGTAAGTTAAGTATGGAAAACAGATTGTGGTTTGGCCCCCTTAAGTAGTACTCCCGGGACACAAACACCCGTTTCCTGGGTAAAAGTCTTGTGTTTTTCCCTTAACTTCTTAACACAAACTCCGCTCCCCTCCCCCCTTAAAAAGCCCTGTGTTTTTTGAACCAACCAACCTCTTCCCTACGTTGTGCTTCAAACACTAAATACATCAGCAGTCATAGTGCTGCATACAGCGATAAATACGTGGAATAATAATAATAATATTAATTACTTTAAGTAGCTATGTGTAAGAATGGTTCATGAGAACAGCCTGACGTTTTGAAGTGTCCTTGAGCAAGATACTAAGCTCCCAAATTTTTTCCACGTTGCCATGCCAACATTTTTGCTTGGCAGTATGTGAGAATGTGGGAATAAGATGCACATTGTAATGCAAGTGCAAAGGCACCCTTTGGTGTCAAACTAAGATTGAAAAGTGCTGTCAAAGTGCCGCACATTTAGCTAGTGTGTTACTCTAAAATGCACAACTACATAGTATATTAAAAATAATCTTTCACTTTATCGATCTATCATCTATGACATGCAACATTCATTTGAAGACACTGTTTGAAAACTTACCTTCTAGAAAAGGGCCATAAAAAATATGTAATACAATATCATAGAGAAATAAGTGATTCAAATAAAGGAAACGTTCTGAAAATTAATAAAAAAGTAATATAAAGAAAAATGTTGAGGTTTTTAGTTGGTCTATTGAATATAAAATGAATAAATAGCCAATGGCAACAGAAAAAAAGCAATATTGGTTATATAACATAGTGTGGCGGTTGAGTGACGGTCGAGTATGTTCACAACCGTTGTTTTTACGACTGCATTGATTTCCGGAAAAAAAGACCAAAAAATGGAGATAACAAGCAGTTGGGGGTTCGGTGCCTTGCTCAAGAGCACCTTGGCAGTGCTCAGGAGGTGAACTGGCACCTCTGCAGCTACCAGTCCACCACCATACGTTGGTCCGTATGGGGACTTGTACCAGCAACCCTCCGGTTCCCACCCCCCATCTACTGCCACCCCCCAAGAGGTTTCTGCCCGACAGCGACGATAGCTATTGTCGGTGAGATCAAAGTACGGTGGTACAGTAGATGTTTGTGTTTATTATGATTAATCCAAATAGATATTCTAATAAAATAGTAGTAGCTATATGCAACAGAAGGATGTGAGTATATACAGCAAGGACTTTGTTAAAAAAAAAAGAACTTCATTAATGACTTAACTTAATTAAAAGTTCTTCTTATTAATGGCTTCAGAATAAATATAAAGCAAAAGTAAATGTTATTGTTAAATTAGTTAGAAGTTATTGGGCCATTATGAAGGCTGCAGTATTAGAAAGTGGTTGAGTACCAGTAGAACTCCTGGTTTTGTATCTCTGTCTGTGGTCAGTCATATCTGATGGTTTGATTTGCTCTCAGGTTTTCGGGAGGGGGGGATGGTTAATCCCTGGGGCAACCGGGTGAACACGACTCAGCTTTAGCGTTACATCAGTGTTGGATGAGATGATGAAAGTGTCAGCGCTCCCTTCTCTTCACGCCCCTAGAATAAAGATACAGAGATGGACCTCCTGACCTGTGGGATTGTCCATCTGTGTGTCTTTTCCTTCTCACAGTGCAGTGGAGGATCGCGTCCTCCGTTTCAGACTGGCCCCTCCGTTCTTCCATCCATTTTTACTGAGGTCAGGCTGATCGTGATGATTAGCCTGGGTGTTTGATCAGAGTGAGATTAAGCAAAAAACTGCTAACTCCACCGGTGGCACTTTTAGGTCATCTTTTGCATCCTCAAATGCACATTAATCTAGGTTGAATGTTATCTATATCTACGACATTTCATTGACAGGATTGTTCAGGTGCCACCGCATGTCCCTCCGGATGTCCCTCATTTTCTGCCCGATGTCCCTTACTTTCCCCTTTCTTTGTTGACTGAACTCCGGTTGATTCATCCTTCGTGCTAAAACCCAACAACCAAATTATATTTATCTTTTTTTGAGTAAAATTCTCATCACACACTCGGCAGCCATTTTTAAAGTGGCCATATTATGCTCATTTTTAGGTTCATAATTGTAATTTGGGATTGTATCAGAATAGGTTTACATGGTTTAATTTTCAAAAAACACCATATTTTTGTTGTACTGCACATTGCTGCAGATCCTCTTTTCACCCTGTGTCAGGTCTCTGTTTTAGCTACAGAGTGAGACTACGCAACTTCTGTAAGATCTTTGTTGGCAGTCGCACATGCGCAGTAGCTAGCTAAGAACTACATGAGCTAGCTAGCTGTTTCTGCAACTTTGGCCTGTAGAAGGCAGGATTAGCCGGGAGACTTCCTCTAAACGAGGGCGCACTTCCAACTTTGTGTGGAATACCTGCAGAACAGGGACATGTAAGTAGTTCTATACAATTTATTTTGTAGATTAAGGTGAATTTGTGTGTGTTGTAGCAGTGTTTTGCCATTGAGAACGAGATAGCATGCTAGCGCTAGCATGCTAACGGTTAGCCCCCTAGGCCCCTCGTCTCGGCTAGTTACGTAGAAAGCCGTGCAGATTTTGACCAGCTCACCCGGAGACTGAAGGCAGGACACATTCAGAAACCTTATCTCATTCAAAACAGTATGGATGTTTTTTTTCAAAGTTTGTATGCGTGTGGACGCAACAGAGACACAAAATGACCCCCTAAATCCCAGAAAAAGTGATCTTTTCATAATATGGGCAATTTACGATAAGATAAAATAAAATAGACTTTATTAATCCCACAATGGGGAAATTCCAGTGCTTTTTATTTTGCTATTATGCTTTTAATTTCAGAGCTCGCCTCCCTACGTGCACATGTTCCACCAAAACAAGTTCCTTCCCAGGACTATTTTCCGTCTGGTGCTTAGCGCCGCCCAAGACGATTGGGATTGGCTACCAAATGCCAATAAACCAAAGTAAATTTTTCTCCTATCCAGGAATGTTGTGTGGGATAGACACACAACACTCTTGTCCTCCACAAGGTCTGGCAATGCGAGACTAGGTTGAATGTTAGTAAATACATTTGCAGTACAGCACAGTGAAGTAAAATGTACTTAAAGCCCAACCAAACCTCATTGTATTCTGTCACATAATTTGGAGAGCTTGTTGGTTTTGCATGGGACAATTTAGCATTTTTAATTATCTCGCAACCACTTACGGTTTATCTTGTGACCCACATGTTTGGAAACACTGCATTAAAGCATCAGGAATAATAATTCTAAATAATACATAATTGAATAAATGATCCCCCACTGGCTTCCCATCCACATGCAATTGTTTCACAGTGAAGCAGCAGCAGCTCCAGTCCGCCGTCTGTGTCTACAAAGGATGCGTTCAGGCACACTATTAATTGTAGGTCACCTTTAGGAGACCAGTATATTCAGATTCTTTACCTCACTGGGGATGTATTTTATGGAGCGCATATATTTAGTGCGTGTTTTAATTAAATATGAACCACCAAAATGGCAAAGAATGATGTCTTTTATTATATGTCAATTAAACCAAAAATAATTTGACTGATCAGACTGCCGCTGCTTTGTTTCCTTTACCTTCACAATCATAAAATCCCCGCAGATGCCAAAATCTCATGTGACTGCTCATCCTGAGAGATCATTGCATGTTATGGTGGGTCATATTTAGGGCAAATACAATGAGGTAATTTGGTTTCAGATTTAATGAAATGGCTCCATTTAATGCGAGAGCTGTCTAAATGCTCAGGGTGACTACCGTCTGTGGGAGTGGTGAGAGGACATAAATCAGCTATAAGGAAGTTTCCCTCCTCGCTTCTAGAAACAAGAGGCACTTTTTGATGTTAATTTCTCACATAGATGTGTGCACACCACATCCCAAGGGAAAATGATAGCGGGCCTCCCCTCTAATCACAGCCCGACACTGTTCTACAGCCGGCCCCATTTAATAAATCACTTGGGGAAAAATATCACAACTCTGGGGTACCTTAAAAGGAACCCCGACTAGTACGACATGTTGGTCTTATAAGATTAATGTGGGCATCAGCTATAAAAAGGTGGTACAAAAACACTCTAAATGTTTTGTTGTTAAAAAATGCAGAAAATTTGTTCCCTCGTAGGCCGCCATGGTTATTTACGTCTCAATGCATTCTGGGGTAGTGACGTGGAATGGTTGTACCCCGACGTACCGGCTATTGACAGTACAGTAACAGCGAGATAAACACGTCTGCCGTTCAGCCTTTTCAGTTTGACCGTAGGCTTAAAGGACGAACCTATGGGTTATTAACAGATGTCTTCCCACTCTGTTGCTCTCTGGGGCATGTTTTCATGCTAATTCAATGTGTTTGGAGCTTCAACGAAGCTAGCGCGGACCCCTGGTTAGCTTACAACGCTAGCTAGTATTCGGGGCACAGGGAAAGTAAAAACAAATCGCTATTTATACCACTAAAAAGGCTCAAAATATCACCAAACTTCAACGGTAGCATAATGAGGGTCCCTACATGTTAACCGAAGCATTGAGAACTTTGTAAGTGACAGTTTATTGAACGAAGAGCTGCGGGAGCTCCGTGAAAGGCCATGTAGTTTCTGAATCTGTCTTCATTTCAGATCGACAAAGGTCAGTTTAAAAGATTTTCGTCAGATTTTGAGCGGCTCATCCGCTCCCCATTTCCGGGCGAGTCCCGACTGCCCTCTCTCCAACTGAACATGAAGGCCGACGGCTCCTCGGACGGCCGACGGCATGGGACACACCGAACAGACTTGAGTCACCGATCTCGCCAAACGGTCCGACGGCCGATTATCGGGCTGGTGTGTCTCCTCTATTAGACAGGAAATCCTCCCCTGGAGTTCCAGCGGGGTCACGTTCATACAAGAGCTGGTGAAATAAGCATTTTTTTATCTTTATCCAAGCAATACTTCACAGCGAACAAAACTGGGCTTCTTCAAAATGACTTCCCTTAACTATGCTCAGGTATGTTGTGCTTTTGCTGTTTCTTTGTTAAAGAAATAGCAAAAGCCATATATATATATATATATATATATATATATATATACTATTCTATTTAAACATATATACTATTCTATTTAAACATGTACAGCTAAGATGAAGAGAACTATGTATAGTGATGCAGTAGCAAGTAGCTAATAGAAGCTATCTGACCTTTGATCACATCTGATGTGTATTAAATGGGAAGGCTATTGTCTCCATCTTAAATCATCATTCCCTTCCTCACTCAAACTGTTAGCATGTGGCTCGCAGCTTTCATTCATCACTCTTTCCTTCCGTGTTTAGCCGAGCTGAGGTGGATCTTATGCGTCTTGTGACCCGCTCCAAACACAGAAACTTGGATTTTTAGAAAACACAATTATTTTAATGCCAGCGAAACAATTGACATCTCTCAAACGTAATTACATATGACAAAAAGAGCAAAATTGCAAATGAACAAAGCGCTGGACTGATTGGCAAGGGTTGAACCCACCGAGAGCCCCTCCAGAGAGGTCCGCTACATGGCTGAATAGTTTCAGCCGGTCTGGTGGAATTTGATACGGCTACCATGACGAGACTCTCAATCCTTAATGAAATCTTTGTCTTTTTCACATGCACATCATGTATTAATTAATCCCCACTTCTGCCAAACCCAGAAAGGAAGCATGTTTAAAAGGGACATTGAGTAATCTAGTTTGAGGTCTGTCAGCAGGAGGAATCCCAACAACATAACCAGGTGTTTGGCATTTGACCTCACCACCCCTTTTACAAGACCCATTATCACAATGTGGAGAATCTTCTGGTGAAGAGAAAAGACGTTGCCGTGATAAACGCTGGAATAACAATGCAGCTTTTGCTATGTCAGCCTCACTTTTTAACCTTCGGGAGCTGAAATGTTTTGTGATGCCGTTTGGCTGCTTTTCAGCACCATCCCGCATCACAGAGTGGTTGACAATGCCAGTAGGTGGGGGTGAGGTGTGTAGGGGTGAGCAGCGAGGGGGGGTGGGGTAGTTTTGCCTCTTAAAATCAAAACAAGACTTTTGCTTTGAACCAACTGTTTCTCATGATGCACGGCACCTAATTCTTTTAAAGAATTTGATGTCCATTAAACAAGCACTTGAAAGCAGCTGATGAAGAGGCAGCGTGCATTAAGGTGGACCATATTTGGTCGCTGAGCGACGAGGCTACAGGCTGTCCCTACCAGGCTACTTTCACATTGGGTAACTGACAGCACAGATTCTCACTCCCTCGCACTGGCTGGCTGCTGGCCACAATTCAACTGGGAGATGCTCATTAACATAAGTTGAGAAGGTGCTGTCAGCCATGTGTCCTGCGTATTATATTATATAATTAACATATTGATGTTCAATAGATAGATAGCTAGATATCTGTCACCGACAAAAATGACCTTCCCATACAAATAAACTGCGTTATCAATTAGGATTCATGGACATCTTTTCTCACGGATCACACGTCATCGTACTAGCGACAGGCGCGCGTTGTGGAACGGTCCTAGTTTAAAAACGTGGTTAACATTGTAAATTGAAACAAAACGACTTCACTACAGGATTAGGAAAAGATCACGGTTTGGGTTAAAATAAGTTTATGTAACTTAAGTGATATACGTACAGTAAGTGAAGTACATTACTTGAGTAAGTAAGTTAACATATTTTAGTTAAAATATGTCAACGTTGACATTTGGTTTCACTTGGAACATGAAGAGCGTCAAAAACAGAAGAAATCCAGGATAAAATATACTTTATATTGTACTTTTCCCTTAAAACGCAATGGAGAATGCGAGAATGTAACTTTGAGGAAGCAGGACGAATGTGGTTTAATTGTATGAGAATGCAACTTTGAGGAAACAGGACGGACGGACGGACAGACAGACAGAGAATTCCACCCAGACAGCTTTGGCAGTGGGTTAGTCCTTGTCTGTCAATTAACCAGTGCTTAATTTGTAAAGTGGGAGGTCCCGGAGCGCAGGAGTGGGGGGTGAATCCGGCGACTCAAAACGGGGGTTGGAGGTAACGGAACAAAAAAAAAATTACACTGTCTACGTAGCTTCTCTGACTAAAAAAACCTAAAAAACGCTGTGTGTACATCAGGGCAATGTTTATTTTAATTTCAGAACATGCACTGCATGGGTACAAAATGTAATGTATCCATTGTATCTTGATCGGCGGAAATAATTTTGGCTTGTTTGGGATCCAACTGGCCAGCGTATTTGAACAAGTTAAGCAAACTTTGTTGTCTTTTTGACATTTTTCCCCTGAGTGAAACGAGGCTAACAGCAATCTCAACCAGCACAAGCGCATGTGTCACTTGAAGTGGCTCCCCTCCCTCCGTCCCTCTCCCCCCTCCGTCTTACCCTGAAAATTCACCTCAAAACGCATCGAAAATACAAACACAAGATTTTTGTGGCACTTCAATGGGGAATAAAGGGTAACAAGACAGATAACATTGAACAGTACACAAACAGTAATTTATTTTTTTCATTTAGGCGATTCATTTTTCATAGTGACACAGGAGGTGCTGGATCCAATAAAAAAAAGTTCTGGATCCAACGTCAGAGGTGCCGGCTCAAATTAAGCCCTGGCTATAGCTCATGTAGCGAGTGCTGTCAGTATAGCAACATTTGGAAAAGCCATCCAGGTCATGTAGTCATTTTGTTACAATTTAAAGCAACACTGGACAAAGAGTGGCGGATTGGACAAAAACTGTGTGCCGACATTGTTGAACCAAAGTTGGGTATGTGTCTGTGGAAACGCAAACATGCTAAACCATTTGTAACAGTATCACCTGAATGTGTCTATGACAGGGCTTGAGCACCGCTGTCATGTTCCTTCAGCCGTGCCTCAGTAAGTCCACTGTGCCTGCCCCGTACAGTATAACACAAGCCGCAGTCACCCAGGAATTAGCCACTGAATATTCAGGTTCTGGTTTCTGTTTGTAGTACGAGTAGTATTGACCAATTATGTTTGAGCGGGCTTTGGTTGCAGTTGGAGCCAGAAACCGTTGGCTGAAATGCAATCTTAAAACCCATCGGCTGTCATCTGGCAACGATTTAGCTTTTTGTTAGCTTTTTGTTTTTTATATATGTATCTGCATTCATATGCAGATATCTGTTTATAGAGGCATAGTCTCTAAACTCCAACTCCATTTGCATGTCACAAGTTGATAACCGGACCCGGCGCATTAAAGAAAAAGTCTAGTCCCAGATATCTGCTGGTGAAATGAAATATTGGCCATTGCCCCCAGAGGCTAAACCGTTGTCAGATGGATCTCTGAGGGGTAAGGAACCATTTAATTTTTTGAAAAAAATGGGACAAAAAAAATTTCTAGAATGCAAATTTTGCCTTCTGCATCTATAAACAATAGTTCCTATTCTATTCTTTAATCATTGTCAATGTTTTACCAGTTTTGGAACAGCCATGGTCACTGAAATGTGTGTGTGTGTGTGTGTGTGTGTGTGTGTGTGTGTGTGTGTGTGTGTGTGTGTGTGTGTGTGTGTGTGTGTGTGTGTGTGTGTGTGTGAGTGTGTGTGCATGCGTGCGTGCGTACGTGCTTGCATGTGTGCGTGTCTGTGTGTGCGTGTGTGTGTAAGAGCAAGACAAAGAGAATAAATGTGACCATCCTTTTTCTTACCGCCAACGACGCCACAAGCCCAAGTCGGTTGCCATGGCACCGTGAAATGAAGAAAGTTTGACAAGGGTGCCATACATTTTTAAACCACTTATTGGCATTGCCTCAAAGGTAGAATCTCCCGCTGCCCTCCCCTTCAGCTGCTGTACAGCCGCATCAGTGTCAGGCCCCAGCTCCCTGGAGGAGGGCTGCCGCGGCAGGCCGGCTGGGACTCGGGAGTCTAATTGGGGCCCGAGGACACCTCCCTCTGCTGGTACAGCTGTGCTGCCACTGGCTGACGGTAGGATCAAAACCCTGTGACTAGCCAGGGGTCAGAGGTGGCCTGGTGGCTGCTCAGCATGCAGGGCCAGAGGAGGACTCTGCTGTGTGTGACGGCAGGCGGATCAGGCAGCGCTGTCCTGCAGTCTGCATGAACTCTGACTGAAGCCCTCAGCTGCTCACTCGCTCGGTCTCTGCCTATGAAAGGAAAACGCAAAGATAAATGCTGCTGATGTGTGTATGCAATGTGCACGCTAACGATTGTCGACACATTGCACTCTTTTGACTTCTGCTGCAATAATGATTCCATTTTATCGGCTAAAAATAGATCATTCTTGTGTGCTTTCCAAAAATCGAGCAGCTCCCATCACCTTGGTAAAGAGACTGAGACAACAAAGATTATGTCCTTGTTGAACTGCCACGTCAGAAAGGTGCATTGGAAGATTTGATGGATGGGTTTCACATTTCTTTTCAGAAATTAACTTAAACCTTGAGTCATTTTTTTGTTTTGCCAAACTTCTATTTCCGAGTTCTAGAATAAAACCTTTGCCCTCAAGATGTCGTCGTCAGTTTTGAACATATTTATAAACTGCTTGTGACTGATTTGCACGTGTGCATGTGTATGGATTTGTTCATGTTTGTAATCATACAGTATATAAATAAATACAATTACAGCTATGGTATACTGCGTCTAATCCATCATTCATCAACACCAGTTACAGATGCTTCATAGGATTTACAGTATATTGTATAATATACACATTTAAATGTCCCTATAAATGCTACAGGTGGTGTTAAAGGTGACCTATCATGCTTTTCCGTATTTTCTGTCATATCTATAATGTTGCAATGCCGGATTTTCATTTTAAAGGGGAACTATGCCGTTTTTTTAGCTTAATTTACCTTAACTGAACAGCTTGGGAGTCATTGGAATGGTTATATTACTTTTTTCGAGTTGAATGGTGGTCGTCTCGCTCCCTCCTAGCGCCTGTGAGCGGAAAACCACCCTTGCAACTTTCGGCCAGCGAGCCTCCGGCCTCAGCGTCAGTAAGTATCGCGTGGTATCAGGTCTCGCGATGTAACTAATTGCTTCACGGCACTGCACACATACGCCCATTCAGGAACCGGCTAACAAGGTAGCGATGGAGTTTTTCACACTATCGTCATGGCTGAGCTGGCAAAAAAGAAGCAGAAAGCTAGGAAAGAATTGTCAGAGGAACAGAAAAAGAGGAAACGGCAGACTGACCGAGCGAGGAGTCGTACACAAGTAAACAAAGGAGCTGCTAAATATCTATTCCGAAGCTGTAGGGGGAGCTCTATAGAGAAACTTGCGACCAAAAAGAAAAATGTTGGCCAAAACTGCATAGCGCCCCTTTAAAGGTGGCCAAAGTTTCAAATAAAAAGGCAAACGTATTTAAAAGAAATCCCTGTGAGCAAAAACCTCAGACATCCCACTGTTCTGATCGCTCTGGTTTCAACAGTTGTTTCTACTCTTGGCTCTGTATTACGTCATACGGAGTCCGTTTTCTATATATGGTCTTCTGCTCCACGCAGGCACGCTACTGCAGTGTTTACATTGTCACATGTAGCTACATGCTAAGTAAGGGAAAGCTGGAATCTTGGCTGCCATTGTTGTTAATATCCCCCCCAATTTTGGATCACATTACTACTGGAAGATGTCCGGTTGTGTAGTATTTGGTTAAGAAGCCTTTATCTGCGATTTTTGACTGTAGAAAGTGCCGCTATATTCCAATACAATCCACTGCCAACTACAAGTAGCTGCATGCTAACGCTAGGGAAAGCTGTAATCTTGGCTGCCATTGTTATTAATTTCTCCCCAATTTCGGGTCACATTACCACTGGAAGATGGCCAGTTGTGTAATGTTTGGTGAACCTGAAAACGGTATATAATAGGTCTCCCTATTAAAAACAAAGCTAACCGTTTTATCAGTAGTTTATACCAGGTACAAACAGGATTGGGTGACAATTTCTGTTATAGTTTTTTCCTGTTTTATTGTGTTAATTCATTCCCTGTTTCCTTTTTTACTGTCTCTTGTGTTTTCTGTTGTGTTTTACCCTGTTTTCATCCTTGTGTATGTTTTATGCTTCAGTTTCCTGTTTTATTTTGTAGTCTATTTTCTCCCATGTCATGTCTTGTTTTACTTCCTGCCTTGTGTTTTCCCTCCTTTGTGATTGTCTGCCCCACCCTGATGTGTTTCACCTGTTCCTGAGCCCTCGTATCACCTGTCCCACCACCCTCGTAACCATGTGTATTTAGTCTCTGTGTTGTCTGCCTGTTGTCAGATCATTGTGTGTGTGTGTGTGTGTGTGTTTCTACCGCGGTTGTCTCGGTGTTCCAGTTTATTTTTGATTCCTGGTCTTTTGGATTCTTCAACATTTTTTGGAACCATTTTTGCCTGATTTCTTCAGGACTCTTTTTGTTGTAACCCTTTTTATTTATTAAATCTTTAAAATTTAAATTAAATCTTTGAACTTAACACTGCCCCGTCGTCTCTGCATTTTTAGGTCCGCCATTTCTCTAAATCCTGACAATTTCTTTCTTTTGAATATGTCTTGCTTTCTTGCTGTATTGATTATTGTAATTATTGATGACTCATGTGCTGGATCGATGTAGACCGATGACCACAAATACATCATAATCCTGCTCACCTCTCCAAAAAAAAAATTCTGCTGTTGTTGTTGAAGACAATCAGGCAGTCACTGGGAAACATTTGTCTTTATTAACCACATTGATCCACCCTAGACCAATAATCAATGAAAAATTCAACTGAAAAAGATGTTTCAGCCTGACTCAAATTAATGTATTGCCATGCTTAACAGTCAATGGTCTTGCCTTTGAAGTCGGCTAAGTCTATTCACTTACAGTGCATGATTATTGCATTCACTTCATGCGAGGGGGGGGTGATGTATTTTGGTTTATTCAAATAAGCAGTGTCAGTGCAGCGGTCTATGACAAACACCCAATTGAATTGCTATTGTTATAAACAAGTTACTGCTCAGACACCTTTATTTTTTAAATGAGGCTAAGAAAACAAATATGAAGTGTTGCAGTGACTTCATTTCCATAGCAAAGGTATGAATGAACTCTGCGTCACCCCGGCGGCAGCTGCTTTCTCAATCTTTCATGTGGGGAGAATATATCATCTTAAACACTGGAATTATCAAGCCAGTGGTCTATATCCACATACTGTAATTGCATCTACTGTATATGCAATTCTCATACAGTGTGTCCATAACAAATATCTCAACGTCAACGTTAACATTAGTCTTGGTATTCCCTATAAAAAAAGAAAATAAATTGTGCCCTCTGCTCTGAAGTCTCTGTCATTTACATATTTCCCATTTATTTACCAATCAAGGGTTACACTCTTATGACCTGTGGGCAAACTCTTTAAAGTTTGAAAAAAAATACCACGCACGCTCCTTTAATCTTTGCTCTTTTCCCCCCTGTAAATTAAGATTCGGCCAGAATTCAAGGATCAAACTATAAAGCAGGAGACAAGAATGTTGCTGTGGTATGTGATCAACTCTACATTTCATTCATCAGCTGTGGAACAAGATTCATTTTCTCACTGAATAAAAACAGGGACAGAAACTACAATATGTTGTCAGTTTATCACAAACCGTTTCATTCCATGAAACAATTTTGAGATGGTGAGAAAAGCAACTATTGGATTTTGGTGGAGATGCGTCGCGTTACTGATTCATGCATTTTCTAGGGGATTGTGTTGCATACATTTACAAACTCTGTTTGTACTAACTGTCTGTATTTCAAAACCCTGCTTCTGATTTACTGAATAAACTTGTGATGATGGAATTACCAAAGCTGTCGACAGACAACAATGTCTAGACGATTCTGCTAAATACTGGATTAGGTGCAGGTGCAACTTTCTTTGAGTTTACATGCAATGTTTTTAAAGTCCCTTGCTTACTACAATCTGTTAATTACAACTATGGTACGGGTAAGATGAGGAAAATATTGTGGTTATGGCAAGTGAACTATGGTTAAGATATGCTTTAAATTTTAGCTACTGAAACACTTGGTCAAATGATCCAAATGCCAAATGCAATACACATTTCCTATAGGCTCAGTCTGCCACTTTTTTTAAAGTGCCCATATTATGAAAATAATCATTTGGGGTGTTATTTTGTATCTCTGGTGCTTCCACACAATCATATTTCAACGAAAATCTATTTCCAGGATAATTGCCTGCCATGTCCCTTCATCTTCTGCTCTCTCTGTGTGTTGCCGTTCTGAAACTCGGTTTGCTTCAGGAAACTACAACAATATTCGAGCTAGCAAGCTACAAACTGAAAATGAAATGAAAATTTGGATCAAAACCTGGATCAAAACTTGGTGCAACAAGGCAGGCCTGCGATTGTAAAGATTTACAAAGAATATGTTTGCGACATTTACTCTCTAACCGGGACGTTTTTGACACTGATTGAATTGCTGTGAACTAAGTACACACAGCAATACACTGGTAAGAGAAAATTATGTTAAACCATGTATCCAGCTAATTTAAATAGCTCATGTTACTGTATTTTGTGAACAGTTCAATTCCTTTAATATTGCATGTTGCGGTTTTTTTTTTTTTTTTTGTGCATGGTGCGTCCCGAGACTCAGGGTGCTATCCCATAATGTATGTATGGAGGGGCCAGAACTTAACATATTTAAGATAGACCAAACAAGGGCGTAAATCCCAGGGGGGTCGGGGGGGTCAGGACCCCCCCCTTCTTAAGGTTGTCCCCCCCTAGAAATATCATTAAAACAATGCTGTGTATTGTAAATAACATAATGATGTATACTTGAAATATCTGTGTAAGTAGTAAAACAATACAAACCCCCAAAAATGCTTTTTAAGTTTAGAAACATTTTGAGTCCCCCCTCCCTTGCCTCACAATGGTTTGGTCCACTGCCTGCTGTACGTTACCCATCTTCACTCGACTCACAGTCACATCGGTAGTGACAGGAATGTAGTAAGTAGGCGGTTCAAGGCTGTTTTCTTCACATTAAACATCGGATGAAGTTGTTCTTTTCTCAAATAGAAATGATGTTGAGTAATTAATGAATTAGTTATGACAAAAAGTTTGCTATGTTAGTGTAATATAATGTAACGTTAGCTAGCTTGTTTAATAGCTTGTTGGATAGAAATGCACCCACTACAACTAACGTTACCACGGCGATAAGCATAACTGACATTAGGGTTAATGTTGAAGATCTCCAGTTGTGTTTGAAGTGGCTGATCAGTGGGTTTGCTGTAGTTAAATATATATCCTCTGTCCCAGACCAAACCTAATATTTATGCGGAGAACGCAAGTATTTTTGTGGCTTGGAGGACACATGTCCTCTATGAGTATAATTGTGGCTGTATTATTTGTGTTTATTGTCCCCCCTACTATTAGATCAGATTTACGCCCATGAGACCAAATAAGAATAACACAAACTCTAACACAGTTTAAATGCCTTTAAGCATGTGTTGAATGAAATGCTGCAAACAAGAAATATAACAAAAAGAAAGAGCCTTTGCTCTTCCAATGCTGACACCTTCTTTGATGCCTTCCTTGGTGTTGGTTGAGAGTAATCCCATACATGCCCTCACTACAGAGGGCTGACTATAGAAAGAGACAGGCGGCTGCATCTGAGCCAAAGTAGCCCATTTCCAATTTAATTTATTTTATCGGCAATGTGATGAAAAAAAGTCTTCATCAGTTAGATGGGACATGAAAACGGTCTTTAGCCTGCCAGCTAAATCAAGCGCACATGCACTCAATCACATGCACATATTTGAACTTAATTCATTATCAGGATGTAAAAAAGGATGCAGTTTACACATGTAGCGGGATCTTAGGTGTTTAATTTAACTTTATGGCCTGACTGTGCCACCCAGGGACTTCCACCCAGGGAAATACTCACAATTCCACAACATTAAAAATAAAGGTAGCACAGGTTCATTCGCTGATGAAAGATTATAATAATCAAAGATTGTATAATCAAAACTACATTGGTTTATTGAATATTCATAAGTAGTGAGAACCAAAAAGAAACAAAAAGAAACAAAAAGAAACAAAAGAACTCAATCACCTGTCCTAATCAACACATTCTCAATCCCATCGCTTAAAATACGAACGCTTGGCTTGTGCCTTTGACGTTTGTTATTGACGCTAAAAGTCTCCTTTTTTCCTAAACACGCTAAACACGACTATTTGCGTCACTTTGGACGCTCTGGGTCGGGATGTACGTTTAACTGACATTTGGCACAAGAACGGGACCGTTAGGTTTAGGAAAAGATTGTGGGTGGGGTTATAAACGGTACGTTTCCGTGACACGCGGGACAAGAACGGGACACCAACCCCGGCCTCTGGGGGAGACAGTCCTGAGTTGTCTGACCCATCCACCACACTAACCCACCTGCCTACGCGGAATTTCAGGCTTTCATAGTACTCGCTACCGTTGTCGCTCTAAATACTACGTCATCGTAAAGCGCTGCGGAGCTGCTGCTCTGCCCGGTGCGTTCCATACACACGCTGAAAGGTGCTTATTGTGTCGAATCTGACTCTGAGAGACATTGCCCAAGCGTCCGTATTTTATGATTTGGGAGTAAGAACGGGTTGTCCAGAGACAAAGCCAATACATAAACACACACATACACACTGAGATTTAACCATCATGTGCAACAAACATTTAAGTGGAATTGCTCTAACAAACTTACAACTGTGTGTGAGCAAGTTTAGTGTTAATGTGATTTGCTTTGATACGTACTGTCAGTGAGGAAATTAAACAGTGTCTGGCAGAGGAGGGAGACAACTCTTAGCACGTGTTGGATAAGTTTGCATGCTTTCTGCCTGAACACCTGTTCAATCACCACAGAGATAAGCATTGCACACCAAAAACTAAGTAATTTAAGAGCTGTTAGCAGTGCTAAATCAGGAGGTATAATTGTCCAATATGGTTGTGATTCCTAGGGATGCTGGGCTTGAATCACTTGTGCCCTAAAAAGCTGAAGACATTAAATCCATGACCAATTCCAGTGCAAACCCATTTTGGCAAAAACTCTCAAATAAGTATCTGACACAGTCAGCACACAAGGGGAGTGCACAAGTGTGTATTCTCAACATTCTCCTATCACACCTCCTTTTTTTTTTTGCGGTCTTATTTACTATGGTATGCATAACAGTAAAAGCACAATTTCTACAAAGCACCTACAGACCAATGCGCTTCCACTTCTGCTAGGGGCTTAATGACAGAGCAAGCAGACATCTGAGAGGAGACATTATCATCCCGGAGGACGAAAACGCTATTATGAACTGATTAGGTGGAGGAGAGCTGGATGGAAATCACTCTTGAATCTTTTTTTAACCATTAATTAGTGGTTCTGTCAGTGTGGTTCATCCGGCGGGGATGACTAATGCATAGAGCTCTCCCACTGCTCTTCATGACCAGTTGGTACATTGCTGTCACATTTGCATATGTAGCTCTGACAGCAAAAGAAAAATCCCATCGCCTAATAATGTAGCTGGAGTTCTGTGTGCAGTCGGTGCATTCCAGTACAGACGTAGCACTTCACTCTCTGAAACAAGATGACATAGCATACCAAGCAATAGGATAACCGCCTTACATCACTAATTGGTCGGCTGTAAAGTGACAAGTTAACAAATGCTGCAAACGTGCTCCTTTTTTGCACCTGCACTCCTACACTAAGACATAAAGTGTTGTACCAAACTCTATTTAGATTTAATATAAGGTTAAAACATAATCTGTTTGTTATGCTCTCTGACAAATAAACATTTTCCTCTGGACCCCATCGGCTGAATTATGAGTCTGAGAGGGTTCCGAAGCCCAATGAAAAACATGCTTAAGCCTACTGCACAACACGCTCACTGCTGTCCAGGTGTCTGATGTAGGATTTCTTCACGGACTACATCAATAGACTCTTGCTGTGATTTCATTTTTTTAGATCTGCAAAGTGTTTTACTTAATCAAATTCCTTTTATCCTTAGCTTTGACTGTGCTTTAAAAGACCACTGACCTCAAAATTGAGTTTTTTTCTTCTTTGGATGTTGGACTTTAACTATAGACTATCTTCTAAATCACTGTTCACTAGACGTTTTCTTTTTACATCCCTCTGCTGAAGATGGAAGGCTTCTCTACAATTCACTGACATCTATGTTGGTGTATTTGTGACAGCACAAATGGAAGCAAATCGCAGTCCACTGTGCAAATACATGTACATTATACAAAAGACTTGATACCCCCCATGTACATACATAGAAAACTAACTTTTGAGCGAAGCTGAAGTGAGAGTGGTATAACAAGTAAACATGACAGTTTTAGGCAGACCGTCCTCAGCCAGAAAACGGCCGTATACGTTGATTGTGCAAGCAGCCCATAGATACTTATATTTACGTTTGTAAACGTTGTTATACAGCGACCTCCCGTGGCTGTAGTAATGATCGCAAGAGCAAACGAGGTGACCGAGTATAAGAACACCAAACTTTGCATAAGGAAGCAGGTTGGGTTGGTTTATGGTTAACAAAAAACACAGGACTTTCACTCAGGAGACCAGGGTTCATGTACCGCGTAAAAATAAAAGTCAACATTAAATGGTTGAACAGTCATGTGTTACAGTCACGTGTTTAAAACTGCCACCGTGTGACGGTAAATAGAGCATATATTTTATTTTGCCATTGATCTTGAGCTTGATCTGAGACGAGAAATTTAGCAAACAACAAAAAAGTAATATTAACACATTTGCAGAACAAGCACACTGCAATTGCCGATTTACAACAGTTTATACAGCAGAGGATAACTGAACACTGGCTGTTGTGTGTGAACAAAGGTGTTGGCAACACCATGAAATAGATCAGTGATATTATAAAATGTTGCTAGATGTTTGATTTAGGTGTAAAGAAATGAATTACCCAATGGTATTTAGAAGCTCACTGCACAATTTCGAGGGGTTTATTTCTTAATCTATTCTTCCCAAAACCAAGTTGTCAGTGGCAATACTGACATAGTTGTGCCTTTGCTATGTCTGCATATGCACAACAACTACATTTCTGATCAACTAGCTTTCAAATCTTTGACAGAAAGATGAACAGAGATCTTCTCATTTATACGTTTTGCATTGATTGCCCCAAGTAATGAGGGTGCAAATACATTGTGCCAGCTGTGTGGTCCTATAATGGATAGATAGATAGATAGATAGATAGATAGATAGATAGATAGATAGATAGATAGATAGATAGATACAGCAGGGAAAATAAGTATTGAACGTGTCAACATTTTTCCCAGTAAATATATTTCTGATGGGGCTATTGGAATGAAATTTTCACCAGATGTCAGTAACAACAACCCCCTATTAGTACAAAGGCTTTTCTACTAAGTATTACATAAATTTCAGCAAGTGTGTTCAATACTTTTTCCCTGTGTCATTTCACTTTATTACACACAACTTAATTTATGGACTTATTTTGATATCTTTGTAGATGTGGATTACTATCTGGTAAAAATGTCATGCCGATAGCCCCATCAGAAATATCTTTACTGCGAAAAATGTTGATGCGTTCAATACTTATTTTCCCCGCTGTAGATAGATACTTTTTCATTACTTATTCATCCCGAGGGAAATTTTAGGCATCCAGTAGCTTAGACAACCATAACACAACAAACACACATATACATATATTTCACATACATAAAAATCACTCACAGAAATTTAAAGAGTTAACAATATGTGAAGTGATTACAAAGGTCTGGTATGTACTGACCAAGTGATGCAATGACCATGATAAGGTGCTATAGTAGAGTGTGTGCAATGGTGGTAGTGCAAAAGTGAACAGTGCAGGGATTGATTGCTTAATATGTATTGGTTAAGGGAAATGGGCGATTGGAGAGAAAGTTACATGGCTGCTAGTTGTGGGTCATTTTCTCAAGGAGTCAGGGATGGGGACGGAGAGGAATTCTTTAAAATCTATTTCTGTTGATTAATTATATGTGCTCTATATTTAAGCAATAGCTCACGACAGGTCGTGGTAGGTTATGATTATAGCACATCAAAGGGGCGTTGTTGGGCCCAGGTGACTCTGTGATATAATCACAACATATCACAGACTGAAGTGAGCTATTGCCTTTATAAAATGGTCATCAAGTATGGCAATATGAAAGTCATAGTCACATTCCAATTGAAATAGACTTTTGTTAATAAATAATAATGTTCACAATAAAATAAGCCCTCCTGGGCTGGCTGTCCGCACATACCTACCGAGGCGGTTGCTATGGAGCGCAGCACAGGTAACGTTAGTCTTTACTAGAAGATAGCCCAGCACAGATTATTTCCCATGCTCAACGCTAAAGAAAGGCACATAATAACAAAAACACAAACTAACCGATCCAGACAGCAGTAGACATGTAACTAACCGATGGCGGCAGCGATAGAAGAGCAATTTCATGGCAGTGTGTGTGCAGATGAACAGCCTTCCTCCGTGGCACTAGCTCTGTTTGTTTAAAAAAAAAAAAATTATCAGACACAAAGTTATACTTAGGGACCATTCGGTATTTATGGAATGGACCACCGAAGGAAAATAGGGGAGGGTCATGTCTTTTTATTCTTTGTTGAGGGGAGGGTCACATTTTTTTTAGTCTAGGGGGAGGGTCACCCAACTTTTGTATTCGTGAGAACAGCAACATTTCAAAGTGGCTTGTTTGGTGCATATTTATCTATGTAGCTCTCTCGGTCTCGGCCCCTATCGCTAGCAGATGGGTCCCTCCCTATTTAGTCAGCCAGACAATTTGAACTGTAACTTTAGAGACCGTGGGATTTCCCAAACTGAATAAATCCTGCACGCACATATAAACACAAAACTGCTTTGCTAGCTCCATCGTGTTGTAAGTAATATATCTGATGAAATTTTTTTTTTATTCATTAGCATGATTGCCGTACTGTTTAGTTCAAAACATCCAAAACACAGTATGAAAACATAACAGACCAGATGCAAGCTTTTATTTTGAAAAGTCAAAGCTTGCGGACTGCAGCAAGCCGGGAGGGCATGAGACGGGAGGTCTCCCGGCTGCAGCCATACCCAACTCAAATATCACTTTGGTCCCAGTGATATATATATATATATATATATATATATATATATATATATATATATATATATATATATATATATATATATATATATAAACAACAGCCTTTTCAAGGCATTTGTGAAGGAAGGAGTGGTAGCATGCAAGCTCCCAAATTGACGCTCGTTTGAGAAATGGAGTTTTGGATAATGTTCAGCTTTGGCAGATTTACCTATGCTAAAATATACAATGACTGAGGATGCCTAGTGACGAGTCCATAGCAACCAGTGTTGAATTACCCAGTATGCTTTGCTGAATGGTCTCAATGTTTTATTGTTTTATTTAATGTGAATACTAGTTTACTAGATGAGTAACTTAGTATTTGAAGTAATGCAGTAATGCAGGAAGTGTGCATTTAGTTTCCATGCGTGTTGTGTTTCCACAACAATGTTAGTGAGTAAATCTACTGAAATGGCCACCAAACCATAACAGAGGAGTGGGATGTGTAAGATGAGAATGCAGAGGTTAAATCATGTAAGTCATGGCTGTAAAAAATAGCAAAGTGCCAACCAGTACAGAAGACATCCATAAATTGCTGGGGAGAGTCATCCCTTTTTTCCATATCATTTTGGAGGGTCATCCAAAATGTATTGCTGGTGAAGGGAGGGTCAGGTCTGTTTTGACTAAAGTTCCCAGAACTCCTCTGAAATAAATAACGAACAGTCCCTTATTGTGCAAAGGAATTCGAATCAAAGCCGTTGTATGTGGTTATTATATCACGGCTACGAACCAATCAGATTGCTTGAGTTAGCTAGCCGTTTTAAAATGCAATTCTAATAACTATGAGGTTTGAACCAACATATATCAGATCAGACACTGACTGGTACCTGATGACTATGTGCAGATCCCAGGGACCCCTAAGCCCCTGCAAAGCCACAGTTTGTGCTGTCTGTATAGCCCCAGAGTCTGGAAAAATCCACTGCAATCCCACCTGCCAGGTGAAAGAAGCAGCATCCCTCTCATTATCCCATACAGGGACAGCTTTATTATAAACCAGAGAGCTGTGTGAAGATAAGCAGGCCGGTTGCACATCATGGCTCTGTGTGCTGGCTGAGACATTCCTGACAACCCGCCAAATAAAACACATTCCCTGAATCCATACAGTACTGTCTCAACATGCTACCAGCACCAAATCCCAATGACACCTTTGGTTTAATATGTAAGGCATACAGTGTTATACATCTGTGATGCTATGGTGGTAAAAAGAGATTTATGACAGACAACAAGCTATTAAGGAGCTGTATGTGGTGGGGTAATCAGGGGGGGAAATGGGGTGGAAATTCTCTTCTTCATGCCACATTGATTCATCCTTCACTGAGAGAACCCTCCCCATTATGCACACCTCATCTAAAAGGGCCCTAGGATGATCATTGCGGGCCCACAGTACACTGATCCCAGGTCTGCTGTGAGGTCAACGGAGGTCCTCCTCGCAGCATCTGGACTCTCGGGAGGCGGCCATAACTGCTTGATCCATGGAGCGTATTTATAATATCGCTGCATGAGCAAAGAGTGTGAGGTGCACCAACATGCATCATGTATTTGTCAGCAAAAGGAAGGGAAATCTGTCTCACAATATCTTCACCTCATGGTGTAGTCAATATGAACATTTCTCTTACAAAGTCTTCTTTTTAAACATAATGTTTAGTGTGTTATTTCTTGAGTGCACAAAATGATCCTAATGCAGTTGAAGGGGTAGGCTGTTCACCAATAGCACTGACTCAATGATTACTGTGTCCAGTGCAAATCCCTTTAACATAATTGGCTAATTGCATGAACGGTTTCACCCACCCGTCTGGCTGTATTGGTGTATTGGTTTCACATTCTTGAGCAACTAGCAGCTGTTAAATCTATCAAGTGGCCTTCAGGTAGATAAGATTAAGAAAAGCTTAGCAGCGTCATGTTTTGCAAAATTGGCAAATTGCAGGTACATTTGCGAGACCTCACAATGCTTATTCACAAGTTCCATGTAGAGTTCCATTTGTTTTGATTAGTGAGGTACAGATTGTGTCCAGGGTGTGATTGGTCTGCAATGATGTTACCAGCCAGTTTCCTGACTCTGGAGGAGTATAAGTCCTGGCACCAATGATTTTCTCTGCAGTCGTGTGTATCTGTATTTATGTGTGCTCCCCCGTGACAGACTAACGACGCCTACGGTATACTCTGCATCTCACCCAATGCATGCTGGGGTAGGATCCACCGCCCTGTGACCCTGCACAGGTGTTTTTAAAATAGATGGATGAATTGAAATAATTTGTGATATTTATTGCAATAATGAATATTGTAACAGTGTTTTGAAAAAAACAGACTAAATTGGTACAAATGCTCAATGAGTTGTATTGAGCATTTCTGTATGTTTTTTGTTATCAGTCTGACACAGCTTGTAAAAGGAAGCATACATTCCTGGAAGATGCTGAGTGTCATTAGTCAAAAAGAATGTATGTATCATGATTCTTGTCACGGGCTGAACATCTTACTCAGAAGCTACATGTTGGTATGTCCATGTGGTTTAGCATATATTGGACAAACCAAAAGACGTCTCAAACAACGAATATCGGAGCACAAAACTGCAATCCGAACAGCCAATATGGATTATGCAATTGCAAATCACAGTTCAACCTCTTCATTGACATTCTGTGGGATTGAGAAAGTTACAACGCCTAACTAGCCAAATGTTTTGGATATACACGCTCACAGGGTGTGATTTGTAAAAAAAGCAGAGGGGAGGGGGGGGGGGGGGGGGGGATGTTTTTTGTTCATGCACAACAAAACAAAACATGCAAGAATTAAATCCCCCTTCACCATACCATGGATATAGAGCCACTCGGCTGGCCATGCTAACACTTATTTATGAACTTCAACATCCAATGGAAAATAATCTCAAAATGAAATAGCACATTGTGGTGTCAACATAAAACACAGTGCTTTCAAGCCGGAGAGTGGAGTTCAAAATACTTTTACCCAGGAAACGCTTGGTTGTTCCTCAGGAGGGTTTTAACCATGACCTTTTTCCGAAACTTAACTAGTCGCTTTTGGTGCCTAAACTTAACTGTCACCGCCATATGACGCTCACTTTTTCTTGCTAAACTCAGTGGAGTGATATTTATTGCAATAATGAGGATGAGGGTCCTTTCAGGGGCCACGGTAGTGACCGTGGCCCCTGAAAGGACCCTCATCCGGCGGTGCCTGTAGCCGGCTCGCAGTCACCTATTGACGGCTAAACAACTGCTGCTGGTAGCCGGCGTGCTGGAGCTCTGTAGCAGCTAAATACAACCAACAACTGCCGCTGGTAGTCGGCGTCCTGTAGCTGCTAAATACAACCAGCAACTGCCGCTCGGACTATATTGTTTTATATATGGTCTATTGGTAAGGTAGCATTGATCACATTGAGGGGGGGGGGTAGATTTTGTTCCCACCGGGGATAAAAATTATATAATATATCATATTATATTATTATTATATTATATATAATATTTAGACCACAAAGGGGGAAATCCTATGCATCCCCCCAGCAAATCTCACCCTGCACACTCAACACCATGACACCAAATGGACTTAATGATGACTACAGTTTGAAAAATGCTTTCTGGGTTCAGTTTTTTTTAAATGTTCCATGGCGCAGTGGATATGACACATACTTTTGGTGTGGGAGATCTGGGTTCAATTCCCACTGTGACACATCAACCAATGTGTCCCTGAGCAAGACACTTAACCCCTAGTTGCTCCAGAGGCGTGTGGCCTCTGACATATATAGCAATTGTAAGTCACTTTGGATAAAAGCGTCAGCTAAATGACGTGTAATGTAATGAATCACCTGTGATTTCCCTGTGTCTCTATGGAGCAATGGGATGGGATGAGGGGATTGGTTGTTGAATAATTAGGCCTCAACGCCAAGCTGTAGTGACTCTGCCCTTGTATGTATATCTCTGAATTGAACCTGACTATTTTAAATGCTCCGAAGAAGGCTTTGTGCCAAAACGCATCAGCGTTGATTTATTGTGATGTGTTGTCAGATCATTGTGTGTGTAAGTCAACCGCTTTTGTTTCGGTGTGCCAGTTTATATTTTGGGATGCCTGGTCTTTTGGTTCCTCAACAGTTTTTGGTAGCAATTTTGCCTGCTTTCTTTAGGACTCCTTTTGTTGTATCGCTTCTTAATTTTAATAAATCGTAACATAAACAAGTGAAATGACAGTTTCAACTTTTTTAACTTTTAACTTGGAAACTTGACATGTGCTACCTTTTCCTTACTTTTCTGGAATTGATCTCATTCCATATTTCACTGACTCAATGTGCAGTATGTCCTCCCACTGCAGAGAATAGCAGCAGTAAATACACTTCACTCAAAAATCTAAGCCCTGTGGTAAAGACCATTCTCTATCCTCTCTGTGATTTGACATTTCATTTTATTTTATTTTTGCCACTGGGCTCGCTGCACTGTGATGGCAGGACGACATTGGAGGGGTAATACTGGCACAAAGTGGCCCTCGAGCACATCGATGGCCAAAGCTCAGAGCAGAGTGGCCGCTGCGGTCAAGGTTACGATGCAATGAAAGCTATTTCCCTCGTATCCCTGTGCTTTAGGCCACTGTGGAACAATTCCAGGGCCGTGCTGCTTTGTCCCAGACCCCTAACATGTCATTTAAATTCTGACTGTGGAACGAGTCAAAAGCTGCTAAGGCCAAAACCTCGCAGGACTAAACTGACAGATTCAGTTGACGATGGCAGTCAGTTCACTACAAAATGCCTCACTGTTGGAATTCTGAATAAGATCCAGTGGCGTAATATGATCTACTCTTGTTTCATTCATCTAGTTTGGAGCCGTTTACTGCTTCAAAGGTTCTAATTAACTAGATAGAGATAGAAAAAAAAAAACACTCTTCAAAGTGAGTATCTTTAATTAATACTGGAGAATTAGGAGAGAGGGAGCAGGAGCTTTATTGATCTTTTACCAGTTTTAATTAACTAAGTGACTTATTTCGGCTGCTGTGTTACATTCCTTAAAGCAGCTTATTTATATAGCATAACACCTGATTAGTTTTTAGGTCAATCTCCTATCTGATAAAAGTATTTTCAATTTCCTTTTGTGTTCTGTTGTTGTTATTCCTAATGTTAACTATGTTCTTTTTTGTTGATCTGAGCTAGTGGGATTATGGGTGGACATGGAGGTACAGTGTTATCTAAAATATTTTACGTTTCTTTTAAACAAATCAAGTTGTCTTTGCATATTATTCCCAATTCATATCATGCCTTTTTTGTATGGAATCTAAACAGCAAATGTGGCTTTTATGGATAAGGCTGGCTGTATTTTATATTTTTCTTATTGCCAACAAATCTCATGAACAGAGCAGAACCAACAATCCTATAATGTGTTTTTACTGCTTACATACTTATACTTTTGGACTTTCCCACTCTATCAGTGGTTGTCATAATACTTGGCTTTTGTAAAGTCTGTTTCCGCTTTTATTTTGGAGGTTCACTCATGTGTCATATCTTGTTTGACTTCCTGCCTTTAGTATTAGGAAAGGGTCATCAAAGAGTCGACAAGACCTTGTATATGATATTCTTCTGGCAATTACAGATGTGAAAACAAGAGGGGTAGACATGTTATTAGTATGGGTTCCAGCTTATGTAGGTATTGCCACAAATGAAAAGGTTAAGTTGGCCAAGGAAGCTGCTCAAAAGTAAACCATAGATGTCAATATAAATCTATCCAAGGCAGGGGGGTAAAAGTTTTGTGTGGCAGGGAACAATTTTAAAATGGCAACAGCTCTGGGAGCAAGAAAACAACCTATTCTCAATATCTAGTAGGGTAACAGACTCAGTTAATGTTTGTAAAAGAGGGGAGGTTAGACGTAAGGAAGAGGCTATCATTTCTACAATGAGGATTGGTCACACGTTTCTGAATGTATTTTAGGAAAACACCAGAGTGGCTTGTGATCATGTCAGGTACCTGAGACAGTGCAACATGTTTTGATTTCTTGTAGAAATTATGACCGCCAAAGACAGGATCTACTCAGAGAAATTGGCCAAGAATTTGGCTTGGAAGAAGTATCTCTGAAAAGTATTTTAGAAGTAGGCCTAGGGTCAAGCGGGAGGGCAAAACGTTTAAATGTTTAAACGTTTAAAAGACACTGGACTGTATAACAGGATATAGTGCACTAAGATGCTAGTTCTATAGATGGCAGCAATGCAACTTTTTGGATGCCGGCTGCCGCAAATCCCCGAAGAAGAAGAAGAAGTTCCTGCCTTGTGTGTTTTCCCGCCTTTGTAATTGTAACAGTTGCACTGGTGAGTATTGACAGCAGTAACATGTATTTTTTAACTTATTTTTTAGGCCTTTATTGACAGGACAGCTTAAGACAGGAAAGGGAAGAGAAGGTCGGAAACTAACATGCGGCTGCTGCTGTAAGGACTAAGACTTTGCACACGGGGCGCATGCTCAACCAGGTAAGCTACCCAAGCACCCCCCACTTACGTGTTTTTAATAGTTTTTAGACAACAATGGAACTCTACGGCACAGAGGAAGAAGATAAATCAGGCTTTGATACACACACACACACACACAATATTGTATTAATACATTTATTGTTGGTTTTGGTATTTTCATGGTTCATGAACAATAATACAGGACAATATCACAAGCTTTATATTATAAATGCATCCTACATCCTACAGGCAGTGCCCTATAATATTCTTCAAATATATCTCAGGTGATTGACAGGTCACCAATAAAATAAAAGGTAATTTTCAGCTTTTTTGTATTGCTGTATGTATAACATACAGGGATACATAGCAATCAGTCCTTCCAGAAAAATGCGGAGTTTTTTTGTGATTGTTGCGGGCAAAAATACTTGATTATGCGGCATGTTTTCTTAAAAAATGCGATGGAATATGCAGGATATTTATGCAGTTTTATGCGATGAAATTGCGAGAACTTGCAAAAATTGCGGGAACTTGCAAAAACACCATGATGTCATCATGTCTTCATCACAGGGTCTGCAGCTTTTTGATGATGTTCACGTCGCGTAATTACGTCACTTCATAACGTTCCCATGGTGGAACATGGCTGAAAATGGCTGCTGCTGTGTGAAGTAAACGTAACATTTATCAACTTTCTGCTAAAATATATGTGACTTTTTTGCAACGAAAATGTTATGGGATTATGAAATCATGCAAGCCCCGCATATTTTGCGCGGAA
The DNA here is from genome assembly GCA_023566125.1 of Zingel zingel. Classification (NCBI taxonomy): domain Eukaryota; kingdom Metazoa; phylum Chordata; class Actinopteri; order Perciformes; family Percidae; genus Zingel; species Zingel zingel. The sequence goes on from CM042330.1 coordinate 27,654,007, forward strand.
ATGGGCAATTTATGCGGCGAAAGTGCGGCGTATTTTAAAAAATGCGGCCCCCACATAAATATGCGGACTTTGGCTGATCATGTATTGAATTATGCGATCGCATAATCGCGTTTTTCTGGAGGGACTGAGCAATAGGTGTTAAAGAACACTTCCAAAACACTGTATAATTTTGGTGGAGTGAGCTGTTTCAAGCTGCTCAATTTGAGAGAGATATTGCATTTGTGGTCATGTTCATCATGTCGCTCCTGCAGAGATTCCCCTCTATTTCAGGAGCCAGCCTGCTGAGACTTTTGTTAAAACAGAACCATAAATACAGCTGGACTCTGTGAGAGGTTACTGCCAAGCTGGAGCCAAACCAGGCCTGAGCTGTTCATGCTCACTGGGTTTTCTATCATTTTTAGGGTTTGGGTAAATAAAAACAAAGGCAGTAAACTATCAACTAATGGATCAGTCAGTGAATATCAGTAGGCTTCACGTCAAAGATTTTAAATAGGAATGTTCAAAAAAAGCATTTTTGATCTGACCAGTGGTCATACAATTCATTGGGAAACATGAACGTTTAATGGCCTATGTGGCCTAATGGCTGTTGAAATACCTTTCTTTGAACCAAATGTTGGACATGTACGTAAATCTGGCCAATAGACCATTATTGGTGTCTTTAGCATCAATGGTAGCAAGACAGTGGGCCCTATTTTAAGGATCTAAGCGCACGGTGTGAAGCATGTGTTGCAGGTGCGTTTAGGGCGTTTCCAAATCCACTTTTGCTAGTTTGACGGCAGAAGAAAGGGTCAGTGTGCCCGTCGCATGGTTCAATAGGGTTGTACTTAGTGTCTTCATTAATTCATAGGTGTGTTTGGGGCGTAACATGCAATAAACCAATCAGAGTGTCATCTCCCATTCCCTTTAAAAGCCAGGCGCGTTTGGACCTTGGCGCATTGCTATTATGATGGCGGATTTGCACCGTAATAGTTTTATATGTAATCTTTTGCATGTTTGTGTGCTGCTGCGTTTCCTTGTTTGTGTGTAACAAGCATAGTGTGTGCACGCTGTGTATAAACCTAGGCACATTTTACTAATGCGCTGTTAAAATAACAATAAAATGCTGCGATATTTTGACTTTAGATCAGGTTTTTGTTGGTGGTGCGATCACTTCTCGCTGCCTCAAGATAGCAATACGCCAAGAATGCACCTGAACACACCTCCCTTAAGACCAGCACGCCCATGGGCGCAAAGATGGGCGCAGGTGCATTTGCTATTTAAACGACGTGGGCGCTGGACAGTCTTAAAATAGCAAAGACACTTGAAATTGAAATTGAAATTTATTGTTAAGAGGATAACCCCTTGAGATGAAGCATCTCGTTTGCAATGGGATTCTTGCGTCGGGCTTTGCGCGTGCTGTGCCAGGTGCAAGATAGGACCCAGTGAGTTTGGGGGGCGTGTTCACTAAATCCCATATTTTTCTTACCTCAAACACATTATGCTGAAGTCAAGGCTTAATTAAACAGTGTAGTGGATTTGCTTTTAGTATATTAAATCTGCTTGAGACAGAGATGTATCACCTGAATATGCAACTCCTCTTACTGTACATAAGAGAAGTTGGCCAAGGTAGCAGAACAAGTCTAGAATTTAGAATCCAAAATTCAAGGACAGGTTGGTGGAGTTTGGTGTGTGTGTCTTCTTACAGCATTCTACATCGGATACACCGGAAGTCCAAAGTGAGCTCTGAGGTGGACTGTCACGCTCACTTCCTGCCTCCTGGAAGCATCATCGCACTCTGCTGTCACCAGCCTTCTTGCTCTAGAGGAAGACATCCACTGAGCTGAACAATGCTTAACAAACACTCCTCCTTTAGTCTGGATCAACGACGGATAATCGCCAGAACATCCCCTCAACTTCAACTTTATTGAAGGGCGATTGGGTGTGCAGCAGGTATAAAACACATGGATATACATACAAGATAAACACACAGTCATGAGGGCAAAACTCTGTTTGTTTCGGGAAACAACAAACTTTGAGCTAGCAAGTTACATGCTAAAAAAGTTTAAGAAAATTTGGATCAGCCAAAAAGGCAGTCCTGCTTGGTTCTTTCAGGGAATGATTGTAAAAAAAAATATGTTTACAGCATTTAACTCTAACTGGGACGTTTTGGGAACGATTGGTGGGGATTGCTGTGGACGAAGTACATGCAGCGCAACACTGGTAAGAGCAAATTAATTTTAACCGTGTATCCAGCTGATTTAAATAGCTCCTGTTACTGTATTGTGTCAACAGTTAACTTAATTTAATATTGTATGCAACGTTTTCTGTTGTGGGGTGCAAATATTCCACCACAACAAGTTCCTTCTTGAGACTATTTCGCTGCGTCCGGAGCTTAGCGGCACCCAAGATGATTGTGATTGGTTTAAAGAAATGCTAACAACCCAGAGCATTTTTTTTTTCTCCTATCCTGCAATCTATTTCTGGAGGGGCGAGACCTTTCTCCACAGCGCTTTGGAGTAAGGTCTGGCAATGCGAGACTACCCCTTAAATCCTCCAAGCCACATGACGAGGAGCTGCGTACTATGCAATGCTTTTGAGACACGCCGAGATAAGCCAGGTAAATAAAGAGCACAAACGGTGGCTTTGAAAACCCAATTTCCACCAGGAGGCTCCATTAATGTGGGTCATCAGCTAACATCAGAGCATCAGCTCTGCATAACTAATTCAAGCTTTGCATTTATTTGCAAATGTGTGAATGTTTTCAGCCAGCCTGCTCTAACAGGAAACAGACCTATCAGATCTAGGTCATTTCTTTTTTGACTAATTTTGCTCATATCTTCTTATTTGAAGGGATACAGTATGAGAAAGTTACTTCTACATATGTTGTTGTGTGTCTGTTTTTGACTGGCAGTATGACAATGAATAATCAGGTGCACTATATATACTGTGGCTTAATGTAGACCATGTTGTCATTCAGAAACATATTAGAAATGCCCATGTTCATTATACAGCACTGGCTTTGTAAATGCATTTCAAATCTCCCAGCAATCACAGCGGCTGACATTGTGGACGTCCACTATATAGCAATATATAAAACTAGACAAAACGAAGAGAGACACCAGAGGGCTAGTTCACAAAACCTAGATAGCGGATTAAGCCGGGATTTCCCAGTTATCCTGGCTCAATTTAGCCTTGACTCGGTTTCACAAAAGCAGAGACACCTACGTTACCATGGAGATTTATTCTGTGCAGCTATAGGCTGCTCTGGACCACGCTAACAGCCAGGATTTAAAATGCTGTGCATGTACATGTGTGTTTCTATAGTGGACCAATGCACCTTCAAATATTTTAGTTAATTATTTATTTTTTATTCTTTAACAATAAAGGATCATGTTTGTTCCTCTTCCATGTGCATTGTATTTGGCATTCTTAGCACACAATTTGTGTTGTCCAGTAAACTGGGACTATAATTTGGGAGCATTTTACAATTTTAAGAACATATCCTAATTGTACAATCCTCCCAAATTATAGACTTAGTTCACTGGACCAGTAACTATATAATGTAGACTACTGTACATTCACGTAACAACAGGGAGAGGACACCTCAATGGTTTGTAACCATATATTTTGCTGGAAATAACTGCTGAATATACTCTGTTACATTCATGTTTATAGGGTGCATTACATTTATCACTTAATTATCGTTATAGTTTCTAGATTTTAAAGTCCAATTTCTTCAGTGTCTTTCTTTTCTATGTCCATATATACAAGGGAGAAAAGCATATAATATGTAGAGAAGGAAACTCGGCCTCTGTAAAAAAAAATGTGTGAGAAAAAGCGTGGCAGATAATAGTGGACCGACTAAAAATCTAAAAAACATACATTTACGAACTACTGCTCTTAACAGAAACCATTCAATGAGTCACTTGATATTTGCAAAAATTAACAGTTATACACTTCGCATTAAAAGCGAGCAGTGGAAGTTAATATGACTTAGGTAATTTATATTTTAGCCCATGAGAGAGAGGGAGAGACGGAGTGAAAGAGATATTTATGCATCATATTCTAGCGTTGATCTTCATGGTAAATTTCCTGAATAACATTATCTTCTGCTTACTTTGAGGGCAAAGAGTACAACGGTTGATTTGTGCAAATAATTGGTAGCCTAATCCTTGAATGGAATGATTATGATGGTTTCAATTCAGAGCAGTGGTCAGTTAATGTATTTGTTTAGGCTACATAAGCATTCAGTCGGTTTGCAATCGTCTGCCTCGCTTTCTCTCGTTTCAATACAGCGGCCGTGTTTCTTCTTTTCTTTTCCTTTTTTTTTCCAAATAATGTGTTTCACGTTATCATACTTCCACAAGAAGCTGCTGCTCACTCTGTATAAAGTATGAACAATATTCTCCATTTTAGCATCAGTAAATCTGTGATCGACCTTGTGGGCAGCCTGGCTCGACCTAGTCGCTCCTCCTCAGCCTGGCTCGACCTACTCACTCCTCCTCAGCCTGGCTCGACCTACTCACTCCTCCTCAGCCTGGCTCGACCTAGTCGCTCCTCCTCAGCCTGGCTCGACCTAGTCGCTCCTCCTCAGCCTGGCTTGGCCTTCGGGAAACGCATCAAGCCAGGCTGCACAGATTAGACCAGGTCAAGCCTGTCTTTATCGGTTGTCCTGGATTTATAAATTCTGCTTTTGTGAAACAGCCCCCTGGACAAAGATTGTCTGAAAGTAAACATATTGAAATTAATTGTTAAATATTTGAGTCACTGTGACACAGCAAACTGTCTTGTCTTTAGCCCTAGTCTCAATGCAGCAGTTAGCCTAAACAAACAAGTTAATATAAGCAAGAAGGTAGTGGCTAAGTGAGGTACATCATGTTTTAACTGAAGCCGTAATAAAATCTTTTTTTATGTCTATGTTCAAATTTAACTAGAACTGCATGCAGTAATGACGGGGTCAGAAAGTATTTCAAAGTGTAAGCTGCAAGGTCTATAGTAAATTGAAAATGCAAACTTCCCATTTACATTCATTTTATACATCCATTCTAAAAGCATCAATGCATTTTTTGGGGTGTAATAGGCCACACCCAGTTTAATCAGTACAACATTGTAGGCGTGGCCTCTGCAGTTGCATGGCAAACATGAATATTAACTTTTGCGTTGATAGAATTTACTTTGGCTTAGATATGCAACGGTTTGTGTGTTGGTCGCTAGCTTTTTAATGTGGCACACCCAGTATTGCTGATGCACACCCATATGGCTTGAATGTAATGGTTAAAGGACAGTGAGAGGAAATCTGACAAATGCAGTTCAAGTCTAACTGATTACACTTGATGAATGCAGTACTTGTACCTTTTCTAGTTGTACTAGATCTACATTGTACTATAGTGAATGGGCTGGGCCACACAGTGACATCCTCCACTTTTGGATCCACTGTCCAATAGATTTGAAATCCTGTTCAACCAATTATCCAAGTTGAATATCACTGCTTTGACTGCATGCAATTGGAAGAACTGCAGAGAGCCCTGTTTCGGCGCACAAAATCAAGTAGGTTGTCACATGTTGTGACATTAGCTATATTATCTTGTCACAAAACCAACCGTATAGTTGTTCATGCATATTTTAACAGATCTTGTTTATTTTGTCTGCCTAGAACCTCTTGTGAATGAATGAAGTAACCGCAATGTGAGCTCCTTCCTAATTCCTAAGAGCAGCGGGTTTGCTGTGTTTGCTGTGGCATATCGGAGGTAATCTGCTCCAGGTCTAATGAACCTCTGTGTAGTTTCTCTTGTGCAAACCATCAAAAAAAAAGACAACCTGTCCACCATGTATACTATCATTAAAACCCACACTGTATCTGAAAGCTGTCCCAACAGATAGGAGTCCTCCATTATGTTGTTGATATGCTGTATATGATAACCTCCCCGTGCTCAACCTGAACCTTTCTGCTCCCTAGATTGGTTATTGATCCTGCTTTCTTTACGCATATTGGCGCGTGCCCTTTTTTTCTCTCGGCCCGGTCTTTTATGTGGAGACAGTCTAGCCGTTGGGTAGTATCTTGTTGCATGAAAAATGCTGAACGGGATGAGCCATGTCACCTTCTCCAGCTTGTCCCCTCCCATAAATAATGATCATTTCAGAAGCCCGTCAATTTAGCTTTGTAAAGCAATATTTTCAAAAGCATTTATTTTTCCAGTTCAATAGATGCTCACATTTCATTACCCAAAGTGGCATTCCCCCCCCCCCCCCCCCCCCATTTTCTCCTCTCTGAAAGGACAGTATGGCCATGTAGCTTCAATCCACAACACACCGAAATCCAATCAATAGACACGATAAAGAGACTCTAATCAATCAATACTACTTTTCTCCTGCCTCAATCAGGTCATAGGAGTATTATGCGATGGATCTTTTCTTATAGATTTTCTCATTCTTAAACATTTTACAGAGAGGGTGGACACTTAGTAATGCAATCCAGTGCAAAAGCTTAATAATAAATATATTTCGAGAGCTTTCATTGTGCCATTTTTGTTTTTATTTTAACCCTTGTGTGGTGTCGGGTCTGTGGGACCCATTTTCAATGTTTGCTAAAAGAAAAATTATGCTATTTATTATTTCTTCTAACTCAAACTCATTGGCCTTGGCTCATTTTCTGTGAAGAACATAAAAAATAACTTATTTTCAATGACTGCACAACTATGTTGTCTTTCTGCACCTGCTATTACAACACAAAGTTACAAAATTGTTACATTTCAAGCACTTTGTATATATCATTCGTAATTGAGCTAAAGTAAACATCTATTAAGTATCTTTACATAAAATGTTATGGCTGTATTGATGTAAAAGCCTGATAATGTGGTGGGTCCACCAGACCCGGGAACATTGGCTGTGTAAAAAACATATGAACACCACACAAGGGTTAAGCCCTAGTTTGTGCTGCTGTTGTATTACATTACATTGCAAGGGGGGGATGTTTTAGCATTTCAAACTTTAATTATAACACACTATCTTGTATTATCATCCAACAGCAACTATCTACAATGCTAACCTTTTGTGGAGTGTAGCTTTGTGTTTTCTCCCTCTAATGACTGTCTGTGCTTACAATGAGCTATGAGATTGTATGTGTGGGAGTAGTCTTGCATTCCAATATCACTCTGCTGCACTGTAGTCACAGCATTCATTAAAATAAGGGAGGAAATGGATGGTGATTGGATGTTGAAGTGGTCCATTCTCCGGCAGACAGAAATTTAGATCGTCAGTGTTTCGTCACTGAGGTATCTGGAAAAGTAGCTGGACGTAGATCATGAATGAAATGATTAATAATGTTGGATTTCTTTTTGGGAAACTTGCTTGGTAGCAGAGGCACGTCTTTTGCTTTAACCTCATTGTAGAGGAGCCATAAAAAAAAAACAAAAAGGCACAAATGTGTGAAAGAAATCAACAGTCGTAAGCCGAAAAAGGTCCTGGATGTGCTTCACTTGCTCGGATAATGAGTGAACAAAGATGCTAGCGAGCACGACAGTATCACCTTGCAAATGTGGGCGTTTTTTTGCTTTGTTTTGAGCGAGCATACTCATATATCATTCAGCCATCTCCTCTTGACAGGCAGCCAGCTGTGAGCGTGTCAGTATTCTGTCAGAACAGCAGTTCTCTTCAATCAATCATCTCATTACCCATTCCAACATTTTGAAGATGAAAATGACGTAGGGCATTATATTGGAATTGGCGACTCCGGTAGAATTAGTGAGCGCTGAAAGGGAGGGGGCATAAGCAACACTGGCTTATTACAAAAACATAATTTGGGTGCTGTGACACTTCACAGTGCCCACCCCCTCTGTTTGTTGGCGCCTCGCTGGGAACGTCCGTGATGAGGCGAAGGCGCCTTGTCTTTTGCTGTCGTACAACAAAATCAATGATTCGTGAACAGCGCCCGGTGACCCGGAACATGCAGCAGTCGGCGCTGGGTGTCAGATAGGCACCTCTGCCACTACGCGCAATATGATTATACACAGCCAAATGAACACCCAAGTGATTCACTTCAATGAAAAAAAAAATGAGCGACATGACACACATACACACTCAGGAGCCCTGAGTGTGTTCAGTAATTACTTGATCTTGCAGTTCACAGCCTTTGGTAACACACAGGCGGTAAGCCACCCAGACATCCATAGGGTAAATGATCGCTCTACAGCACAGTGTGGAGCTTCATACTGAGCAGCCGCTCTGCTTCGTCTCTTCTCCTAGTGACTCTCAAAAGTCCTTTGCACATCCTAACTTGCCCTAACTGACAGACCTACAGTATGCTCTCTCTGTCCCCCCTCTCTCTCTCTCTCTCTCTCCCTCCCTCCCTCTAAGACCCTGGAGGAATGGAGGTCTGGCAAATGCTGCTCTACGTTGAAAGGGATTAGAAAGATTTGTAAGTGCTCAAGCTGACTACTTCATGTCAGGATTGCAGCGCTAGCTGGAGGGCTTGGGTCGGACTCATTTATTTTTTTATTTATTTTTTTCTAAAATGGCGCATGTCACTTCTTTTATCTGCCTTGCTTTTCTCGGCCGTCCTGATGGGGCTAATGTGAGGCGGAGAAGCAGGCTGACAAAAGCCACAATACCTTCCAGGCACTGGCATTCCTCCGGCGCTATACATCTCTATCCGCTATCATTGGTGGATTTGTTTTGTCTGTGGGGTTATGATGTTGTTAAGACACTTTTCCTGCCGTAAAGTGGCTGCGCACCGTGGTAATAGTCTGTTCACTTGTGACTGTATTATTCCTCCCCTGAGGAACTTTGCGTTCAATTCCACTCAAAGGCATACAGTATATTGCACAGGCTTGGTAAAGTTTCATATAACTTCTTCAATTCTACGCAGCCTGAAATAGTTGTCAAGCGGCCTAGTTAGAAAATTCACTGTTCCCAGAAGAAATCCAGGGTGTTATAAATACAGGAAAAACATATTATCTATCTTACAGTTGCAAAATGCAAGATTTATCCTGAATGAAGCCCTCTGGCCTGTGCCTAAATCAAATGATTATATGTGCACCCAGAAAACCTATTTGTTTCCCCTCACTCTAATAGTCCTACCCATGGCTCTTTCCAGCCCTGTGATCACAACCTTCAATTTCATACATGGCTCTCTGCGACAGCCCAGGTTGTATGAATAGTATGGGTCAGGCACATCCCATCCAGCGTTTCATTATTCATTGTTCTCATTTTCCTAGAGAGATTTATTTCTTTTCAGGAAGTCATCTAGAAAGCACTGAATGCCTATTTCCTGCCGGCCGTTGCGAGAAGGGGGGCTGTGGGCACAGCAGGGGCGGGGGGTATGGAAATCTAGCAAATGGAGCTGACAAAAAAAAAAAAAGGCTGCCTCTACACAAATTGCCTGCATTTCCCGTTGATAGGAATCACAGCGTGTTTTTGTTGTCCATGGTTGTTCATTTGTACATGCAGAGATATCTTCTCACCCTAATACCTCAGTTACTTTATCCCCCTAACATTCTCCGCCAGAAAGCCCGCCCCCCAATCTATTTTTATATTTATAAAAAGAACCCAAATGGGGCTGGTCATAATATATTAGCTTGGTCAGCATGCTCATTTTGTGATTGCCTCTAGATAGCTGAATAGTAGCTGATTTGATACATTTGCATGCATGTCTACAGTAAGACTGATGCATTGTGGGGACATGCACTATAGTTCAGTTGACAAGACAGGAAAACATCAGCAGGCAGCAATGTGACAGTTGAATTTAACCAATGAATGAATCATGTGATAATCAATGGAGCTTTTTGCATACGGTGCACTTAAATACATTTCTGGGTGTGATTCTTGATCACAAAATCAGCTGGAAACCCCATATTAAACATGTTAGAGCAAAATTAGCACATATTATTGACGTTATGGGGAAAGCAAGGCATGCGTTGAATGAGAAAGCACTTTATATTTTGAATGGTTCACTTGTGTAACCGTTTTTTAGGCAACGCCTACAAAACCACCTTACAATCCCTTAGCACACTTCAAAAAGGAGCAATTAGGATGGTAGAAAAAATGTAGGACAGCATGAACATACCAATATACTGTATTTAAAATTACACACCTTAAAGTTCAAAGATCTAGTAGAATTTACACTGCACAGATAATCTATGAAGCAAAAAATAAAATAAACAGCTGCCTGGAAACATACAACAGCTGTTCACAGATGAAGGGGGCTTATAACTTTGAGTTGTGGGGTGCTTTTGTGGAATAGTCTGACCGAATCGATCAAACAAAGTGTAAATATGTTGCAATTTAAAAAAAAAAAGCTGTCAGCGTTAATCGCGATGTGATTACGGGCCGAGCATAACACGTTAATTTTTTTTTATCGCATGCCGGCATTTATTAATTTATTTTACACTTCACTCGGCTTCGCGTTGTGCCTAACAGGCTACTATTTTGACCCTTTGCCGCACCGTTACATATCATCAAGCTGCCATACATCCTCGTAACACATCTTGCTACTGCAGGCATGATGGAGAAAGACAGCAGCAACACAATTCTGAATGGCACTTTTTATTTTCCAAAATTCCGGACGGCTCATTAGACAAGTCAAAAGCCATATGCACATTGTGTAAAGCCGAATTAAAATATCACGAAGCCCGTCATGCTTGAGCTACCACCTACGACCTCAGCATAGTAGTACAGTTAACGTGGCTCAGGTTGATGCTAGCGGGCTCAGGCAAGGCACTATTTTGGAGAGTGCTACTAGTTGCCGACCTGTCGATGAAACCAAATCCAAAAAAATTACTACAGCTCTTGCAAAATGGGTGGCAACTAACTGCAGACCTGTCAGCATCGTAGAGGACTCGGGTCTTAAAGACCAACACATTCTCACACCCATCTCGTAAAATAGGGACGTTTGGTCAGGTGCCTTTGTCGTTCTTATTGACGCTAAAGGTCTCCTTTCATGTTTTATGTAAACGCGCTTGGTCGGGACTATTGCCGTCCCTTTAGCACTATAAGTAAATGCGCTTGGTCGGGACTATTGCCGTCCGTTTTGATGCAGTTATGTTAAGGAAAAGGTCATGGGTGGGCTTACGGTTCCGTGACACACGGGAAGAACGGGACGGTTGGGTTTAGGAAAGGGTTGTGGCTGGGCGTACGGTTCTGTGACACGCGGGAAGAACGGGACGGTTGGGTTTAGGAAAGGGTCGTGGGTGGGCGTACGGTTCTGTTACACGCGGGAAGAACGGGACGGTTGGCTTTAGGAAAGGGTCGTGGGTGGGCGTACGGTTCTGTTACACGCGGGAAGAACGGGATGGTTGGCTTTAGGAAAGGGTCGTGGGTGGGCGTACGGTTCTGTGACACACGGGAAAACAGAAAAAAAAACGACTATAACAAGCATGACAAACGGGACATGAACCCTGCTCTCCTGGGTGAAAATCCTGTGTTTGACCCATCCACCCTCCCAGCGCAGAAACTTGCCCTTACATACTACTCACTAAATCCTATCTGACTGCTGCTCTCCCCATACATAAATACGCTGAAAGACGCCTTTTACGTCGCATCAGACGCTGATGGCCACTGTCCAAATGTCCTTATTTTACGAGTTCGGAATGAGAACGGGTTGTAAAGACTTACTATGGTTGGCATGTTCTGACCCGTCTTATACATCGCCGTCGAGGGGGACAGTAGTTCCATGCATACACAGCCTGTACGACACGGAGAAAGCAGCTCAACTGGAACTGCTGCAAAGTGCAAACGCTGTCTCATTAACCGGTGATCACTGGATGTCAGTGAGTAATCAACATTATTTAGAAGTTACTGCACACTATATTTACTCTGGTAAGGATAGGGATGTTTAGTTTTTAAGTTAGGTACTTGGAGGAATTGTGCAATAATGACAGATTCACACATTTTTCTTTTGTTTACAGTAAATAAATAATAAACAAATACAAATCTTAAAGTCAAGTTCATAAAGTCACTTTCTTTGCATTCATTTGATTCCAAATTAAGATACACTGGCAAAAATTGCTTTCTATTGTTAATATGTACTTAAAAACAGTTCTGAAATGCAAAATAATAGAATTTTAATCATGTGATAAAACATGCGATTAATTGCGATTAACTATAGAAATTCAGCGATTAATCACGATTAAAAAAAATGTATCGTTTGACAGCCCTACTTCAGTGCATTGATCCATGCAAAGTGCTGCCATTGTCTTTACACTATCTAAACATGACTTCTTTGCAGAATGCATCCCTCGCTGTCCTTAGACCTACATTGTGTAATTTTTTGAGTTGATTCTTAGCAAAAACCCCTTTGTTCTTCCACAAATATGTGCTCATTCATGTGTTATTACTTCCATCAACTAATCAAAGTATTCTCGTTAGCGTAGATATCTGACATTTAGAATCATTCAGAATACATACGAGCGACTTGCTCGAATGACGGCCGCCATGTAGCGCCTCCATCTTTAAAATACATTAGCCAAAGTGGGACATACCTCCACCTTTCGCGCTTTTACACTCACACGCACCGTGACAAATGCCAGGGAAGGGGAGAAGATTACTTGCGACTGCCGGCAGATTTGAAAGCCTGTTGAAGATGAAGGATCACACCTATTCTCAAGGACATGTAACGGAGTAGACAATAAAGTTGAAAAGAGAATTAAAACGACAAGGCGACAGGCAAAGCAACAAGACCAAAGTTAATATTGTAGTGGCTTTTCCAAGATGGAAAGAGCTCATAAGGAGCAAGGATTTTAAAAAGGGACGCCGTAGTTGCCTGCTTTCTTCTCAAAAGGTAATTCTGCCTATTTGTGTAAATTCGAAGTTTCATAGTTGCTTGGCTAGCATGGTTGTGCATAACGTCATGATTTCACTGGCAGACAACTCACATCATGCAGTTGTAACACAGACAGCTGCGTGTAAACGATGGAGAACCTAAGAGCTCATTTCGGGTTCGGCCACCGTAAGAGTTAGAACGCACTCGGAATAGGGGGGGGGGGGCTAGAAAGTAATATTCAGTTGGTTGTCATATACAATTCCACCACTAGATGGGAGAAAAAACAGGCATGAGTAATTAGTAATGTAATTAGTAGGGCTATCAATCGGTTACAATTTTTTATCGCGATGAATCGCATGCGTGTCTTAGTTAACTCTTGATTAACTGCAAATGAACTGCACATTTTTTTATCTGTGCTACATGTACTTTTAATAGGGATATTTTTTCAAGCTTTTAATGCTCAAGTGTTATTTGAGACTTGACTACTCAGTTCACATCGACAGTACATGCAAATAACTTTAGTCTTGTTGTGAGACCTATCTGGAAGGGCTTTGAAACTAAACTTGCCATTCAAAATAGAGGGCTGCATTGGGATTGGGTCCCAACGCAAATCTCGCGGCAGCGGGCGGCTAAAAAAAAACACTGCGGGATCGGGATGTAGCCTGGAATCCCCCCCACACCAGCAGAAACCATAGATATACATATATACTGACTGAGTATATATTGTATAGCCCATCTATGAGCAGACACCAGCGTGTCTGAGCCTCCCAGGACGGGGGAGCTCCGAGCCAAGGCTCCGTCCACCCGCTCCCTCATCCTCGGCTCCTTCCTCCCCCTCTCTCCCTCTCCTCTCTCCCTCATCCTCGGCTCCTTCCTCCCCCTCTCTCCCTCTTCTCTCTCCCTCATCCTCGGCTCCTTCCTCCCCCTCTCTCCCTCTCCTCTCTCCCTCATCCTCGGCTCCTTCCTCCCCCTCTCTCCCTCTCCTCTCTCCTTCATCCTCTGCTCCTTCCTCCCCGTCTAACAGCAGCAAGCACCTGGCTTCTTTGCCTGCATCTTCTCCTTATTAAACTATAAAATGTTTTCTCATGCGGGACGGGAGAAGACACAACATCAATGCATCTCTATTATTGTGCGGGCATAAATTCTCAGAGTTTTGTGGGTCCAGGCGGGAGTGGACGTACACGTTGCGGGAGCGGGCGGGAGTGTAACACACATGTTGCGGGTGCGGGCGGTAATGGTCAGAAATTAGCCGGGAGCGGGATGAAGAAAACAGTCCCGCGCAGGGCTCTAATTCAAAACCCTTTTTATTCATCCATTTCTGCTCAAGGAGGTTTGTTTCTGCTAGCCATCCATTCCCTTTCATGGATGTATTATAAGCCCCGTAAAACCTGCTCCCGTTCCACCGTCTGTATGGCTGCAGGCAAACCCACCCTACTTGACTGCCTGTGCAGTGCTGCCGCACAAAGGGACAGAGAGCTGTGCTGTTTAGTGTTTAAAGGTCCTATGTGTGGGAATTTCTCCCATCTAGCGTTGAGATCATATATCGCAATCAACTCTCTCGCACCACGCAGTTCAAAGAACGTATTACAGCTACGGTAGCCTTCACGCTTCTTGCTCTTTTCAAAATCCTTTTTCTTTTTCTGGGCGAAGAAGAAGACTCCTGTTCCTGAAATTTGGATTTTGAACATGTGTGGTCCTCCATAGTTCCTTCTTCAAACTTCCCAGGGCCGGGAAGCTACGATACCCATTAGCAGCATTAGCAACACCTGTGAGTTTATCATGTGACAGCAAAAACGCAAAAGGCAGAGCAGTATGTCCTGTATGTACCTTACCGGCTAACGTATTTCAAGATGGAGCATGAATATGGAGCATCTACCCCAGTTCATGGTAATGCAAATGTAAAATTTCAAGCCAATAGGAATACTTGGAATTGATGGTGGTGGTAAATATTCATGAAAAAGGACAAGTTTGTGTACGGGCAACACAGATTTTGATAATGAACAACTAAATACTTTATACACTGGATCTTTAACCGAGGATCTGTGGACTGCATGCATGGGAATGAATATATATATATATATATATATATATATATATATATATATATATATATATATATATATAGTTGCTAGCGTAACAGTTGGAAACACTGTCCACAACGTTACTGCTACATCAAGAGTGAGTTAACCCACCTTGGGCGGTTATATGACATTTCAAAACTTTTAAAGTGTGTCAATATGCAAAATTTACGGAGCAGCCCAAAATATCCATGTAGGCTCTGTAATGTTGCGATCCACTGACACTGATTTACTGTAACAGAGAGAGACCCTGCTTCCCTTCACCTGCACTCGCCATTGGCTCAGCTTCGGTCAAAATGCATTACTGAAGCTACTGCATATGGTATGTTTAATAAAAAATAAAATTACTATTTTAAATAAAGGAGGTCAACGGATTTGATTTTTTCACTGTTAAAAATGAAAGAAAATAGGTGTTATTAGGGCCAATAAAATGGGTTGGATGCTGCCTTCTCTGATTTACATTATGTTTGAAATGTTCTTCCTCTTTCTAAAATATAAAAGAACAAAAATTACCAGTGGACTCAGTTCCATTGTTTTCAGCCCTGCCACTGAGTCACATGGCATTATCAAGGAGAGAGAGAGTGACTGACTGTCAATGTGTATAGAAATGCATATATGCTGCTGCTACTTTAACTGAAATTGTCAAACATTTTCAGCGGTTGGTTAGGGTTCGGAAAAGATCATGGGTTTAATTCAGAAGAAGACCGCAGCGACTTGAGACGCAACGTGTTTTGTGTTATTAAACTGATTGAAATGATCTGATGAGCAGGGGGCACACTGTATGGCAGCCTCAGCCACCAGTTTATGAATGTGTGTGTGAATGGTGCCTGTAGTGTTTAGTGGTCGTTAAGACTAGTAAAGCGAAATGCAGTCCATTTGCAGTCTATTTACATACAGCTGCAATCTTGGAACCCATTGACAATCGGTCTGACAACGATTTAGCCTCTGGGGGAAACGGCCAATATTTTTATTTATTATACATTATTTTGGTGGTTCCGGTGTAGCCAGCAGATATCCGGGCCAAGACTTCCTCTTCTGCACACCCGGTCCGATTAGCAACTTGAGGACTTTGTCACTAAAGCAAATTAAGCCTCAGCAGTGCTGGTTTCTACCATTTTTTTTTTTGTGGTATGAAAAAATGAAAGAAGAATGATAGAGCTAGAGAAAAAGAACTTGTGCTTGAGCTGGCATACTGTAGAACACGTTCCTGAGGGCTGTATTGATCTGTCAAAACCGAGTGACTCTATTCACTCTCTTTTGATCTACAGAACATGACACATCCTGGATGGGTAGATGGAGCAGATTTGGGGTATCAAAGTAGAGTTGTAGCAAAGGTGATGTGGTGACGCTCAAGTAACTGATACCCCATGAGAGCCAGCTTCTGGTCTGTGAACTAGACAACAGCGTGGATCTGATATCAATCAAAGTCACATTGAAAACAATCAGCTGATATGATACACCTGGAGCAGACCGCAGGAGAGATCGGAGGAAGCGGCTAAACGGTCATGCCGCTGGTGTCTGCGTGGTGTGGGGATCCATTATCGCATCACCCCTTCAGTGGATGTCACTTGCCATTTTACACTACTCAGGGTATTGATCATTTTGCACCACATTTAGAGGAAATTCCACCCAAGGTGACACCAGAAAACACCAGAGAGAGGGTAGGGGTAGGACTTAATCTTCTCCTTTGCAAATGAGCTCTTAGATGAGTTAATTTAATCCCTGGACTAAACAAATTAGAGTTAGGATGTATCATGTTCTCTGCCAAGTCCTAATGGCCTCATCGCTTCTGAAGCGCCATGTGAGAATGGAGAGTCCCTCAGCACTGCCTCATAAAATGCATCCACAGAAGAAAGTATGTTGCTTTCTCATCCATTAGTCACACAGCTCTATCTAATGGATACACTATGAATAGACAGGAATTGCTGGCAACCAGTGTCTAAGAGAAACACACTTGATACTTGTTTATGCAATGAATAACTACGTGAAGATGTTTTTACTCTTTCTAAAATTGCTGTTGGTTAATACATACTGTTATCCAATTACTAGCTAAAATGACACCGTTTTCCATACAGATATTTTACTTGGCCGATTAGTTTTTATTATTTCATCCTGTCAGAAGCACCTTTCACGGGGTAGGGGCCACCAAGAGCATTCAAATAGTCTGTCAAACTATTTATTCAGACAACTTTAGTAATGTACTTACAGCATAAATATTTAATTTTTTTAATGAGCATGCATATACAGTAAATAGGCTTCTTGAGGGCCCGGCCCATACCGGGGCCCTGTGTGTGGTAAGAACAGCATCTCTCTAAGACCTATGGTGTATTTAACCAACTCGGTGGTGGCCCCACATTTGGGGGGAAAAATATAAAAATAGGCTCAGTACTCACATACCAAATAAAAGACGGCAGTGCTCTGAAGCACTCAGAAGCATTTGGGAGCACTCAGACAGCCACTAGTGCACTACTCAAATCACCGATAACTGTGTGTCTCTATTGCAGGCTAAATATGAAAACATACCAAAATGACTGCAATCTCTAGATCAACATGAAAAGGTGTATCTGTGCCTTTTAAAACTTCATGAATCACAAAAGTAGTTGTGTGGCTAATGTACATTATCTCAAGAAGCAACCCTCCCTGATAGATCAGAGGTTAGACATGCATTTAGAGTTTCAGTGTGGGATTTGGTGACAGCTGATAGAGGTGAAGACTGTTGGCTTTGGATGGGAAATGCATCACATTGTAATATTTAGAAAAATCTTCTCTTTTCATGATCCTTTTGTGGTTGATAAATATCTGGGATATTTTAAGGAAACAGCAGGACTTGGGATTTTCGTACATGCTGACGTTAATTTTATATCCCTAATGAGGGAGGGTCCGGCTCAGTATTTCTTGCTTATGTTAAAAAAATTGTTAATGCTAGAATTTTATGCTAACATTACTTGTGTGAGGATGGTTACTTGGGTGATGTTTTGGGGTACTCACCGTTCTCACTACCTGTACAGTCTCAGTTAGCATTAGCATTGCTACTGCCTGGCGTCTGTCACTGGAATTCCATGACTCATGTTGGCTAACCACAGCTGTCAGGCTAATATGTGTGAAGTGAAAAGGTTTGGAATTCAAGAACAAGTGATCTATACAAATTGTACTTCAAATAGCGATTTCAACTAGTTTCAAGCAAGTTTCTTCATTTCTAAATGTCGAAAATGTTAATAATCCGGCTATCATGACATATTGGCAACGTGCTTTCTACGCCCCTGGACTGTTTGTGAACTGGAAATGTCTATAGAAAATACTTTAAGTAAACCTTGTGTAGAATGCATCACTTTTAGTGCAAATCCTAAAATGTGCAGAACACGGGTTACATCAATGCTTTAATTAAAAGACATGAAGAAGTCCCAGTCTATGAAAAATGTATCGGGTACGAGAGAATGTTCTTGAGCTTTCTCTCTGTGGAACGATTTCCATCTTGCTTTGATGAAAGGAAATTCTGTGCTCGGAAATGTACTGTATTCGCTTACTTTTACTGCAGAGCATATTTGCATTTAAAGGTCCCATATTGTAAAAAGTGAGATTGCCATGTCTTTTTTTTTAATTATAAAGCAGGTCAAAACGCTCAAACCACAGAGAAATGCACACAACCCGTATTCAGAAATTGCGCCAGGAGTTCCGTACAGTTCTGATGGCACAACTATACTATACTGTATATAGGTAGAAAGTGCCGCTACAGTGACGTTACAGTCATTCCCTGGCTGCAATGATGGTGTGGAGACGCTGAGAGCCCAGATGCAAAAGACCCAGAAACGCTCACCAATCTGAGCAGAGTGGGAGATAGGCGCTAAAACAGAGTGAAGACAGGTATTATTCAGATGGACATTATGAGAAAAATAATGTGATTTTTGGACATTAAGGCATGTAAACATGTTTTATTAGAAACTCCAAATACTATGAACCTGAAAATGAGCATGATATGGGACCGTTGAAAGAAGTTGTGCTCCATGTTTTATATCACTTCTACTTCAGTAAATGTTAAGTCGTTGTTTAGTATGGTGGCCAACAGGGGCAAAAACTAACTTCATTAATTTGACAACACATGCGCAGCATTCAGCAAACGCTCTGCAAATACACACAACACAACCAAATACATAAACGGGCTGCAAATAAAAAACAATGCAAAAAGAAAAGCACACAAACCCCGAAAACAAATTCAACAAAAAAAAGCTGCATCCAGATTACACCACGGAAGTTCTCCAGACCTCTAGACGGAGCAGCTAGTGGAACAGCTGGATTTTAGACGAGAGAGAGAGAGAGAGAGAGACGTTTGTTGTTTGTTTAAGCCATATTACATGAGCAGGTTTAATTTCAAGGTCCGAAATTACTGAAGTATAGGCCTCCTCAAGTGTAATTTGCCTGACCAAACAGTGGTTATTAACAAACCAAACCTGTACGCACTGAGTGATATGAACGATGTAAACAGTGAGTGAGTGAACGATAGATTCCTGAAGTGGAGAGTGTTTTATCATGTGAGTGAAGTAATGCTTTCATGTATTATTTTGTATATATTTTATGGACTTTTGTAAATATAACATCAACCTGTCCAGGGACTGCGGGTGGAAATTAGCATTGTTTGCTATAACCTGGCACATGACATCTCTTCTCTTTTAGACTAATGTTTTTTTGTGCATTGTCCCTGATCAAATAAAGAAAGAAATAAATAAATAATATTGTGATTATACAACAAAATGAGTGATCAATCTGTATTCATATTGTGGAGCAATTCGCTCTTGAAATACAACAAAGAAAAAACAGACAGGATTTCTAGTCCCTCCCTGTTTAGTAAACCAGCCACTTTACCGTGGGATTTATCCAACTGAATAGATCCCGCCCACACATATACACAAAACTGCTTTGCTAGCTCCATCGTGTTGTAAGGAAGACATCTGCTTATTAAAAAGTTATTGTATTCATTAGCATGATTGCCGTACTGTTTAGTTCAAAAACATCCAAAACACCAAAGTACGAAGACATAGGGACCAGACGCGAGCTTTTGTTTTGAAAAGTTGAAGCTTGGGGACAGCATGGGGAGGGCATGAGACGGGAGCATAGACTGTATATTAATAATATATTATATTATGTTATTAATACTAATAATAATAATAATAATAATATGAATTGAATATACAGTCTATGGACGGGAGGGCATGAGACGGGAATCTTTTTTTACTATGCAGCCATACATGACTCGCCGTGGGGTCGAAAATCAAGCTGTTCCACTAGCTGCTCCCTCTAGAGCAGTGGATCTCAAGCTGTTTTCAATAATGTACCCCCTTTGAACAGTTTTTTTAAGCCACGTACCCCCCCCAACCAGTAATTTTTGGTAGAAAAAAAAAAGTATATAAAGAGGAACAACACAGCGATGTCAGCAATAGATTTACTAAACAACAGCCTTGTACCTGGAAAACATTTAAATGATGATGAAAAAAGGCAACAAAAACTTTGGAAAAACACAGGAGAAAGAAGGAAGGCAACAATAGGGCGACAAAAGTTACAAGAAATTCAAATAAGCAAGACACTTCTTTGAAAAAAAGAGACAAAAAGATGTAAAAAGTAAGGAAGAAAGGCAAGAATAGGTCAAATCAAGCGACAAAGCCTTCAAAAAAGGTGACAAACTTCAAAAATGACAAAAAAATCGACAAAAAAAATCGACAAACTTGAAGAAAAAAATGACAGTAGAAGTAACTACAGCCTTGTAACTGAAAAACATTTGGCAAAAAATGTCACGTACCCCCTGCAGTCCCCCAAAGTACCCCTAGGGGTACACGTACCCCCATTTGAGAAACACTGTTCTAGAGGTCTGGAGAACTTCCATTGTGTAATCTGGATGCAGCGTTTTTTATTTGCAGAGCGTTTATGTATTTGGTTGTGTTGTGTGTATTTGCAGCGTGTTTATGTATTTGGTTGTGTTGTGTGTATTTGCGTTGCGTTTATGTATTTGGTTGTGTTGTGTGTATTTGCAGCGCGTTTATGTATTTGGTTGTGTTGTGTGTATTTGCAGCGTGTTTATGTATTTGGTTGTGTTGTGTGTATTTGCAGTGCGTTTATGTATTTGGTTGTGTTGTGTGTATTTGCAGCGCGTTTATGTATTTGGTTGTGTTGTGTGTATTTGCAGCGTGTTTATGTATTTGGTTGTTGTGTGTATTTGCAGAGCGTTTATGTATTTGTTTGTGTTGTGTGTATTTGCAGTGCGTTTATGTATTTGGTTGTGTTGTGTGTATTTGCAGTGTGTTTATGTATTTGGTTGTGTTGTGTGTATTTGCAGCGTGTTTATGTATTTGGTTGTGTTGTGTGTATTTGCAGTGTGTTTATGTATTTGGTTGTGTTGTGTGTATTTGCCGCGTGTTTGTGTATTTGGTTGTGTTGTGTGTATTTGCAGCGTGTTTATGTATTTGGTTGTGTTGTGTGTATTTGCAGCGCGTTTGCTGAATGTTGCGCATGTGTTGTCAAATTAATGAAGTTAATGTTTTCTTAATTTGCTTGTGTTTTATCTATTTGTTTGCCCCTGTCGGCCACCGTAGTTTAGACTTCTGTCTACCCCTGGCCATGACCGATGAGGAGTTTTTTTAGATTATATCCTATACTGTAAATAGGGGATGGGCAACTGGCGGCCCCTGGGCCGCATGCGGCCTTCGTCCTCACTCAGTGTGGCCCGTGAATCAATTTCCATTGTTGGTTTCACAGGTATTGACAGCAAGCGGCCCATTACATTCCAATTGTAATTATACTTTATACTTATACTATATAATATAATTATACTATATAATTATACTGTTAGATGGCGCTCCTTTGAAAGGCAAGAGGTTTGTTGCCAAGCAACTGCTGCCTCGTCATGGTCTTGACTGTCATCCGCGACCACAAACTGCACGAAGAGAGACATAAGCTGCCAAAAAAGATAACTGGACCAAGAGAATTGTGTCTTCCAGGCGAGGCGGGAAATAGATTATCTTTTTACGGAATTCAAAGGCAAACCTATGGGCTTAGTGTCCCTGGAAAATAGAAAATAGTTGTACCATTATTCAATGATGAGTTTTGTCATTGGACTGCAATAATTGTAAATCACTCAGGAATGTGGATGTTTTGAAGCATTACTAAATGCATTTGAATATGAAAAATCAAGATGCTGGTTAAATAAACTTTAATTACAGGTACACATTTAGTTGTTTTCATTAATTTAGTAGCTATACTTGGCTAATTGAATGATAAGGGTTACAGTATCCTACAGGTGGAAGTGCACTTAGGTAGTGAGGATAAAAATGTTGTGGCCCTCTCTATAATCAATGTTGGCCATCCCTGCTTATATGGTTAAATATTATAGCGACCTAAAACTGTGAATACAGTATGTTAGGCCTTCACCTGCATGTTAAGCCTCAAGCAAATATTCACAAATAGACGCTACACGCCTCAGCCTGCTCAAAATGTCACCGTCTGACAAGTTTAAGCAGCTTTCAGCAGCTTTTTTTTCTGAATTGAGCCAACACCTGTCGTCTTGATTAAAGAAATAAATCAGCCTCTCATATTCTAAAAATATGCTGAATGAACATAACTGCTGCTTCCCAAGATCTATAATTAATGTGGTCACATCCAGCGCGGGATGAGGAAATCTGATGTTACCCTCTCCCTCTTCTCCTTCTCTCCAGCGCTGTCGTCCTCGGCAACCCAATAATCCCTGAGAGAACAAAGCGAGCTGCGAAAGCATAAATATAACAGTATCAATACTTTCAAATCTCTGCTGCTACTGTTCTGACAGCTGCCTGCACTAATTAGCCATCAAAGGTCTCCCTCTTCCACCAACAGCTAAGTTCAGTATCATTGGCTCTGTCAGAGAGTGTTTGCATGTTGTGTCTCTTTACATGGGCAAAATGTAGGTAAAGGCAAAAAAAAAAACACATTCTGTAAAGACTGGGAAAGCTTGATTTGGCTGTGCTTTTATAATCAAATATGTACCACAGTCAGGAGTCAGGATTTGAACGGATAAAAGGATGGTAAACCGTTAACAGATTAAATTAGTACATATTTATTGGGGCAACAATATGTGTAACCACTTTCTTTGTCATGGATCATTAATAGGCAAATGCAAATCACTGTCAGTCCAAGCAAGGCTAAAGTGATTATTTGTTTGCTTTGACTTTATCAAAGCGTCTTCCGCTGTGCCAGGTAGACCACATCCTGTACATTTGTCACTGATGATAAATATGGCCCATTTAATCCCAGTCATCCCGGGGAAACCAAAGAGGAAGACAAACGACGCCAGAGTTCACTACTCTGAGACTGAAATCCTCTTACAGGTGGTGATTCACCTAACTTGATTTAGACCCTTTGATGGTCTTGACGCCATCCAACTCTGGGGCCACGGGGGGAGTAAAAAAACGTTGCATTAAATCAGCTGCTCGACTTCCTGAACCCACCGCATCGCCCTGCAAAACCTTAACAACTGTCACTATCTATTAACACAGCCTGCAGACAATCTGATCACTTATGTAAATAGTGAATAATGGATTCTATTCAGCATGAATTTCTCATAATATACGTCACATTGACAGAGAGGCTCCTGTGTAACTACTGTAGTCTGGTTTGCACCTATCAAAAGATATTAAGAGCATTTAGAGATCCACCCTTTTGATTTCTCCTGTGTGATGCAGTACAACTGTCAGAAGCCATGATTGTTACTGCTTTAGGTATTACCCTGAATTCGATCTAATTGCTTTCCGAATCTAATGCACTTTATTCAGTGTGCACCAGCTCTCTTTTTCATGATGTCACACTGCAGATGACAGTCAGTGCAATAAATAGACAGGCGAGTTAATGTCCCCCTCGGCTCTCTATTATTCCCATACATGTCACCCCAGGCTTAATGCTTTTATACTTGGCACATTACAATGTGTTGACAAATCAACTTATGAGGGCTTAATCGCATGCAACAAGATAATGTCACACTCAACAATAATGTCAACCACACTGAAAAATAGGGGTTCCAAAAAGGGAGTAGGAGGCACAATATGTTTCAGCAGTTAGAAAACTACATAAGCTTTTCAGATGTTAATGATCAACAACATTTCTCAAGAGCAATTTTTGAAACGGACATAAATATATATTACAGCGAAAATTGTACTTGTATATATGTGTAGTTTTGAAACTCCAGTACTGTAAGTAGGCTGGCAAAGCTGTTTTATTCATTTTTAACATTGGATGAAGTGATTCTTTTCTCTAATACATATGATGCTAAGTCATTGATAATTGGTCATTAAAGAAATTATGATAACCAATGTATTTTTCCTTGAGTCCGCTATGATGGCAAATACAACATTGCTAGCTTGTTTTGCGACCTTGTTTAATAGCTCGTACCACTACATACTAACACGGCGATAAGCCACGGAAAATATTGCAATACTATGCTGTGTCTATTTGTTTCCTCACCCCTACTCAGCAGGCAGCTGCTTTCAGCAAAAAGCTCTAAACACTCTGTATGGCAAAGTTAGCTACTAGCTGGTGACTACAGCGCTGCATTAAGCTAACCCGTTCTCACTCCCAACCCATTACATACCGCAACTTGGTCAGGACTCCTTGGCACGAGGTTTAACTCACCCAGTGAACCTCACCCCTTTAGCATCAGTTTTGCACATGCAGGGCTGCCTCTAAGGAGGACTTCAGGTGTTGTAGTAGAAGGAGTTTGGGGCGGATGGATGGGTCTACCAAACACAGCACTTTCACCTATTAGACCGCCGTTTGTGTTCCATGTGAAACCAAAAGTCAACCTTGACTTATTATAACCCAATACGTAATTTGAGTTACGTGACATAGGGTATGTACTTATTCTATCCTATATCACAATCTCTTCCTAAGCCTAACCAAGTAGTTTTGTTGCCCAACCTAAGTAGTTTTTTGTGAATTTACAAGTTGAAACAACAACAACAACATTTGCATTTATTTAGGGTTGTGTGTTAAGCCACCTGACAAATGTAATTCCAATATTCACTCTCCTATAACCTCTGTTTTTGGTCTCCACCAACTCCTGACGGAAATATCTAGCTATTTAGCTGCTAAATGCTTGATTTTGGTCACCAGCTAACTGCCAACTTTATCAGTCTGTTGCTTGGTGCTGGGCAGGTAGTGTACAGTAGGTTGCTGCACATTATGCAATGCATTGTGATATTCTGATGGACTGCCACTTGGTCACTTTAGGATTTTAGAATATGATTTTTTATATGATCCGTAATACTGTCAGGATATAGTGACAGTTTCAGCAAATAGGTCAAAAAGTTTATTTTTTGATTTATTTACTGCACCTTTCCAAGAGAGAGATTTTTAAAGTAGTGACAAACTGTCAAGTGGCACCATTTACAGGCAAGCAGTATTCCCGGTTTAGACTCATCTTATTTATGTTTGTGTACCTGTAAATAAGCAGAATATGTGTCTGTCTGTGCCCTCTGCCAATGACTAAGCCTGCACAGTAATCTTGTTACTGCTGGAATGAAACTTCTTGTACAATATTGAGTCTAGGCTGCAGAATATGATCTCTTCAGAAATTTCCACTGCAGCCCGCCTTGATCAGTAGCTTAGTTGTAGAGGAAAGAATCTTACAACAAACTTCAATAAATTGCTTCCTCAAGCAGGAATATTTAAGTCTTTTTCCTTTTTAAGTTTCATTTGCAGCTTAGAGGTAAGACGACCTGGACCTGGCTATAGCCTTTAGAGGTTGTTATAAAGCAAAAGCATGTCTTAGAGAAGAGGTCGGGGTGGATTGTTGGGTCAACAGAGTATTTGTTACTTTGAGACGGAGACTACTGTTCTAGCATCATTTAGAGTTGGCATTGACGGTCAGTCGCTCGGTCAGTCAGTTGGTCCAGCACTTTCCTGGCTGAAATATCTCACCCATAATAGGAAGGATTGTCGTGAAACTTTGTACAGACATTCATGGTCCCCAGAGGCTGAGGCCTACTAACTTTGGTGACTTTTCATCTAGCGTCATCATGATAATGTTGGCTTTGAGTGAAATAGCTTGACAACTTTGGGTTGAATGTCCATGCAATCTTGTACAGATCTTCATCAGTGTTGTAATGTAACAAAGTACAAATACTTCGCTACTGAACTTAAGTAGAATTTTCACGTATCTGTACTTTACTTTATTTATATTTCCGGAAACTTTTACTTTTACTCCACTCCATTTCCTAAATAAAATGTATACATTTCCCCTAAGCATTTTAGTTACTCGTTACTACAAAATAAAATCTGTAAGAAATTTGTTACACTGTAAAAAAAAGCAGGTTTGGAGAATCATTGCTCCTAAATTGCCAAGATAATGTACCCTCCATTCCAGTTGGTGACCTAATGCCTGTTTGTTGCCAAGTGGCAAAAAAACAAAAAAACAAATGAGAGGAGGAAGCATAATAACTGATACCGTCATGGAAGCACCTGCTGCAGGCTCTGCCGCTATGGTAACAGACGATGATCACCCCGACGACAGTGGTGATGAAGATAACGTTACACACCATTGGCCATAAAGTTCATGATCAAAGTATTTTTACTTTTACTTCTAATACTTAAGTACATTTAAAATCAGAAAATTACTTTTGATACTTAAATAAAGTAAATACTTTAAGACTTTTACTCAAGTAATATTCTAAAAGGAGACTTTAACTTCTACCAAAGTCATTTTCTGGTAAGATACTTCTACTTTTACTCAAGTATTGCTTTCAAGTACTTTATACAAGACTGATCTTCATTATATGCTCAGGATCAATTATCGATGATATTGGTGATCTTCTGACTTTGCATCTAGCGCCATCATAAGGTTAATATTTGACCTAAACTTTGGTTTATGAAAAAAAAAGTCTGCAAAACTAATGACAATCCCATCAGCGTCAGCTGTACTTTATGTTTAGTGCTAGCAAATTTTAGCATGCTAACATACTAAACTAATAATGTGAAAATGGTAAACATAATACATGCTAAACAGCATGTTAACCCTAGTCTACACCGCAAACGTCAGCGTAGTGATCGCGCGGCGACAGAGTTGAAACAAACATGCCATCAGAAACAATAAATCAAAGAACAAAGTCAGATAATAAAAAAATAAGCACACAATAATAAAAGTTTAATATTACAATGATAAAATAATGATAAAACCCTAAAATATGTAGTAAAGTAGTAGTGTTTTTAGGCATCTATGTCGCTTTTACATGCATATCGTCAGGAAAATTGGACTTAAAAGCCTAAATAAAAGCTTCAGGTTGCATTTAAGCCAGATTCCTGCACAGATCAAGTTTTGCCAACCCGCACCCACAAAGCTCAATACCAGAAGCGGCCCGTTACCCAAAAAGATCTCCATCTCAAATCAGAACCCGACCTGGAAGCTGCTAAGAGTCCACACGGCCAGCTTGTGCACTGACTTCAGTCAAGTCCTGTGTCAGTTTCTTCGGGAATAATGCACAATCATTTTAATTTCTGAGTTCTCACCCGCTGCCAGGCCCGCATTTAGTTAATTTTCACCCGTACCCATGAATTTATATACATTTTATTTTGTACCCGTTACTTTTTTGACGGTTACCTGTCAGTGCAGGACTCAGGCTTCTGCTCGTGAGACCCCGAGCTGCACGGAGCCAGTGCAGACAGCAACATAGATTAGGGGAGCGTATCTGATACGTGTGCGGGGGAGTTAGCATTGTCATTGTGAGCATATTAGAATGCTGAAGATGCCCTCGAACAATACTTAAGTACAACCTGTCACACGTATAAGCGCTTTCTGTTGGCTTGGAAAAATAAATCTGTATGAAATATACTTAATGTGCCTTTAAAAATTTACCACATTCTTAAAAGGTATAGCTGTGGGTTTGGTAACCTGAGTTTAGTTTCTCAGCTGAATGTTCATGCATGCATGCGTGAGTCAAGAGTGAGAAACGGCTTCTAATCTTTCCTTCAGATACCAAGGTGAAATGAGACTGTAAAATAAAGTGTTGTTGTTTTTTTCTCCCATGACATTACAAGGTTATTGGCATATCCTTTACGAATCCACAACAAGAACGAATAAAGCAAAGACCTGGGATAAATATACAACCTGCATATTCTTTCCCAGCTACTAAAATGTGTTTATTTAATAGTTACTGTGTGTGTGCGTGTGTTTGTGCGTGTGCGCGTGCGTGCGCATAACACAGTAACAACATCCTTGGAGAGCCCAAATGTTTGAATCCTTTTATTCTCTTTGGCATTTACCCTTGTATGCAGCATATCCTTAAACAGTGCAGGGATGGGCTGCTTTACTCAGAGTGTAGAGTCTGACAGCAGGATGGGGCTTTTGAGCAAATAAAAGCCATCACATCCAGATGTAAGATGACACGGCGCTCATTTGCTTCAGAGGTGAGAAATACTCATGGCCACGGTGCTGAATGACTCTGGCAGTTGTGTCCCCAGGGAGAAGTGAATTAATTGCTAACCTTTAGATTACATCCTCTACTTCTTTCTCTTTATTTTTCCAGGCAAGTATTTGCTTTTTATACAGCAGTCTAATCTAAAAGGAATTTGTTTGATAAGTTTACACATATTTTAAATAAGCTTTCAAAGACAGACTTAACCTCGACTGTGATAGTCTTATGTAAACATTAGGGGTGTAACGCAAAGCAACGTTATTAGAAATCTTTACTGCCATTTACAGTCATTTAATGTTAATGGTATAATATACTAAATAGTATATTGTATTAACATGTATCTAAATTGATCAAATAATAAAACATGATTTGTATCTGAAATCCACCCATTTAAAAAAAAGAAGAAAATAATCTAGGGGTTTTAAGAGTGGAAACATACAAAGTCAATACAATTAAATGCAGGGTTGTTAATGTTGAAAGGCTAGCAATATTTGAAAGTAGCATTTCCTTCGGCCTCTGTCCAACCCCTCCCCTTGATGCTCTCGGGGATCCGTCTAACCCCTCCCACGTGCACGAGCACCGCTGCGTCGCTGCTTCAGAGCAGAGTGGAGAAAGAACCGCATGTCTCAATCACCGGTAAGCAAACACCTGATATGATCATACCAGTGTTCAAAACAAAAATGACAACTGTTAGCAATGTAGCGACGGCGCGCTTTGAGCTCACACTCATACATGGGAGGGGTGCCTATTTATGGAACCCACTGCAGTTCTAGGCAAGACCCGCCCTAGCACGCAAATGCTATCGAAGGGCGGATCTTGCCTAGAACTGCAGTGGGTCTGGCCAATCGTAGCACGCGAATGGTATCGAAGGGCAGGTCTTGGCTAGAACTGCAGTGGGTTCCATAATAACGCAGGAAGGGTAGAGTACGCTCAGCAGGGCGAGGAGGCATTTCATTGGTTCTTTCCAAGCGTTATTATATTTATTTATTTATTGCAGTCGGGGTGTAAAGACCATTTCAAACAATGTATAAAAAGAGTGTACTGAAAATAGTTACCAACCCTGCCTTTAAAGGGCCATATTGTGTGAAATTTAAAAACTGAAGGGCGTGTATGTAATGGGAGTATGTAACACCACAGCAAAACAAGTATGTTGACATGGCTATGCATCAGTGTTGACTAGTGTTTGGGTAGGGGAAATCGTATCCCCCTTCCCCACAGACATCGGTTAGAAAGAAACTGTATAACAGTTAACAACTCTGTCTGAGCAACAGTCAAAAAGTTACTACAGAGCGTTCTGCCGTAACTTTTCGACTGTTGCTCAGCCACTAACTTGTTTATTGAGCCCCAAGATGGAGTTTGTGTGGTCTTCAGATTGCATTTGACAGTCTCAAGGCGCTCTTGTGTCACGCCCCCGTGCTGGCGGCTCCGGATTTTGCCAGGCCGTTCAAACTCGAGGTAGATGCAAGCGGGGTGGGGGCTGGTGTTGTTCTACTACAGGAAGATGCTGAGGGAATAGATCACCCGGTGTGCTATTTTTCCAGAAAGTTTAACAAACATCAACTTAACCATTCAACCATTGAAAAAGAGACACTTGCTTTGTTGTTGGCCTTACAGCACTTTGAGGTGTATGTTGGATCTAGCTCTTTGCCAGTCGTTGTTTACACTGATCATAACCCTCTGGTTTTTCCCTCCCGTATGTACAACCACAATAAGCGCTTAATGCGTTGGGCGCTGATTGTACAAGACTACAACTTGGATGTCCACCACAAGAGAGGTTCAGAGAACATATTGGCTGATGCGTTCAGGTTACAGTAAAAGATGGTGTGTATTGTTGTGATTTGTGTGTTACTCACACAAATGGGGGGGGGGGGGGGGGGGGGGGGTGTTACGGTTGCTGTTGGCACCCTCATGTGTATGCTGTATATTTAACTGAGTGTGTGTGATATGTGAGATGCAAAGCAGGCTGTGGCGTCCCTGCTGAGGAAGTCCCGCCCAGTTCCTGAAGGAGGAAGCTGATTGGTGCGGCATGCCACCACTGACCGGCCATTCGAGGAAGGCTGCCTCCAGCTTAAAAGCCCTGATTGATTGCAGCTGAGGGCAGCTGCCAGACTAGATTCATTTTGTGAAATTGTTTGTGAGAGTAAGGAAGTGGGCCAAGGCTTGAGATTTAAAAACTGACAACATCTTTGCATTTCACAGGTTTGTCATGTTAGTCACATTAGGTTTAGGGGTGCTGTGAGTATTGTGTTTTGTTTTCCAACGTACCTTAGTTAGAAAGGATTTTTGTGAGGATCTCTTTTTGTTATATTTTGTTTTCCACAGCACCCATCGGCCCATTTTTCAGTTTGTAAGCTCTTTTGTTAAATTTGCCCAATTCAAAATAAATTTCCTTTCAAATATCAATGACACCTGGTTTTATGTTTATGTCCTGATACCCCTAGCTATAGGACGTAACAACAGGCAGTCATAAAAGGCTACTTCAGTTTAGTAGTTGCTGTTTGTACCATATCATTTTGCATTATTTTGATACTGAAGAAAAGTCTGAGATATTTCTTTCTATGATTTAATTGATCCAGGTTGGATATTCACAGTGAAGACTGATTTCAACTTGTTTTGCCTTGTGTAGAGGAATTACAAGTCAAATATGTGTTTCAGTTTGACTCTGAGAAGACATGATGTGTTTGTGGCAAATTCTGTCAACAAAATTCATATGCTGTTATCTGTTCAGAGTGCATTAAATGCCCATATCCGAATCATGTATTTGCTTTCATTTACATCCCTAGTAACTACATATACCAGTCCTTCCAGAAAAATGCGTAATTTTTTTGTGATTGTTGCGGACAAAAATCCTTGATTATGCGGCATGTTTTCTTAAAAAATGCGATGGAATATGCAGGATATTTATGCAATTTTATGCGATGAAATTGCGGGAACTTGCAAAAATTGCGGTTTCAGCTTGGCTTCATCGCGGGGTTTGCAGTTTTTCGATGATGTTCACGTCGCGTAATTACGTCACTTCATAACGTTCCCATGGCAACGGGGGAAAACGGCTGCTCTTGTGTGACGTAAACGCAACACTTTTTAACTTTCTGCTAAGATATGCCTGACTTTGTTGCAACGAAATGCAGGGATTATGAAATCATGCAAGCCCCGCATATTTGGTGCGGAAATAGGCAATTTATGCGGCGAAAGTGCGGCACCTGCATAAATATGCAGACTTTGACTGATTATGCAATTGCATAATCGCGTTTTTCTGGAGGGACTGATATACCGTAATGAATAAGAGCAACAAAGCTCCTGTAATTCATAATTATTTTTTTTTTCTCCTTCCCTATTGAGAGTTTGGCCACTGACTGCCAACCCCCGAACCATAATGCTTCTGTCACTCACCGCGCTGATTCAATTTACTCTCACTTCCCGGTGTCTGGATGCCAAGGATATAAAAAGGATCAGATCAGTCCAGTGGCAAGTGTCTCCGAGCATAAAAGAAGCACAGTCAACAATCGCAATATCAACTGGGAACAAAGGAGAGGCAGTAAATGACATCACATAGTAATACATGGCATGGAGAGACATTTATGTGTGTGCAATATGTCACAGGTGATAAAACAAATCTTCCCCTCAAAACACATTTTCAGGCAGGAATCATCAGGATGTCATGGCATTCACTGGCCTCTCAAGTCATCATCAGTAGGCTACTAACCCTAACCCATAATATAACCTCACATCATGTCCTACACCTCACATGTAAATATTTAACCATGCATTTTGCTCTTACTGTCAATATTTTATTGATGCAAAAGTGGCTAAAGTTGTCGAGATTGATCTGAAAATGGGGCACCTAGACGGCAGTGGGGTGAAACTGAGTTCACCAAGACAGCAGGGACAGATGGGAGTTTTTCCAGAAAAACACTTCCATTATTTATCAAACTCATTTCCTTTACTGCTCAACTGCTTCTATACAAAGTCAGACAGCCGTACCTGATTTCACGTAAGGGGAATCGCAGCAGGTGAATAGGCAAAATATTTTAACTAATAGATATAACCATGACACTTCCCCAGTTGATTACTTACATTAAGACAAATGTTTTTTATTACAAGTTTTCTGAAATGGTATGTTTAAATGTGCAAATTAGGCATCATCTTGTTAAATATGCACTAACTTGCATACATTTCCAGAACACAAATCTGAACATTGGATAAAGCCAGGTACAAAGGGTTTTTTTTTTTTAAACTACAGAGTTTGGTGTATGCACAGTGCCTTGCGAAAGTATTCGGCCCCCTTGAACTTTTTGACCTTTTGCCACATTTCAGGCTTCAAACATAAAGATATAAAACTGTAATTTTTTGAATCAACAACAAGAATGAACAACAAGTGGGACACAATCATAAAGTGGAACAAAATTTATTGGATATTTCAAACTTTTTTAACAGATAAAAAACTGAAAAATTGGGCGTGCAAAATTATTCAGCCCCTTTACTTTCAGTGCAGCAAACTCTCTCCAGAAGTTCAGTGAGGATCTCTGAATGATCCAATGTTGATCTAAATGACTAATGATGAAAAATAGAATCCACCTGTATGTAATCAAGTCTCCGTATAAATGCACCTGCTCTGTGATAGTCTCAGAGGTCCGTTTAAAGAGCAGAGAGCATCATGAAGAACAAGGAACACACCAGGCAGGTCCGAGATACTGTTGTGGAGAAGTTTAAAGCCGGATTTGGATACAAAAAGATTTCCCAAGCTTTAAACATCCCAAGGAGCACTGTGCAAGCGATAATATTGAAATGGAAGGAGTATCAGACCACTGCAAATCTACGAAGACCCGGCCGTCCCTCTAAACTTTCAGCTCATACAAGGAGAAGATGCAGCCAAGAGGCCCATGATCACTCTGGATGAACTGCAGAGATCTACAGCTGAGGTGGGAGACTCTGTCCATAGGACAACAATCAGTCGTATACTGCACAAATCTGGCCTTTATGGAAGAGTGGCAAGAAGACAGCCATTTCTTAAAGCTATCCATAAAAAGTGTCGTTTAAAGTTTGCCACAAGCCACCTGGGAGACACACCAAACGTGGAAGAAGGTGCTCTGGTCAGATGAAACCAAAATCGAACTTTTTGGCAACAATGCAAAACGTTATGTTTGGCGTAAAAGCAACACAGCTCATCACCCTGAACACACCATCCCCACTGTCAAACATGGTGGTGGCAGCATCATGGTTTGGGCCTGCTTTTCTTCAGCAGGGACAGGGAAGATGGTTAAAATTGATGGGAAGATGGATGGAGCCAAATACAGGACCATTCTGGAAGAAAACCTGATGGAGTCTGCAAAAGACCTGAGACGGGGACGGAGATTTGTCTTCCAACAAGACAATGATCCAAAACATAAAGCAAAATCTACAATGGAATGGTTCACAAATAAACATATCCAGGTGTTAGAATGGCCAAGTCAAAGTCCAGACCTGAATCCAATCGAGAATCTGTGGAAAGAACTGAAAACTGCTGTTCACAAACGCTCTCCATCCAACCTCACTGAGCTCCAGCTGTTTTACAAGGAGGAATGGGCAAAAATTTCAGTCTGTCTATGTGCAAAACTGATAGAGACATACCCCAAGCGACTTACAGCTGTAATCGCAGCAAAAGGTGGCGCTACAAAGTATTAACTTAAGGGGGCTGAATCATTTTGCACGCCCAATTTTTCAGTTTTTTATCTGTTAAAACAGTTTGAAATATCCAATAAATTTCGTTCCACTTCATGATTGTGTCCCACTTGTTGTTGATTCTTCACAAAAAATTACAGTTTTATATCTTTATGTTTGAAGCCTGATATGAGGCAAAAGGTCGAAAAGTTCAAGGGGGCCGAATACTTTCGCAAGGCACTGTAAGTGCTACTGAAGTGGAGATTTCTGGCTCAGATTCGGAGAAAAACTTATTTTGAGAAAACGGCCTTCAAAGATATGGATTGTAAAATTCCATACATTTTGCAAGACAGTACAAATGAATAGGTTATAGCATTTTCAACATGACACTTCCACAGTTGATTACATACATCATGAGAATTATTTTGTATTAAAAGTTTTCTGAAATGTTTGTTTAAATAGTTGCTTTTGCCTGTAGTGTCTCACTTTAAGGTTTTTCTTCTTTGATTCCCATAGCTGGGGTTGATTAAACTTCTTTGTTTTTCACCACACCTTGTTGCCCTGCTGGTATTTCCCTCTACACAAACTCATATTCACTTAGCTATAGATGTTTCATTACAGCCGCGTCTAGGAAATAGTTTGCCCTTTAAAAGAGAACTAATGCAGGGAGTGGATGAGGGTTCTGCTGCTCAAATTTGCTTCCCCTTCCTCTTCACTTTTAACAGAACATTTGCATAACATTTTTCTAGCCGGTGTGGGGCTCTGATGAGTCGCAGGTCACTCGTGGAGAAGAATATGGCAAGTGAAGTGTGAAATAAATCAACAGATAAGATCTTGTTATCGAGGTGGGGGAGAAGGCGTATGGAGATGGCAAAGGGGGGGGGGGGGGGGGTTACAGGTACCTGGAATACAAACTGAGTAAATAAGTCACATCTCTGAGGAAAGAAATGTTGTGAGCAAACAATTGCCTAACTGTACTGTGATCATACTATATCCCCATGTGGAGTATTTGTAATAAAAGTAATTAATCCATTTCCCCATTGTGTATTTTAAAACGAGATGAGGCTAAAGATATACTGGCAGGTCTATTTTTATCCAACTCGAGTCATGAAGGGAATGTGAAATCTCAGCGTAGTTGCACTGTGTAGTCACGTCTGTGTGATTCACACTTAGATCATTTTTAGTAGCTCATTAATCATATCAGCGACTACCAGCAAAACCCCTCAACTCCACTATAGGCTACATTTATGCTTCTATCTTTAAATTCATATCTTCATCTTCAAGTATGTGTCTCTAATCTTCATCTAAGTTTGGACTTTCTGGTGTTCACATTTCTTTTTAGATGCTTGTGATTTAATTTATACTTTCCAATGTCCAAATAAAATTCTAAGCGGTGTTAGCTAGCTAACTTTGTAAGTGTTAGCTTGCATGCTAAAATATTTTAACTACTGTTACAAGTCTTATTACGGTGATGCTAAAGTAGTACACAGTATCATGAAGATGACCCCTGTTGTAGTTTTGTAAAGAAAGTTGGCTTCAGGTCGCTAGCTAGCTAAAATGGTTTGTGCTATCAGTGTTTTCAGGTAAGCTAGCTAGCCACACAGTCCTCTGAACAAGTAAATTAGCTAGTGAAAAAAATGGAAGAGGATAATGAAGTACATTACTACATTTTTACACTCCGTTTAAATATTTAAGTTTTATATGTAGGCCTATTGATTTTTGACTTGTCTGATAACCCGTTCGTACATTGTCAGCCTTGGGCTTCATATACTTAAAGTAATTTAAGAAAGAAAATTGTGTTGAGTGCAGAATTCAGTCAGGTTTCTATGGAAGAAAAAAAACATAGCAAAGGCGCACTGCAAAAAACCCCACAATTTTCTATATTTTTCTTTCAATTAGCTCAAATAAGATGTTATACTAGTGAATAGTGGGGGAACTAAAAGTCATATGATGACTCATTATGTGATTAGACCACATATGAGCACACTAAATGAAAATTATGATCCCCTGTCATTTGTTCTTTGAATCGAGAGAAAAAGGGTCGAGATTTTCCTACAATGCACAAGTGCGAGGGCCTGTCGAATAGGCGCTGCTCTCTAATTAAAGAGTCACTGGTATCAATCACCCTGCAGTGGCAGGCTAATTTTTTCATCATCAATTACCTTGAGCATGTTGGACGCTGATCAGACGAGACCCGTCTTAAACCCACTGCCGAGCTGTCATTGACACTAATGGAATTTTAAATCCTCCCTCACAGTGGAGTTCTACTTAAGTGCAAGTCCCAATTATGGGGAGGGTAATTTAGCTAATCTCCTCGAAAAGCGACGATAGGCTGCGATCAATATCGAAACATGTGCCTTGTTTAGGAGCAGGCACATTTCCTTCTATTCTAACACACCAGGTTGCCACTTCAGAGCTCAATGCAATCCACAAAAGGTAGGGAAAATGTAGAATCAAATGGTTTTCTGTTACATTTTCTTAGCGGTTGTTTTGCCATGGGTAAAGGAGTAAATAGTATGCACATGGCATTTGTATATCACCAAATGCCATGTGATAGGGGAAAAGAAAGTTCCACACTTGAGTGTAAGCATCATGATATTGGTTGGTGGGTCTGAGGACTCCCAATTACTGATCAGATTGCCTTGAAATTTGGAGAGAATAATAATTGTGGTACCTAGGAAATTATTTGAAAGATTTTAGGGACTCGCTGACCTGTCCTCTAGCACCATATTTAAAATGTCCCATGGGAAGGCACTGTTTCTCAAAAACAAATGGCTGGATTTTCATTAAATGTGCTGTGAATATCCATAGTCCCCAGAGGATGAATCCTACTGTTCTTTTGTCCAACTGTGACTCTGTAAACCTTGCCCTAGTGCTACCTTCAGGCCGACATTTCCACTGGTGCACAAGGCAAACGCATTCTCATGAATGCGCTCGTATGTTATTGTGTGAAAAGTTATAGCCTACACAATAAAATGTATGATATCATGCGAAAACTAGGAGACCGCCGGCTGGTCACGTGACATCAGCTACACCCCCCGACCCCCACCCCCATTTCAGAAACAGTCATTTCGACTATGCAGACTGTGTCAAGGGCTCAATGATTATTGCAAAGTTACCATTCTCTGTGCAGCCTCAAATATCTCCATCTGTGATTCTCTTTTTATTTACATGTTGTCGTTTACCACAACCGAGTCTTTTCTGCTTAGATTAGCAAAATCATCAGTGTCTAGTTCTTTCTGTCTAATACCTTTTTGTATTGCTTTGGACATTTCAACATGTCACCAGAATTGATTTCTGCTGCTAGTAAGGCTTTGGATTCTTCATCTTGTTAAATTACATTTTATATCATGATATCAATAATTTACAACTCTTAGGAATGAAATCTTATAGCCTTCTCAGTTTAGTAGCTATTATATTCCTTATTTCTCAACATGACAAGCTACTGTAGAGCTTCTCTCTATGAATAGACGTCATATCATCTCTCATCTCTATTTCCGTTCCTCTTAAATTGAGCATCAGGTTCTTTTGATATGAATTCACAATTGACTCTCTGTCTTCCGTCAGAGTTTAACATTTGTAATCCATAACCTCCGAAGACGCATTGATTTATGAATGTCCTCAGCATTCTGTCTACAGCCGAGCTTTTTATGAGTTATTCCAGACTCGTTTTGCCGCCCCGTGCCACATTATATTCTGCTTTTAAGAGTTTAAATACTGCCTCGAGGAGATGAACTTTAGTGAAAAATCCTTGAGTGTGACCTGTTGGTGATGGCACAGAGTCACTGCCGAGGCTGAAAACAATAAGTCTGGATGTTGGAGGGAGGCAGTCAATAGAAAGGAAATTATAAAAAAAATAAAAATAAACAAATACATAAAAGAAAATATATTTGTGTGAGATGTTTACTTCTGGAGGGAAATTGTGTTTACATGGTCACGGTAACTAGCTACTGGCTCAATCCATTGTAGGTCTTATTCAGGTTAAGCTGTTTATGTGAACTTCCGATGTCCTGTTATTGAGTGTCTCTATTTCCACGAATAAACCAATGAACACTATTTCCTTCCCCCGTCTGACTGACTGATGGCTCAGTCTGTATACAACATATCCTAGCAGTAAAGATATGTCCAATGCAAGTCTCTAATGTGGTTTTGTTGGAATGGAAATGTAGCCTCAATGTATCTCCCCGAGCTTGTGCAAAACACAGAATTGAATAGATGTTTATATATTTCTGAAACCAGTTTATTAATGTTGACAGAATACTCTCACCACAAGGTACGTATAGAAGCCGTTATGGAGCTTTCTGTCATATCAAATCATTTTCTTTTCTCAATTCTCATGGAATTATTTATGAGCACTTTAAAGTGGCTATATGTAACTTTCAGTTTGTGTTGATTCTAGGGGGCCACTTTGGACTTTTCTTTACGGTGCTGTATCGCCCACTGTATATTACTGAGTTAGCGTTACCGGGAGGTCATATAGTCATGGTGAATGTTTTGCTCAACCATAACATCATTCATTTACAATAAGAGAATAAGTTACAGATGCATCATTGCATTTCAAGTGTTGCATACTTATGCTGGATGTATCGTGAGCTAAACCAGGTGTCAGGAGCCAAAGCATTAGGAGTTTGTTATAGCAACCAATGTAATAATAACTTAGATTAATATAGCGCATTATATGAAACCCACGGACGCTTTACACAAGTGCAGGGGGACAAGGGAAAAGAAAATAGTAGGCCAACACAAACATGGAGTAAAAGGAATAACACGTCTGCACGAAATGGAACGGGGACGTCATTTAATGTGGGCTACTGACGTACAACCATATCACGCCATCTTAAGTTATTTTATGAATGAAATAGACATAAAACATACCTGAGGGCCAATTCGGGGATGTTTTTGAATCATTTACAATCCTGTAACTGTCTCCATCTGTCCCCCCCGTTGTCTTTTACTGTCACTTTCCCTTTTAGCTTCACTTTCCCTTTTTTTTTTTTTAGCTTTTAGTTGTTCTTTGTTTAATTTCCTTCTTTCCTATCATAGTTCAGCCCCAGTATCAGCCATAACTACAACAGATATCTTCTAAAATAACAGAGTTAAAACACAATAAGGCCTAGCCTTGGATACGCTAACACAGGCTTTTCCGGTCAGCCGAAATCAGTGACCCATCAGAATGTGTTACTGTAGTGCCGTCTACCTGCCGCAAATCATTCTGTGACTACACGGGGAAAAATCAAACTAGAGCAACGGCACTAATTAAAACTATATAAAAATAGCGTTCTTTTCACTGTTAGTCTCGTTTGCTGTTACAGGTCATTTAAGACCATTGTCTAAAAAATGTCAGAGCTTCAGAAACACTACAAAGATAGATACATATAGTCACTTTAAGGAACTTTCATCAACAATGGCTTCAAAGTTGAGCTTCAAAGATGATTATTGCTGTTGGAAAGAGCAGTTTACCTGATTATGATAAATATTGTGTAATGTAAATGAACTTTGTGTTGAGATTAAACATCTCTGCTGGTCAGACTTTGCAGGAAGGACCTACAAGACAATTGCAAAAGCTTTCATTGATCATTTCAGTATTGTGCTGTGTATTTGTGTTTTCTTTGGAGTTTTATATGAAAATGTTAGTAATTGCTCTTAACCCTTGTGCGGTGTTTGGGTCTGTGGGACCCATTTTCAATGTTTTCTAAAAGAAAAATGATGCTATTTATTATTTCTTCTAACTCAAACTCATTGGCCTTGGCTCATTTTCTGCGAAGAACATAAAAAATAACTTATTTTCAATGACTGCACATACACAACCCCCTACACATAACTATTACATAGGAGGTGTTCGGGTCTACTGGACCCAAGTGTATTTAAATGTAGGTGCTATGAAACTTCTGAGAAATAAGCACCAATAATGATCAAAAATCTTGTTTCAATTTTAAATCTTTTTTATAATTGAATTTCCTTGTTTTCTCACAAAAAACGAGAATGCTCATATGATCATAAATGTGATCTCACAGGGGTAAATGGCAAATATGAACCATACATGATGTATATATCATTGGTAACTGAGCTAAAGTAAACATCTGTTAAGTATTTTTACCAGGGCTGTCAAACGATTAAAATTTTTTTAATTGCGATTAATCGCTGAAGTTCTATAGTTAATCGCATGTTTTATCACAATTAAAATTCTATTATTTTGCATTTCAGAACTGTTTTTAAGTACATTATAACAATGGAAAGCAATTCTTACCAGGGTATCTTGATTGGGAATCAAATGAATGCAAAGAAAGTTACTTCATGAACTTGACTATTATTTATTTACTGTAAACAAATGTGTGAATCTGTCATTATTGCACAATTCCTCCAAGTACCTAACTAAAACACCACAGCAATTGACTGAGATGTAACACTAACACTTTGCTTATACCGTACAAACAAAATGGTCCAAAAACCAGATGCCACAGCAGGACATTTAACCTTTACATTTTTCTAATAACAAGGAATGTAACAATTCTCCTGGACAGAAAAGGCAATGCCCCATTACTCTGCAACTTCGCTGAAGTGCTCGGCACATGTTTCAGCGTAGTGTCGTTCTTCTGTATGTCGAACCGTTAAGGCAAACGAGTGCAAAGTCCAGCCAGAGTCAATATAGTGTGCACTAACTCCTAAATAATTTTGATTACTCACTGACGTCCAGTGATCACCGGTTAATGAGACAGCGTTTGCACTTTACGGCAGTTCCAGTTTAGCTGCTTTCTCCGTGTCGTACAGGCTGTGTATGCGTGAAACTACTGTCCCCCTTGACGGCAGTGTATAAGACGGGTCAGAACATGTCAACCGTAGTACGTCTTTAAGACCTGAGTCCTCTACAATGCTGACAGGTCTGTAGTTAGTTGCCACCCGTTTTGCAAGAGCTGTAGTAATTTTTTTGGATTTGGTTTCATCCACAGGTCGGCGAGTAGCACTCTCCAAAATACTGCTTTGCTTGAGCCCACTAGCATCAACCTGCGTCACGTTAATATGCTGAGCTCGTAGGTGGTAGCTCAAGCTTGACGTGCTTCGTGATATTTTAATTCTGCTTTACACAATGTGCATATGGCTTTTGACTTGTCTAATGAGCCGTCCGGGAGTTTTTTTTAAAAGAAAAGCCCATTCAGAGGTGTGTTGCTGCTGTCTAACTCCATGCCGGCAGCCTGCCTGCATTCTGCAGTAGAAGATGTGTTATGAAGAAGTACGGCAGCGCCATAAGGGTCAAAATAGTAGCCGTTAGGCACGACGCCAAGCCGAGTGAAGTGTAAAATAAATTACTCGCATGCCGGCATGCGATTAAAAAAAAATTAATCACACCGCGATTAACGCGTTAACGCTGACAGCCCTAATTTTTTTTACATACAATGTTATGGTTGTATTCATTTTTAAAGCCTAATAATGTGGTGGGTCCACCAGACCCGGGAACATTGGCTGTGTAACAAAAATAGGAACACCACACAAGGGTTAAATAAATAAAAAAATAATTAATTACTGAAAACCCATGATTTTCCTAACCTTCTCCTGTTTTTTTCACTGGGTTGCTGACTGCTCTTACACTGTAGAACATATTCACTCAGACAGCTTCTCTCAGAATATGAGTCTGATACCGTTCTATTGGGCTGTGATTATGGGTCTTGTTTCAACCGAACCAGGAAAGAAAATGCCTCTGCACTCAATTGGATAGACCTACAACCAATCAGAGCAACGGAGACAGACGTCTCAGAAGCTGCAAGTCAAAGGCAGGCTTCGACAGAGCAAAGGCAGAGGCGGAAGTTTCCGTGTCGTGCGGACGGGTATGGCAATGTGTGTACATACGTGATCGCGGTTCTCTGTTCCTCTTTCAAAATGAACGCGCTGTCGATATCTTCTATAACAGACGCGATGGCAGCCATCTTTGTTGTAAACAAATTCAACCCAAGCGCTCTTTGGTGACGTGGTTGATTACATTACTGTTGATCATCTGTCAATCATCGTATAAAGCCCACCCTGACCATTTGATTGGTCCGAACAGCTCTGGTTCGAGCATACTTGCTCCACAACGGATCAAGTCCAGACCGAGCATCCCGACCTCAAATGTTGTGGGCGGGGCTAAGTTCGGCTGGCATCCAGGCTAGTATTTTATACCCTTTATCCACCAAAATTAGCATGTAAATTATATGCAGGTTTTTCAAATGTGGGAAAACCTACTCAAAATACACGATAGACTCCTTAGACAAGTATGCCTTTCTGTTGGTGTTTTTTGTGGTGTGTCACTTTTGACGTCACAAACCTGCCAGAAAACAGGGTTAAACAGTAAACTCTGGAGAAAAAAAAAGGAAAAAAAAGCAGCATGGAGGCCAGTGGAAATGTTATGGTGCTTACTTCTTTTTTATATTTTATACTTGTTCAGTCTCTCTTTCAAACTTACTTCGAACGAAGTTTGAGCGCTGCTTTCACAATTAAATGGACCAAATTTGTGGCTGAGATAGCGAAGAGTTGCAGAAGTGATCAGCTTGTCCACACGGGTGTCATTTGTCCAACCCTGCCAGACGGAGCTGGAGCTGATATATACCCATGACTACTACAGTTGTTTGTCTCGTGAACGAATGCTGAATTTAACATTTCCAACTAAAAGAGAGTCAAATGTTAGTGGGTGTGAAGGCTGATTCATGGTGCTGCAGAGGCTCCACGTAGAGCTTTCGGCGTAGCTCACGTAAGTGGCCTGAAGTTTATACTTGTGTGTTGGTGTGTGCGTCGATCTCTTTAAGAGAATAGCAGGGTCGGCATGTGTGTGTGCATGGGGAGTGTGTTGTAGAGCGAGTGAGAGAGTGACAGGGATTAGCTTCGGATCGAGTACCCACTCGAGAGTCATAGTGAGAGAAACTAAGTGTCTCCCCTGTGCTTTCTGACCACGATGGGAAAGTTAACCCTCTCCTTGATTTCATGTTGTTTATGGAGGAGAACCAGGAAATGAGTCGGGGCAATGCAACGCTACCAAGCCACGGCCGCGCGACGTGTAGTTACATTTTTTGAGAGGTGCACCTCAGGCTACGGTGTAGGGTCCGGCGTAGGGTCCGTGCCTCCACGTACCCATGGCGTCCCACGGCGTTGATTTAACGCATAAGCATAAATCATCCTTTAGTGGGTTTTTTGTCCAGTGGGAAAAGGGCTATATATACTCAGGCATTTGAATGCATCAGCAAAATTACTTATTGTTTAACTTCATCAGTGGCTCTGGCTGCCAAACACAGGTTTACAATATAAAGACTAGCACAAGTTTAAATTTCATTGCAAAGTTATCGTAATTTTTCTTTAGTTTAGTTTATTAGTTTATTTGTCAGGGACCATGCACAGTTCAAGCGCTGTACCAGAGTTAGCTATACAGCTAATTTACACCTGTGGTCCCTTGGCAAAGGAGATAAAAGGACAATATATACAATACTATCAAAACAGAAACTTAACAACATATAACAAGCATTACATAACGTATAAACCAGTATACAACTTTAAATTAATCATTATCATTTAAAAGGTTAAATAAATACAACGGTGCAGTAAATACAAAGCCATACACACACAATAAAGCCACCATAAAGAGCATTGCAATTCTTTCAGTCAATAATTAGAATTATACTAAGGCTACATTTACATTGCTACGTTTTGGTCTAAGCGGAGTTTTGAGCCAAAAGCGATCTCCGTGGACAGTCTTTTAGCTCCATTACAAGAATGTCCGTTTAAACTAACACGCCCAAACCGCATATCTCATCAACTTTC
Source organism: Zingel zingel (assembly GCA_023566125.1). Lineage (NCBI taxonomy): Eukaryota > Metazoa > Chordata > Actinopteri > Perciformes > Percidae > Zingel > Zingel zingel. The sequence goes on from CM042330.1 coordinate 27,697,653, forward strand.
TCATATACTGGGCAAGCCCATGCCGGTGTAAACAGGAGGCAGCATGTACTGTATTCGCCGCCTGTTGCTGGTAGTTGCAATGGTAACGTTAGTAGCTTAGTCTCCGAGAACGAGACGTCATGATCAATACAGCCTATATCCTTGACGTTCCACTTCCGGGATTGCTCCAGTGCCGCAGGAAATTTCGGCGGATCCATGCATTTTCTGTTTCCTTCCGCTATCTTTGTGTTTGAATTTTAAACTCTGGTTAACTGCTTCTCAGATCTCTGCAGGGTAAATTGAGACAGCTAGCCAGACTATCTGTCCAATCTGAGTTTTCTCTCGCACGACTATTTTACAGCAGCTCTGTGTGGAGTTTAGCGCCGCCCATGACAATTCTGATTGGTTTAAAGAAATGCCAATAAACGAGAGAACGTTTTTCTCCCATCGGAGAATCCCGTAATGCTGTGTGGAGTAGCCAGACCCTCCTCCGCTCCGCAGCGTGTGGATCTGAAACACCAGAGCAGTGGGAATGTAAGATATTAGTTTTAAACCAAAATGTAGCAATGCAAATATTGCCCAATGAGTGACTAGGAGTATCTTGAAAACAAGCCATTCTATGGTAGATAACTGCACTAGAATCAATGCAGTGGATGACAGAGAGTAGTCAGCCGGATGAGGTTAACATTTTGGGTCATTGAGAGAGTTGAATGGTGATTGAGCACAGCGGGAAAGGGGGGGGGGGGGTCCGACAGAGAACGTCGGCCCCTGGGGCTCCTGCTGGGATAATCCATCCTCAATAACAGTAATGAATATTATTCTGATCTCCTCCTTATCTGCGCTGACTCTTATTACTATTTGGATGTATGCAAAACACATTTTCTCCTTTATGCACCTTAGGTTCAATTCACAAAGTCAGCATGAGTGTATTTAAAGTAGTTAATTAAAAACACACACGCCGTGCACATGTGCGAGCACACACACCAATGCTAGAAAATGAACGTAGTTAGAAAATCATCACATTTTATGCTCGATGAAGCAGAATCTCACCCGATTTGAAAGTTATTTGTGTATATTGAGGTATTGATTTTGTAGATCATAGATGTAAAATGCAGAGAATGGCTTAGTTTGTTACTGGTTCAGTTACACACCTTCTGAACGTGTTCCCATTAGTAAAGGTTGCCGTCGTCATTATGCAGTCCTTGCTAATGAGTTTTGAAACTGTGAAAGTAATCGTGAATTGAAGATCCCACAAATTAATACCTCTATCTCACTTTTTTTTTTTACATTGCTCTCATGCTCTGCGTTGTCAGCCCTTTATATAAGAATGTAAAACCGACCTGCTGTGCTGTGCCATGCTACATCCTGTAACACCATTCAATGCCCTGCTATGAGATGAACTACTACGACTATCATTTGTAGTCACCGTTCAATTATCTTTGACTATTACAGCCACTGTTCAGCACATCCCCAACCGGCCCCGTCAGACACCGCCTACCAAGAGCCTGGGCCTGTCCCAGGTTTCTTCCTAAAAGGGAGTTTTTCCTCACCACTGTCACATTAACCACTGCTAATGCTTGCTCTTGGGGGAATTACTGGAATTGTTGGGTCCTTGAAAATTATAGAGTGTGGTCTAGACCTACTCTATCTGTAAAGTGTCTCAAGATAACTCGTTATGATTTGATACTATAAATAAAATTGAAGTGAAAAAAGATGACTTGCTTAGAGGATTAGAAAATCTTATAAGTGCCAAGATGTTTCTGTTTGGATTGTACTGTATTAATGAGGTCATTTTTTAATTTTTGTATAAACCTTGTTGTCAGAAAGCCTAAATAGTTGAATATGTAGTGTAAGTTGCTCTGGAAAAACGTGTGGCCTATGTTATAATTATTTGTTTATGTTATTGATTTTTTTCATTAAATTACTTGTTTCATTATAGTATTTATTTCAAAATACTGTACTATTGTTTACACTTATTAGCACAAACATTTTTATTTAATTGCACTTATATTTGCTTATGCAATTAATTCGTTTTTAATGACTGGTAACAGTTGTGTGTCATTCAATTTGGGGTTAATTGTAATGATTTTTTTTTATTTAAAGCATTATTGCGAAACTTTTTGATATTAATGAACGTCTGTTACATTCAAGCCATTGTCAAATGAGTTGATACAAAGCTAATTAAGACTATCAGCTCCACACAACTCTCTCTGGATTTCTCGGTATGACTATGTTCAGAAGATTGTGTCGTCTGGCGACTTTCCCGTGCAAAAACTCGTGAAGATAATGACCTCTTCTGAAGAGTCATCATCATGTTTTTTTAATGCTCTGTGTACTCCTTGGCTACTAGCAACTGTGTGGAGGAAGGGTGGGGTTGCGTGCGCGGTCACGGAAGGCTTGTATCAAACTGTTGTTGTCGTTACTTAGAATTCCTCACGGGGTGACAGAAACTTCACACTATAGGTTTAAAAGACCAATGTTTTAAAGCAAATGTGCATCGGCTATCTTGTCACATGTAAATTGGTGAACTATGTGTTTATTTCAACCAGAGTTGTGATGGTTGGAAAAGTGGAAAGACCATCCAAAAAGACGTTTGGTAGATTTATTTTGTTTCGGTCGAACTTTGAATGAAGTGTATTTTTCGATGCTATTTACGTGGAGTCCGGTGGGTTTAGCGAACGCAATTCCGCGGGTGTTTATGTGTTTAAAAAAAGTCTCTTACTCTTTAACAGAAAGGTCGACCTCCTTACAAATCCTTTCCATAATGTCGTCAGACACTTTATATTATTACTAAAATATTAATCTGAGCCTGTCAGCGGCAAAACATGGAACTTTTGTGAACGTAAATAGAAGGTGCACTATTGCCCTGTTAACTTACATTGTAGCTTGTTTCGCGCTGCCGACTGCAGCGATCTAGCTTAAAACTGGACCAATTACAAAGATTCTCGTTCCCATCAGTCACTTAGACACAAAAACATAGGAAAGTAGGGTGCAGGTTGATGCAAAACAACAAGTGGGTCACTGAATGCTGTCTTTTAGTAAAAAAAAAACACACACGCAGAGTGAGAGATCAAAATAAAAATGTTCCCCATAAAGACTTATTGAATCACTGGACCTGTCCGTGCAACACACCTGCTTTACAACTCAAGTGTATAAGTGTCATTTAGCAGGACCTCGGGCTATAAATTAAATGTAAATCGTACTCGCATCCAAGGGAGGCGTAGCTCATGCAGAGACATGCGGAACACTGGGAGGACCATCTCCTCGGTATCGGCAGCAGAGCAGCGATCCATGCTGGAACACCTCACAGGTGGATTCCAGAGAGAACAGAAACAGTAAAAAAACTAAAAAAGCCTCACTCCAAATGTGCCAAGGTATTATCACACAATGTCTGCTATCATAATCTCCATTATTCTATTAATGGAGACTTGGGCGGACTTCTGATTAAAATGTCAGTGCCACGAAGGCAAAACCTCGCCGTGACCTCCCTGAATTTGAATTAATGAGATATTTAGAGTGTGGTTTTCTTTCCCCGCACTGCCCCGAGGGCTGTGTGATTATCCTAAGCTGTGGAGTACATCTGTGTCTGTTAATTTTTATCCGACACTAAGTAGTCAGGCACGTATTCAGCAGACATGATGGTCACACGTGGCAGAGCTTTGAACCCACACGCTGTGGGTCAATAGACAGTTTGGTAAAGCGGAGGAGCTCCAAGAACTGTTGGCCGCTCTGACATTTCTGCACCCTGAGCACGACGAAGCACTGTAGCTTCTAGCTGACTTTATTAAACCCTTGTGTTGACTTCGGGTCACATTGACCCGTTTTAAATTTTTGTTTTATATCAGAAAATATGGGACGTGGAAATAAGCGCTGAAAATGTATAGAAGAAAAATTAAAAAAATGTTGTTGCTATAACAACAGCTACTGCTTCAGTATCCATGTTAGCGTACGGGCAATAAAGTTTTGTTAAGATGAACCAAGGATCTGTCAAATTTGTGCCCACACAGCCTCTTTATGGTATGAATTATGGTACAGTTTTGCGGTCATATCATTTAACTCACTGTGCTCCGACACTAGGACAACTAGCCTTTCTTTCGCCACCTTTTCCATTTTTTCTTGTTATGGAAACGACAGGGCTCGCTACTCTCTTGTGTTTGATCAGCTGTCAAAAAAAGAGCTTGATGCAGGGCTTTTTTTTCAGAAAAGTCCAGCTTTAACTTAAAAAGACACCTTGAGCTGCAGAAAAAAAACAAAACATTGGCAGTGGTGTTTAAAAAGGCGCTCCGGACTTTTTTGAAAACACGGTTTAGTCCAAAGGATAACAATGTAAAACAGACGCTTCGAAAAAGATGCCAGTTGTGATCATTGCCTTGCTTATGTTCTTGTAATATCACAGTACTGTACTGAATTGGTGATATGAATGGAAGCTTCAAAGTTTTCACTGTACAGGAGAATACTGAAACGGATCAATGTTGAGGTAAAACTGAGGCCATAATGCGAATCCACAAGGATTACATTGGACAGCCCCACTGCATGCCTGTCTCCTACCTGGCACTAACAGCAATCACAAATCACCTGAAGCAGGTCCACCAAAAGAAATGTATCACAAAATGCCATCATAAATGTATTTTTTTGCAAGGAGTGACATCATTAACTCCATTTGTCTTCCTGCAGTGGTCCTCCTGCATAATAAGCCTGCAGGGCAGCACTGAGTTCAGGCTGCAGTCAGTAGGCTACATAGTGCCACTTATAAGACGTTTGTACTATTTGTACGTTTGTAAGACTATTGTAACACACTGCCATTGTAATGTTAGTAAGTTATTAAAGGTCCCGTATTATGCTTATTTTCAGGTTCATATTTGTATCTTGGGTTTCTACTAGAACATGTTTACATGCTTTAATATCAAAAAAGCACTTTATTTTTCTCAAACTGTCTGTCTGAATATACCTGTTTTCACTCTCTGTCTGAAACGCTCCGTTTTAGCTGTCTGTCTCTTAAGCCCCCCTCCTGAAAAAGCCCAGTCTGCTCTAATTGGTCAGTGTTTTCCGGGTCTTCCGCATCCCCGCTCTCAGTGTCTCTGCACTGTCACTGCAGCTGGTGCATGACTGTAACGGCACTGTAGCGACACTTTCTACCTATATACACTATAGTACGGTTGTGACATCACAACCGTACGGAAGTTCTGACGGCTCGTTTAAAGGCACAGTTCCTGAATACGGGCTGTTTGCATTTCTCTGTGTATTGAGCATTTGGATACATTCACAGTGTTTATATAGCACCTCAACCTGCTTTTATAATTAAAAAAAGACATGAAAACTCCACTTTTTAGTAGCCTGAAAAAACCCTGACGAACTTCCGGCAAATTTGAGATTTGCTCTTCAAGTCTGTCTGGCCAAGAGCCCATTCAAGCCCATTTCCAATTTTTCCAAATCGAGGCACCAATCACAACCGTTGTGGCGGGCTTTACACGATGACGATAGCGCAGCGACGTTGAATCAGAAATAACGGCTATTAGTGAGAAATAGTTTTGTTTCTTCAGAGCATAGCTTAAAATGCTTACTTTTTCTTAGAATTTTCTGTTACGCTTCATCTGTCACAATAACACTTAACCGACAAAAGAAAAAAGGGAACAGCAATTATGTTTCCTCCAAAATGTTTCAGGCACAATCTTTTTTTTTATCATGTAAAGGTATTTTTCAGGAGAAGGGTTTGTAAAGTGAAGTGCATCATGGACCCAGTAGCAAAATGGATTCTTGCTGCAAACACATTTAAGGGTTTCGGATCTCTGAGGCTATTCAACAACAAAGTTAATTATAAAACTTATTTTACATTCTAATTACATTTCTCTTTCCTGAAGTTATAAAATGTAGATTTAAAGAAGAGATATCCCACAAAAGGTAACAAGCGTATACAGTTTTCATTTCAAAGCATTTAGCCTCCTCGCTCCACTTCTCACATTCTGAACCGTAGACTATTTTTCAAAGCTATTAAACTTGTAACATGAAAGGCAGCACTGTAAATGGGCCAACACATAAGCATTATGGTCATATTGATATGAGGACTAGCATAAATCAAATCCTAAAGTGAACAGCACCACATTGACTACATTTACATGCACATAATATTCTGGTTTTTGCCTTTATTCCGAAAAAGACCAAAGAGAGTAGTAATATTGTCCACTAATATTCCCAATTACATGCAGCTGGGCAAAGTTTTCCACTTGTTCGACCATGCCAACACAGCGTCGCGCTTTCTTTTCTGCAACCATCTTCTTGAAACTGTCAGCGTTGCGACGTTTGTGCATATCCAAAAACCTGTTTATCCTAATAATCATAATGTTTCAGTATAGCTGTGTTTTGCCTTCTTTTCTTTTGGGAGTGTATCTGTACTGCAGCCTTGCAAACTGTTGGCTAGTTGGTTTGTGTACAACAACCATAGCAACGCACAGAGCTGACTGTAAGGTGTAAACAGGCAACTGGCCGTAAACTGGCCGAAAACAGGTTGAGACGCATAATCCAAATGCGCAGTATACATGTCAAAAGAATGCTCCTGCAACCTGAATAGTACCAGTATACCATACATGTCTTAATCAGAACATGCTAAATTTGGGAAAAAGGCCTGTTTCAGAATATCCAAACGGAATATGCTGTTTACATGACCCGTATCAAATTCGGAATATTGTCATATTTGGTGAAATATTAGTGTGCACGTACACATACTCACGGTCATTACAGATATTCTCTCACTGTATGTTCTGCAACACATATTCCTGTCATGTCAATTCAACAGTTCATCAATTTGTGATGGAGCCACAACAGTGCTGTGTTTTTGTGCTGACTTTGCTCGCATCTACCGACTCACTTACCTAGAACAACCCTCTGTGTGAGAATGTATTCTGACTAGCTTGTGTGAAATGTTTTTTGCAATGTTTTCATTTTTATTTCTCATCCCCTTGTTAATCACATATCCATAACCAGGCTTTACTTTAGTTTGTTAAATTTGATCTATAAAGGAAAACGAAATATTGAAAGGCAGAAAACCCACACAGGCAACGTAGCTTTCCGTTCAATCAACAAAAAAAAGAAATGTCTTTGGAACAGTGAAGTTATACAGTACAATCCTGGCCTCTTTGTCTATTGATTTCCCTATGGATGCCAACACAGTTAATTTTCTAAAGTGAGAGTCAAAGGGAGAGAGATTAAGAGCGGCAAAGAAATTGAGAAGTAGGAGAGGAGAAAACAAGCAGCATAGTGCTGAAGTTAGTTGCCATTGGTTTTCCAGTAAAATACTGTTTGGTTGATGGCAACCACTGCTAGTTTGATACAGAGTTCCTTTCAAACACATCGTCATGTTGCAGAATGTGTCATATGGTGCAGACCAGAGGCAAATGGTTGTATAACAATGAAACAGGCATTTATTGTTCAGTTTGTTTGAGACCTTGAATGCCGCAAAGGTAGGAATACTTAAAAGATGAATGTGGAATTTGTAGAGAAATACAGACAGAGATTCTCTTGCTGATCCAAGAAGGTTAAAAAAAAGAAGGAAAAATTGATTGGAGCATGAAATTAAAGAGGATCCCGAGCAAACGAGGAGCTATTCTATTTACTATTTATCTATTTACCTGACTGTCTGGCTCACAGTGGGAGTCGGAAGAAATGGAGACAACAAATCCCCAGTTGAGTTTTACATGAGTGATGAGGAAAAAGGAAATCAATATTACATTTCTTTATTCACTAACTTCCTGGAAAGCTTACTAGCATTCTCTGCATGTATGGTAGTTTGCTGTATTTCCACCATATTTGTTTGTGTAAAATGAGAAGAATGGCCAATATTTGAGTTTGAGCCACATTTTAACACCCTCCATATTGTATATACTGTCTATGAATGCATTGAAGCCACACTATTAAGTATTTACAGAGTTTCCCGCAGCACTTTGCAGCTTAGGTGGTCGCCTAAACAAGACTTAACTACGTCGTCAAAAAAAAAAAAAAAAAAAAAAAAAAAAAGGTATATGAGCGATATCCGCCGTGTCTCCCTTCTATTCCAAACCACACAGCTGACAGCCTGCAGGAGAAGGCGGTGGAGACAGGATGAGACATAGACGCCACGGGCTGCTGCGGACTTGTCAGTCTCACAAGCGGTTTCAGGAAAGTGGCTGCATGTGTCCAACAATGCACAGAACATTATCCGGTACAAGCCTACAGTGTGCGGAGAATGTGTCAGAGCCTCCCAGACGGGTGAACTGAGACTCTGTTTCCTGCTTGTCGGTCAACGGTTAATGATTGGTTAAGATTTCATTTAATTGTTCTATCTTTTGGAAGGCTGGCTGCCAAAAAGGGTTATATTAGCCTGACGTAAACGCTAGCTATCAGTAAACAGAATTGCCGTGGTGGCTGGCGTCTGGTGTGTGTGTGTGTGTGTGTGTGTGTGTGTGTGTGTGTGTGTATGTGTGTGTGTGTGTGTCGGCCCGCCCCCAGGGAAGCTCCGACATGCAGACAGCAGAGCAACAGAAGAAAATATAGCTGCACCTTCGCCAAAATTAAGCCTGAAAAACAGAACTATTTTGTACTTTACCGCCAATGAGGCGGATAGCCACATAGATATGGATAAATAATAATTTATAATCTGACGGCAAACCCCACCCTACCACCTTAACTAACTAATTTTGTGTGGGAAACCCTGATTTATATTAAAAACTGGTCAAATATTGTGGCCCAGTTGGATTAGTGGGTAGAGCGGGCACACATGTACTGAGAGGTTTATGTCTCGACGCAGAGGTCCAGGGTTCAAATCCACCCTGTGACAATTTTCCTCATGTCTTCCCCCTTTCTCACCTAGCTGTCGTGACAAAAATTAAAGATGGAAAAGCCCTAAAAAATAATCCAAAAAAGAAACTGGTCAAATATTTAAATCAAACTGAAATGTTGATGTGATGGTCATGCTAGAGGAAAAAGCTAGAGGAATGAGAAGAAAGATGAATGTCCATACCCAATTTGATAGTGATCCATCCAGTAGTGGAGTTCTTTCACTTTGGACCATAGTGGACCATCAAACCATCCCTGCTATTTGTCTTTTAGATGACCAGTCTCACAGACAGTAACTGCTTTGCACATCAATTTGGTAACTCGTGCAGTATGTCTCTCAGTAATTTAATTGTTAGCAGTATATAGTTGAAAGCTTCATTTCGGTCATTGTGAAGTTTAAACCCATAAGGGTGCTTTGACACCTACCTCCTTTGGTCTGGATTTTCGGACTTTTCAGTGTTAACCCCATAGACAGTATATAAACTGGACCAACAGATCCCGTTGCTCTGGCCGGAGACCAGTGAAGGATATTAGAAGCACTTTTCTGGTGAGTGCTGAGCATTACTGAGCAGCCTCCAACTGAAAGAGACGACGTAGATGTGACGTGAGCAACGTGTCTGAAAGTTGTAAGTCTTCTGGTAGCTGTGCCAAGAGAAATCTCAATAATTCCCAATCTTGCAGAGACGGAGGGCGTAGGTATATGTAAGGAGATAACATAGGCACAGGCTAATTGTTGCTAACTAAAATGCTAGTTAACATTAGTAATTAAACTTAAACAGCTAATGGAAATCAAAACTGCCTGTGAGCTTCTCCTGTACTGTACAGTAATTGCTCTACTGTGCGACAGTAAGTCGCGTGGTTATGACACAATCGTTAGCCTATTTTTACAAAAACATCTACTACGGAGCCATACAAGAGATACAAGGTAATGGAGCCTTTTATACATTGTTGTGTTTCTTTAGAAATAAACAATGAACAAATAGAGTCTTTAAACGCTTCAGATGTAAAGTTATTTGCTGTCAAAGTGGCGCCAAAATGAATGGAAGTCAATGGAATGCTAACATCGGGTGATCGTTAGGTAGCATCAAAATGGCCCCATAGGAGCTACGCTTTCCAGACGTTCACTTACCCCCTTGGTTAAACCTCCCCCAGACCAGACGAAATTTGGTCACACGAAAACAGGTGGTCCTGGGCCGCATCAAACTGAACCATGGTCCGGTTGGTTTCTAGTGTAAAAGCATTTTTTGGATGGTTCAGACTTACGGACCAAATACAGGAAGTTCTGGCAGGCTATTGTCATGTTATAAGAGAGGCGTAGCTCCTTTAAGAAATAGCTTGGTGCTTAGTGTGTATGTAGTGTGCTGTTGAGCAAGAGAGTGACTGTGGATGCGCTCAGAGCAGACAGCTGTCGTCTATCAGAGAAAACAATATATTATCACTTGTTAATTGGTAGTAAATGTACAGTGTAGGTTTCTGTTTGTCTCCGAATAATCGCCGGAGAACGTCAAAACCCAAGTAAAGTTCCTGTGTTATCCTCTTTTCTCAACAACGCAACAAAAGCCACAGTAGCACGAGGAGAGCAGCAGTCAGTTGGAAAAAACTCATAAAAACTCCAGAGAGAGAATACGAGAGGAAGGGGAAGTTGTATACAAACCAATTAATTCCAAGTATTGGGAGATGCATCTCACGGGTGTGATGATGACAGGACGTAGTTGTGTCATGTATAGTTCTTTAGTGGGCTTGCATAACTGCAGTGTGGAACCAAAACAAACAATGGATGGACATTGGATCACATGTATACAATGTAACAAAAACATGAGCCTTTCAGGTGTGAAAAGGCCCTCAGTCTTAATGCAAGGTTCCAACCTATATTTTATTCAGGGTAATGATTTCCATCACCGTGCAACCATAATATTATGATTTGGTTCGTTCGGTTGGCATACGCTATGTGACTGTGGACATCTGTTTCATATGCAATTGAAGTTGGAAAATAAGGAACACAAACAGCAGTTACAACCGTATAGAGAGCGCATAATTTGATTAGGGGGGCGAAAGGTTTAACTGTTGCCAGTTATTGTGGATAGAAGAAGAGGCCATAGGGGGTCCAACCAATCTTATCGCTAAACAGAGCTGTGACAAATAGCTCTGACAATCCTGTCAGTGGGGCAGAGTGTGTGAAACTGAATGGAGACCCGCCAGGCCCTGCATGACAAATTGTCAGACTGACAATTTGTCTGCATGCCCACAAACTTTCAACTGTCAAATAATGTGGAGACAGTGCTCTGAGATTATGGAATAAATACAATTTTTCTTTTTTCTCTTCCCGTTTTCTTTGAGAGAGTTGCTTTTGCACCTTTTTACACAAAAACAGCAAAGCTGACTCAAATATTAGATGGAATAATTGTACATTATATTACATATAGTACCTAAGCTATTGGTGGAGACATACAGTAATATCTAGTTTGCAATTTGGTTCAAACAAATATGTTCTATCTTTGGTAACACTTTCCTTGACGGTATCGACATAATTGTGACATGACACTATCATAACTATGACATGACACTGTCATGAACGTGTCATAAATATTATAAACGTTTCTGACTTCTGTCATTAAGTGTCATTCGGTCATGACAAGTTGACATTGTTTGGGTTGTCTTGATTATGACAAGTTGACATTAATCAAAGTGAAAAAATGTTAAAGGTCCCATGACATGGTGCTCTTTGGATGCTTTTATATAGGCCTTAGTGGTCCCCTAATACTGTATCTGAAGTCTCTTTTATATAGGCCTTAGTGGTCCCCTACTACTGTATCTGAAGTCTTTTATATAGACCTCAGTGGTCCCCTAATACTGTATCTGAAGTCTCTTTTATATAGGTTATATAGTCACTAGAGCCAATCCCACAATGAGCTTTACTTAGGATGTGCCATTTCTGTGTCTGTAGCTTTAAATGCTATTGAGGAGGAGAGAGGGGGGGCAAGGTGCAGGGTGGGGGTGTGGCCTTGACCAACTGCCACTTTGCTCGTTTGTAAGCCACGATGTCTCTCTCTTTCTCATGGGTGGGCCAAATTCTCTGGGCGGGCAAAGCAGAGAAAGGGGAAGAAACCTTGCTCCTTATGACATCATAAAGGGAAGATTCCAGATCGGCCCATCTGAGCTTTCATTTTCTTAAAAGGCAGAGCAGGATGCCCAGGGCTCGGTTTACACCTATCACCATTTCTAGCCACTGGGGGAACTCATATTAATGTTAAAAAACCTCATAAAGTGAAATTTTCATGCCATGGGACCTTTTAAATTCTGAGCAATTTTTTTGAAAATATGCAAATGCCAAAAACTGATGAGCCATAACCATACACAACATACAGACTGTAACTGCATAAGGAAAGAGAAACAGTGGTCACTATTTGAAGCTCACCAACTGGGAAGCAGATAACCGTCTCACTGCTAAATGCTTCAGGAAGCATGTATAGGTGCCACTGAGTAACCAGTGGTGCTGCTGGAGCCTCATGAGCACTGGATATAATGGAAGAGGTTACACACACCAGGCTTAAAACCAACAACTCCTAAAAATGAAACCACAAAATGCATTGTTTTTCTGATATTTCACACCTATGGTTAGGTTTAGGTACAAAAACAACTTGGTTGGGGAAAGTGTTGATGTAGTAATAAATTACTATTTCCTTTTAAAGTTAAGCGGTATTCTAAACTGACAGGCCAGACCCACATCAAGATGTTGGGTCTGGGAACACACCATTGGCAGGGCTCAATCCGAGGGGCGGGATAAACGGTTGACATCAGTGCCGTTCTTTGTTCTTAACTCCAAGTCTTCCAGAGTCGCGTCCAAAGCCGATTCCAAAGACCACTGTTCGCCAGCAGCAGCAGCCATCATCTTTGTTTTCAAGTAGCAGGGAATTCACACAAAACCGTCGTAACTTTGCCGTCATTATGTTAAGCCCGCCCACCGACTCTATACACGATGTGATTGGCCCGGCTAGAGTTTGGCTTTTCCAGCTTACAAGCCAACGGAGATGACTCTGGCTGCAATTTACATTTGCTGCTGCTAGGGTGCGTCTAAATTTCTAGGCTAACGGTCTTCATCATCATGGTTACAATAATGACCAACGTTGACTAAACAACAGAAACAAGAAACAATGAAATGAAATGTAACCACCAATAGTCTGACGTTTTGTTGACCCATCCATCCACCCCGACCTCCATCTGCAGATGTTGTTGCTCTTTAATAACACTCCTTATTTCCCCCACTGATCTCGACAAACCCAGTCAACATCATCAGTACCCATGGCCACTAGAGGACTTTACCACTTGGATGTAAAAGTGGTGTTTTGGGGCATTTTCTTGGGAGGACAGTGTCATTAAACCACATACCAGCCCTGTCTCCTAAAAATTACATTCCCATAGAACGCAACTGCAGTCTTAATTTAGTTTTTAGGGAATGGTATTTTCCAGCGACCGGAGCACGTTGTGAAACAGTCGCTGTTTTAAACACGTTAATGTTGTAAATTGAAAAGAAAGTACTTCGTTAGGTTTAGAAAAGGATTATTTTTGGATAAAAATAAGAATGTTTTTTATGTAATTGAAGTTACGTACTTGAGTTAAGTTAGGTATGTTATTTATGTGATTTAGGTTAAGTATGTTATGTAAACAAGTCGAGGTTGATTTTGGTTTCACACAGGACACAAACAGCGGTCTCCTGGGTGTAAGTCCTGTGTTTGTTTGACCTAACCATTCACCCTGACCTCCTCCCTATGTGGACTTTCGCCAACTTTGATTAAAAACGTATTTGTGATACATCAGGACAAAATATATTTCCCTCTAAACGTAATTAAGGATGCAGTTTTTGTTGTATGGGTACGTCATTTTTAGGAGACAGGGCTGCATATACCGGACCAGTGCAATGTCTTTACTGGCATAAACAGTACCTGCAGAGCACTTGATAGTTACATTAAATACAAGGAAACGTTGTCAGAGGTTCGAAATGCGAAGTCTGACTCTCATTTTTTGACATTGTAAACAGCTGTTCACTGGATTTGAACCATTAACCAATAACAAGCCTCCCACTCTGTTCTGCAGCCTAGTTAAATGCAAATCTTTATGCAAATAGTCACCTTTCTGTAGTAGAATTATGTAAAAGTTATCACTTTATATTGTCACCGGAAGACATACTTTATAATGGTGCAATTTACCTGGAAATGCCAAGTATATTAAGTGCACACATTTTTTTTTTTCAGGCTAGACGAAACCCTGAATATGTTTTGAAAAATAAATGCTTTACATTTAATTTAATCAAAATCAGACTTCATCAGAAATGTGGAGGTAATACTTCCATTGTAGTATAACAAACATCAAGGTGCTCATCCTCGACTTGTTAAAGATGTAACAGCAGCTCTGTTTCCCAAATATTGTCTTATGAGTCTCACTCTGCTTTCAGACAATACTCCTGACTTGCCACTATAGTGCCATGGTGGGACAGAAAAATAACATTAGAATTAATTAAAGTCAATGTATTTGAATTACCTTGGTTCGTTCGGTTGGCATACGCTATGTGAATGTGGACCTCTGTTTCATATGCAATCGAAGTTGGAAAAGAAGGAACACAAACGGCAGTTACAACCAATTGAGTGCTTACCACAGCACTCAATTGAAAAACTCAACTGCAACATATCTTTATAGAAATAAATGGTAAATGGACTGCATTTATAAAGTGCTTTGTTAGTCTTAGCGGCCACTCAAAGCGCTTCACATACTACATAAAGCCTTGGTTGAGCTGGAAAATGCACTCTGGGCAGTTTTTACTAAAAAGAAATTGTCCAGGATTCTGCAACACCAAACTCTGTTAGGCAGTGTTACTTTACATAGCAACACTATCTAGGTTCCCCTGTGTTGCCATAGCTGGCGATAATCTTAGAAGATATGTAATGAAGGACATTCAGCATTCCGCTCACAGGCTAAACAAAGCCTATAAACTCGGTCTTGAAGGACCAGAGGCATTCACCAGCAGTTTTTTTTTTCAGATTAAGGAAAAATCATTCACTCAGTAAATGAAAAGAAAATCCACATAAATACATACTCCAGAATGTGATAATGGAGGGAGGCACAACTTAATAGTACTAATATTGTCCAAACAAATGTCTCGGTGGGTTCTCTACTAATAAAACAAAATTACACATTTAAAGATAATAACATCAATGAAATGCATGGTCAAATAAGAGCAATGATCATCATCAGCAATGAAAATGCCTCACATTAGCAATGGAGACAAATGTGAAAGAAGAGCTTGTCAGAGTGAAAGCTGTCGGAGCCTAAAGGATGGATTTCCAATATAGCAGAATGACATTAACTTGAGACTAATGTCTGCATTTGTATAGATATGAATGGTTTTAATAATGCTTTAATGTAATGTGTGTTACACAGTAGCAACACAGATGTTTTTTCTCCATCAAATTAGAGGAGGCCTCATCATTCTGTGCACCCTTTTGCAGATTCAAGATCCGGAGAACGCCCTTTGCCGTTAACCCTCTGGGGTCGAGAGCTCCGCTGACAGAGCTCAGCAGGATTAGAATAAATATGTCATTATATGTAAATTAATAGCACCACGAGTTTTTATCATACAACCATGGTAATCTTTTTGACAGAAACCTTCTATTTTACACTTTACTAAGTGTCCACTCCCAAATAATATCTAATTCTTTTTTTTTTAATTACGTGAATTAGATAAAACATTTCACATGATTCAGTCACAGCATGTAACATTTTACAGGGAGAGCGCAAACCCCACCCCCCCTGTATTTGCATCTCTATTCACATGCCGATTAGTTTTGGTATTGCGGGAGGATTTACGTCACACTGGTCTACGCCCATGGGCAATCAGATAAAATGCCATGCAGCTTCAATCATAATTAATTTGGATACAAGCGTTGCATTTTGGAAGATGGACGGCATTCTGAACGGCATTGTCCGTGTGTGGCAATAATTTAATAGAGGTGTACTGGCACTTCTAAATGTGTATATATATATATATATATATATATATATATATATATATATATATATATATATATATATATATATATATTGTAAGTCATAACCTTAAGAGAAATGGGCCAAAAACAGAACCCCGTGGGACTTTTTTACTCTCTTAGTAACAATCCATAAGGAGCCATTCAACATGGCCCCAGTATGCTTGCAGCATACAATGTTGAGGGTACACAAATTTAGACTAGTTTTGAAAATCTTCCGTCGCTGCAAAACAGAACAATCCAGCTGATACCGCTAACTTTGCCTGTAGGAAGTCTTCAAATACACAGCTGCCAACAGTACAGAGAACCACTTAGTTGTACCATTCATAAAGGATAACCAACATGTGCGTGCAGCATCCAAAATGAAGTGAGGCCGTTCTTTGGTTTCCCTGATGAGCTGTTGAGACCAACAATCGACTGAAAGGAAACAACTATTGTTACTATACGTACTTACTTGTTACTATATACCTAAATCACTGCACTCAGAGTACTTGGCAATGTTAAACATATTATGACTCAGAGGAGTGGAAGCAACAAAGGAAGGACATGAGAATGTCTTCTGGCCATCAATAAGTGATGACATTGAGAAGGCATCCAGAGTTTGTAACATCCAGAAGCTCCATCAACCAAAGCAACGGCTGAAAGTTTATCCAGTTCCTGACATGTACTATCCTGTGCTTCTTGATTCATATTTGGCAGTTCAAAGGTCCTCAAAGGTTGTACTGTCTGATGGCACTTGATAAGTCCCTTACAGACAAGATGTGGACTTATTTCAACCAACATGTTTCAGCACATCACCTATGTTTACACCCCAATTTTTTATATAAACTAAGCACAAAAAGTAAGGAAATTTGTGTTTGGTAGATTATTTCTCGTAACAATGTTTTTTGGCAATAAATCATATACCGTTGGAAAGCCTGTTTAGTTCCCTTTCAAATGGTGCCCCACTTGTAAGGAACATGCATTTGTGGGATGACCAGCAGCACTGAGTATGTGGAAAAATTTTCCAAATCTTCTCTGCCAATGCTAAACAGCTTATTCTGCCATTGACTCGTTTGGTGGATTGCATGATTGAAGTTTGAAGAAACAAGACATATTGGCAATTGAAAAATGTATTCATTTCACAAACAGGAGCCTCAGTAGCATGTGGAAGAACCATACACAGCCACAACAGCCTCGCACCTCTCCTCATGCTGGTCACGAGCCTGGTCACACAATGATCAGGCTGCTGTGGAATGGCATCCCATTCTTCAACCAGCATTTGTCGCAAGTCAGCCAATGTGGCTGTGTTGGTCACTCTGGCACAAACAGCACGCCCAAGCTGATCCCACAAGTGTTCAATGGGGTTGAGGTCAGGACTGCTGGCAGGCCGTTCCATCCTCTCCACTCCCACATTCTAGTGGTAGTCTCTGATAAACCCCACCCTGTGGGGGTGAGCTTTGTCATCTTGGAGGATAGAGTTTGGTCCCAGACTGTGGAGATATGGGATTGCCACTGGTTGCAGAATCTCATCTCTAAATCAGGCTCCTGATTGGCAGCACCTGGGGGTACCAGAAGCTCAAAACAAGTGTCAATAGCAACAGCAAAATAACCTGTTTGGCAAATTTTTCATGGGCACAACCCACGTACTCAGCGCTGCTGTTCATTCCACAAATGCATGTTCCTTACAAATGGGGCACCATTTGAAAGGGAACTAAACAGTCTTTCCAACGGTATAAGATTTATTACCAAAAGGCATTCTTACCACAGAGAAATAATCTACCAAACACAAATTGCCTTACTATTTTCAAGTTTATTTATTTATGTTATATTTTTTGTTTTTAATATTCCTTCTTGGTATCACAATTTTACCCTAATTAAGTTTTCCTCCAATGGTGATACATTATTTTCATAAAAGTCCAACTTTCATGTATTACCATGTAATTTATTTTTGAAAAAATGTAATTTCATTCCGCCAAGATTGGCGGAATGAATACTCCCCGACAACTTAACGATGTCTAGTCCATTATAGCCAAGTTCCACTTGTTTGAATATCGTGTGTTGCAGCTTATCCAACTGAAATTTAGTTTGATGGATGTGTTAGGTTTAAACGCACATAGACTTTAAAATTAGTGAAGGTTATTCATACATGTAAAGTCAATGGAAGGTACTTTACTACACTGTTTTGAAAGATTTGTGAGAATAATGAAACTGTAAGAAGACAGAATTTGTTGCCTTATATTGAGAAATGGATATTCAACAATGATAGTTCATAAATTGCTTTTTGAAGAATTATGACGTTTTGGTATCCAAGGTGATTTATCTATCATGACTAATAATGGAAAAGATTTAAGGAAACCGGAAACAGCCTCATGGTGTAAGCCTTTGACTTTCATTAGACATTGTGTTGCCTTACATGTGATATGATCAGCGTAAAATGTGAGGAATTGGACAAAAAAACATTTAATGCAGTGTACTCTTACAGCAATACCAAGCAAATCATTTTATTATTTTTATTATGTCCTTTTAAGTCTAATGTCCTTTTTTTAAACTCACTTGTCTATGAATATGTAAGCTTGTCTTACTCTCCCTCTAGTCCAGAAAGTCAAGCAATTATTGAGTTACTTAAAGGAAAATTTAACAAACAGTTCTAAATTGCAGAGAGAAAGGCAACTTAACAGAAGGTCACATTTGCATACAATTTCCCTCTATTGACTTGTAACCTGAACATCAGTGGCTCCGAGAGGTGAGCGTTTCCACCGGCAGCGGCAACATGCTTGAGTGCCGGTGAGGAAGCCCTCGGCTTTCACACATGCTGAAGCTCCATTTAGTTTTTTTCACAAAACAAGCCTTCCCTTTTCTTCAGAGCGACGCAGGTATGCACACCAACAATGACAAAAGAGTGTCTTTGGTGCAGAAATGTCATGCAAATTGATTCGTTACTGAATCTGGAATATGCAGCCACAGTTGCTCAGGTAAAAAAAAGGAGCAGAAAGGCAAAGCCATTTCCAGCATGTCTCTGCAGATGAGAAAATGGGGCATTGATGCCCGCTGCCCTCTTTCTTTTCTTGACACAATTAGATCCTGAAATAAAACTCCTTAAGCAAATTGACTTTTGCATAGCAGCCGATTTATGATTTAAATTTTCTGAAAAAAAATTCCCTATTATGGCCTGGGTGTTGTCTTTTTTCCCCCCTTATTATTGAGATGGATTTTGAGCTTCTTGCCCCCCCCCCCACAAGCAACATTTAACAGTCTCCCATTAATTTAGTCATACACTTCACCCACAGTACTTATCGGTGGGTCATGCCCCATTATGAATACAGTTTTCTCTATTCATGCACACAGGGATTCCCAGAAGGGTTGAAGAGTATGTGATTAATATGATTGGCTTTCCCCTCCGGCGGTACAGTCGCAGACTTGGCGAGAGTTTTTTTATTCTGCTGAGCAGATGGGAGCTGCTGCCGCGCTCCTCGTGAAATTTTATGCAGGTACAATCTCACCTCTGTGCAGCTCTTTGAAAAGAACACCTTGTGTAATATGTTCCATAATGTTCCTAGTGATGGAACTAAACACTCTAATATGTAGTAATAATAATAATAATAATAATAATAATAATAATAATAATAATATACTTTATTAATCCCACAAGGGAAATTACAATGTTTACAATATTTTCACTCGGTTGTTATTATTGTACGCATTACACACAGGCCTGAATTACACACACATGCTCAGTACCTATACATGCACTAATGGAGAGATGTCAGAGTGAGGGAGCTGCCCATGGAAAGGCGCCCCGAGCAGTTGGGGGGTTCGGTGCTTTGCTCAAGAGCACCTTGGCAGTGCCCAGGAGGTGAACTGGTACCTTTGCAACTACTAGTCCACGGTCTGTATGGGGACTTAAACCAGCAACCGTCCCAACTCCCTACTGACTGAGCTACTGCCACCCATGTATCAGAAAATACTGCAATTGCTTTGCAAAGACTTTAACGTAACCCCATGTGTATAAACTGGTAATTTATTTGTTAACACTCAGAAAATCATTGTCAGCAAATGTATATATTTTTAATTGCTTCAAATACGTATTAAAAATAACTGTCAATCCATATCAGGACATTATAAACCATTTTAATGAAAATAAATCAGGCCAAACCAGAATAGACGTCCGTGTGGTAGAATTGAGCACAAGTATAGCGTCACTACTCAGGATTACAGACTATACATTTCCTTGTCTGTGAATTACTTTTTGGCATCTGTTTGTTGCCCATATGATGTAAAAACATGATATATCTCCATATCTGGAATAATAACAATTTGCTATGCTAGAATAATAGCATTATGCTATTCTATCATTTTATTTTGCCACCTTCATAAATGTGCAAGCCCTGTGTCGCGGCAAAGGGAAGAGTTGCCATGTCAATATTGTGGTAAGGTCAGAAGAAAAGATGAAATATTTAAAGGGAATGGTCGAAATTGCAGTTAGTATTATCCACACATGACTTACAGCAGTAAGAAAGTAAAGCCTATCCAAAAAAAAAACGAAGGGTTTATTTTGCCATGCTCTTGTGGATTGAAATTCTGTCAGCATTATGAGCGTTGTCTCTACAAAACGGCAAAGTTATTCCGATAACTCAGTAGACCTGATTCTCAGAACAGGCCAAGGCTGTGGTCAGCAGAAAATGCACTCTGACTTGGTGGATAAATAATGATTGTCCAACAGAAAACACTCCTGGAAAGTAATTTACATATACATATATACATAGGCGTCATATGAATATTTAGGGCAAAAATGTTCTCTCTTTCTACAATTTTCTAGTATTTTATAATGGGCAATAAGCATTTACTAAATGATCGTGGACATGCACAAATACTTAAAGCGATAAAGCGGTTTAGAATGAATCCCAATCAAAAGATATTTATATGAATGATTCAATCAAATATTTAATATTGTGTCATGTTTTATTAATAAGCCCAGCCCGCATGGGCCTATAAGCCAGGACCAGAGTGCAGTGTATACATTTTCAAACAGCAAAGTCCAAAAATAAAGAAACGGCCAAAGTATCCTTCACGATCCAATCGTCAGACCATCCTTGAGTGCGACAAAATGTATAACCACTGGCAGAAACCTTTACTATGTGAGACAGGAATAATATAAA
Organism: Zingel zingel; assembly: GCA_023566125.1. Lineage (NCBI taxonomy): Eukaryota > Metazoa > Chordata > Actinopteri > Perciformes > Percidae > Zingel > Zingel zingel. Next base: position 27,718,612 of record CM042330.1, read on the forward strand.
TGAGTAAATAAATTGTCTATTATGCCTTTTTTTAGGCTTGTAAGACAAAGTTACCAATAACTTGAACATGTTTTGCTTATCTGTACACCACCAGAATTGTTCAAGGTTTTATTTTATCGAGTCATTTCATTAACTTTCTTAAATCATCATATGTGCAGTACAAAAATCCCACAATCGGTATATATTGACTTATAACAATTCCACAGTGTGGTATAAAGAATTATCACGCGTTATCTCACTTTGATTAGCTGTTCATACACATCTTATGGATGCTTTATAGGTTATGTGAAAGTAATCGACAAATACATTGATACACTTAAAAAAATCTCCTCATGTCTACTTACAACAACACTATAGTGTGATAAGAAACATGAATTACTTATATACTTCTTAATATCATAAGCAGAGAGTAAAAAGTGCTTGTGGTTAATTAGGATTGAAGGATTGTTTCCTATTTCATTCATCCTTGTCAGCCTGATGGCCAGTTTGCTTAACCCAAAAAAAAATGCAAAAGGCTCCCTCATGTAACATGACACCGTCAATGTTAACCTGAAGAGAGAGATAGAGGGAGGGAGAGAGAGACACCTGCATCTACGCATATCCCATTAATCTTGCTACAGTCCGGTCCTCTCTCTTACTGTTAAATATGCATTCAAAAGAATGGAGTCATTGAGTATATTTGGCATATAAAAGATATGGGCTCATCATTAAAAATCCATGTAAGCTCTTTAAAGCTGAAGAGAGGTGATTTCATGCTTGGCTGCCTCCTTTCCTAGCTGCTACACTCCACCGCCATTGCCACAATACAAAACACACACACACACACACACACACGGGAACACACAAGGCATCAGATAGTGACGTCCTTGGTTCTGCCTCCCCCGTGCGAGGCTCGGCGGGATGGATGCCGTGTCTGAACTAATGGAGCAGGGAGAACACAGGCTGGCTGTGAATAGAAGGAGGTGGAGGAGAGATCAGGGTGCTCTTGAAGCGCCTCTTTGCGTTCGCACAACAGCAGGTTACTGTCATCATGGGTTTTTTTTGGAGAGTGGAGGAATATTTAGTGGCGAGAGCTTGCCGGATCGTCCCCTGGGGGTTTAGAAGCAGGGGGAATCTCCCTCTGGACTGGGGAGCAATTAAAAAATAAAAATAAAAAGGTCCTTTTGGTTTGTTTACATGCGACTTTTACGCTCATACATCAATTCATTGCTGAGAATATGCTGCTAAATCAGACTGGTACACTAATGATACAAATGTGCCAACAACAAAAAATTCCCCCTAAAGAACATCTGCGGTTCCATAACCATAAAAAAATAATTTTGCTTCTGATTAATGTGGTATTCTTAGGCTCATGGCTCTCCTTAGCAGACCACCAGACGAGATGTTCAATCAACTATGCATGACTTGACCTTAATGGATTTTTCACTGGAAGGCTTGGCTTGGTTATTAGGGAACCAGCTCATGTGGAACAACCTTGTCCCCTTGGGAGGGGAATTACACCAGTTCAGAGGAAACCCACATTACGGCATGAGGAGAATAGAGGAAAGCATCATTTCCTTTTGGCTTGCATACATCTTTCAGTTTTAAAATGGGCCTAGTGTGTGATCTCAAAAGAAAATGTTCCATCTGCTTGCTTGATTACCAATTCCCAATGCTTTTCTCTTTGCTTTATAGTTGGTGCTGCTGGCCTTTTGACTGTGGCACTGTTTTGTCTTCCCAGTGTTTAATATCAACTATTGTATCTTGCTTGCCCCATCTTTTACTAGATATTTCTGACATTAAAATCAGCTCCTCGTTACGTGCTATTATGTGCTCACGATTGACTTTAATTACCCACGTGCGTACGAATTACACCTGCGCTGATTAGACCTTGTGCATTTTAATTTTTTTTTAAGTCACTGTGGAAATGAAATGGTGGCATTGTGCATCTGGTTAAAACGAAGGCCGTTATTGCGGCGCCAACGAGAAGCCCTGATCGCCGAGCTCTATTTACCTCCCATTCCAATTGGCACACATCGGTAAATAAACAAACAAAATAGCCCGGCGTTGAATTAATTTTCTCCTCCAGCTGTGTACTCTAATTGGGATAATAAGCTGAAAGGTTATCAACACTCCGTGAGGCATTCAAGCACCTAGCTCAATCTCTGGTCTCCCTCCCCTCGTCCCTCTTCTTCAGCATTGGAGTGGGTCTGTGCTCAGAGTGGGAAATGACAACGTCTCCATCTATGCAACCCTACAATAAACATTAAAGAGAGGGGGGGGGGGGGGGGGGGGTGATGTAAATGCTTATTGATTTGAGGTTGGATAGTCAACTGCATCGATTGGAAAAGTGTGAATCAATTTTCTTTTTTTATCCAACTCTACCTACTGATAAGAAATCTCTACCAATTATTTAAGAACTACTGGGTTGGACTAGTAATTATTTTAGAACTACTGGGTTGGACTAGCTAATTCTTAGGAAATGTATGTGGATTATTTATTGTGCAGCATGAAACATGTAGGCAGGAACGTGTAGACCTATGCCATCTACACATTCACAGTATCGTAGGAATAATCACAAGTTATTTGTAGTACTATATCCTTGACGTTCCACTTCTGTATTGCTCCGTTGCCGTCGGAAAATCCGCCAGATTTCACTCATTTAGGCCGGATATCGGTTGCCTTGGCCTTCCTTTGTGTTGGCATTTTAAACTCCGGTGGATTTCTGAGGACTGTGGTTAACTGCTCCTCAGATCTCTGCAGGGTAAATCCAGACAGCTAGCTAGACTATCTGTTCAATCGTCTGTTGCATGATTAAAACCACTTTTAAAACGTACACGTTCCACCATGACAAGTTCCTTCCGAGCCTATTTTGCAGTAGCGATTGTGATTGGTTTAAAGAAATGCCATTAAACCAGAGCACATTTTCCTCCCGTCCCCGAATGCTATGTGGAGTAGCCAGACCCTCCTCCAGCATGCTTTGGAGGACGGTCTGGCAAAGCGAGACTATTTGAAAAGGGACACTTGCATGTTTAATTACACAATGTTAATTGACATTTAAACAAATATAAATGTACCCGAGTTAGCAGAAAGGCTAGATTTCATAGTCAGTGGTTTTGCTTGATGTTATTGGGCATCCTAGAATAATAAAAGTAATGCAATTTGTACAATAGTTAAATTGCTGTGTTCGGAGGCTAAAGTTTTGACTTGAAAATAGGTCTAGGTTTACGTGTTTATGTTGTCTGAAACCATTCAGTTAAGGAGTTTATACAACCCGGTCTCATGGCAGTTCGTGAAATGGTGACGTTATTTTGATCTATTGATTTGTGTACAAGGAAATGATTTTCTACTTTATTTCGTGCTGATCACCATGAAATTGGAACATTACTATTTCACAAACTGCAATGACACTGGTCTGGGGGAGATGGTGACAACACGATCTGCGGTCTCTGGGGGACACAACAACGGGGAAATTAAACGGTGCACGCCGGCGACAACTGCCATGACACGGGGCTGCTCTGGGGGATGCAACAACGGGACGCCACACGCGGTAGACGGTGACGACGACAACAACAACGGCCGCCGGGACACGATCCGCGGTCTTTGGGGGACGCAACAACGGGGAAATTAAACGCGACAACAATGCTGACAACAACGCCGACAACAACGGGACGCGCTACAACAACAGGACGGTTGTGGATAGGAAAAGAAAGACGGGGAAAGGTTGTGGTTAGGAGAAGAAGAACGCGGAAAGGAACTACCACACGCGGGACGCGATCCCCGATTTTCGGCTTTTCAATACTAATCACTACCATAATCGTGCTGTTATCACGTAATGTTTCCCATTCAAATACATTAGTTTAAAATTCGTGCTCAGCAACACGATAAAACACAGAAAAACATGTCCCTGTACACAAATCAATAGATTAAATAACGTCACCGTTTCACGAACTGCCATGAGACTGGGCTGGTTTATATAGGGTAATATAAACTGGTAAACCGCATCACACAAGCTGCTGCACACGAAAGTAACCAGACTACACCATTTTGTAAACCTAGCCACACTGAGAAATACAGAGAGTGTTTTGTGGAGCCAATAGGCTTGATTAACTTTGTATCAACTAATATGGCATCGGGTTGAATGTAACAGACGGTCATTAATATAAATTAGGCACGTATTTAACGTGCTATCATTAGCGTGTTACAGTTTTTGCCCAAATGCTTAAACCAAAGTAACATAACTTGAAGTTGTTGTTACTATACCTTAAACAAAGTGTAACCATACCTTAAACAAAAGCGCTGCTTTGCACTTTAGTTGCAATTCTGTAACACACTTGCTCCTTTCTGCAACACACTTGCTCCTAGACACTATTTCATACATAAGACACTTAGTTCAAAAATGAAATCTCAGGGTACCATTGGGAAAACACATCTATTCAAAATACAACACACATTGGTTAATTGATAAGACGTAGACACACACCTGAAAATACTTACTTACAAAACTGAACACCAATCAGCCAGCTACAAAAAGGCCTCAGTTAAGCCATTTTGACAGAGAGAGAGAGGAGGACGTGGTCGAAGAGGCTATGCAAGGACAATTATTTCGGATGACATGACTATGAGGGAAGCTGGGCAGAGAGTCCATCCTAATCTAAGCCGTTTCACAGTTTCATCCATAATAAGGACATTCCGACTGGAAAACAGGTATGTCTTCAACTCTCTACTCAGACTGTATCTAGAGTATTTAGAGTATTTACAGTACTGTACCATATCACGTTACTGTATCACATGTATTGTATTCAAGGGTGGCTAATACTCCTTTTCCAAAAAAAGTGGTAGTTTTGTGAAACATACTGTGATAACGTGTTGAGATGTTTCAGTACTGTGTATGGTAAATGCAGTAACGTTCAGTATACACAGTACTGTAAAAAAAAGAAGCAAACGAAAACAATTTGTGGTTGCATTTTTCTACAGAATGGCTAGAAGACCTACTGGGGGTGGACGCCTGTTCACCCAACAGCAGGAACTTGCCATAGTGAACCTAGTCAGAGCAAACAATGCAATCTGTCTCCACCAGCTACAGCAACAAATACTTGCAGATAGGCAAGTATTCAACAACATAAATCGAGTAAGCATTACAACTATCAGACGCATCTTGGTAAAGCACAACATGACCATGATGCAATTGTACAGGGTCCCATTTGAGAGGAACAGTGTCAGGGTCAAAGAACGTCGACATGAATATGTACAGATAAGTGTTTCAGTCCTTTACATTTACAATAAAGAATAGGTGCAGTCCAGTAACAGATTAGTACCACATAGATACATTCAGAAAGCTACACAGGTACCTGTGTGGTGGGGTGGGTCGGTTCTGTATGTGTAGTAGTGTAGGTGTGTGCTTTGAATAAAGCCATCCACAATATGCATTTTTTGTTACAGAGAATCTTGGACATTAATGGAGCTGCCCAGCCGCATCAATGTATTTACATTGACAAGGCTGGATTCAACTTTAGCAAAAACAGACGACGGGGACGTAATATAATTGGCCAAAGGGCAATTGTGCACGTCCCGGGGAAGCGCAGGGGAAATATCACATTGTGTGCTGCCATGAGTCTTCGAGGGCTACTGCACCATCATGCCAAACTGGGTCCCTATAATGCGCAACACAACCACATTTCTGGATGCACTTCATGATGCAGTTGTACAGGATGGACCAGAACAGCCAGGTTTGTTGTTGTCTGGGATAATGTTAGTTTCCATCGGGCTGCTCTGGTCCAGAACTGATTCACCAAACATGATCAATTTGAAGTTGTGTACTTGCCCCCTTACTCGTCATTTCTAAATCCTATAGAGGATTTTTTTTCCCTTTGGAGATGGCGCGTATATGACCGCCAACCACATGCCCATATGCCTCTTCTGCAGGCAATGGAACAGGCCTGCGGAGACATTGAGGTGAGGTCAATCCAGGGATGGATTCGGCACACAAGGGGATATTTTCCCCGATGCTTAGCGAGAGAAGACATTGCTTGTGATGTTGATGAGATCCTGTGGCCAGACCCCAACAGACGGCAGGATCCATAAGCCCACTTGCGCACAATTGTGTTTTTCTGTGTTTACAGTAGTGTATTGTTTTATTTTTGATTTAACTGAATTTACTGTACTGTAATGATTTTGAATTCAATATTTCATTTTTTGGTTGTTGTGAAAACATGCCTTCTGTGGAACTGAATAAAAACATTGAAAACAAAAGTGTAACAACTCCACTGTTGCAGACCTCTGTTCACAGATACACAAACACACTTGGAGAGGAATATTTTCCACAGCTCTTTATTTAATGACTGTATCAGCAGTGCGTTGTTCCACCGTTCATCTGGAGCTCCCTCGCTCCCACCTGGCCCGAGGCTCTCAGTCGCGACGGTAAGAATTCACTCTGTCCAGCTTATCACACAGTGTCCACGTCTCATCTCTCACAGTCGACCATCAAGTTTATATCTCCTTCGCTCCGGCTCGCTACTGCTTTTTAAAAGGGAGATCATGATTAGACAACTCACTACAGCTGTGACAATCAGTCCCACCCTGCCTGCTCACCTGAGCCACCACCTCCTCCCACACTCTCTCTCCCCACACCTCCACAAAAAGACTGCAGTTTTTTTATATAAAGTAGACTAGTGTGTTGCTCCTGATCTGAAAGTGTATTCATACGATGCATCATCATTTTGTCAGAGTGACATTTTGACAAAGGATTGTTAGGTTTTGATAGCAGTTTCAATTTGAAATAGATGTGAATGGTTTATTTCCCAGTGTTGTGTCTTATTTGCTTGTGTGTAGAGTTTTGACACAATGAGCCACGTTTTGCAAAACGTGTTCAAGCAACGGGCAAAAACTATAATATGCACGATTGTCTAGCATGTAACATCAAAAGTTACATTTCATCTAAAAAGTGGTGCAAGAAGAGACTAATATAGCCACATTAGCAGCCCTGTAGGGCTATAATGCTAATTACACACCAGAAAACCAAACTGTTGTTTGCATGAAAAATCTTCTATCCTCACTACTACAGGTTGGCGCCAGAGAAAAGGCAGTATCTCCGGCCTGAACCGTGTTTTGCCAACATTAGCTGTACTTACTGTACTCAATGTTTCCCTACCTTTACATAAAGATATTTCCAGCATAAATTGCTTCAGAAAATGGTAGAGAAAGGTGCATAAAAATTCACCAGACTGCAGGAAATGAAGTGTTTAATGGTCAAAGTTTAATGGGGGAGGCCCCCACACCCACACGATAGTGGAGTTAAACCAGAAAAAGTGATCGTCATGCGGCGATGACAGTTAAGTTTAGGCACCAAAAATGACTCGTTAAGTTTAGGAAAAAAAATCTGATTTGGATTAAAACACTCCCCAGGAAGGAACAAGCGTGTCCTGGGTGAAAGTGTTTTGTTTTCCCGTGTAATGAACTCTGCTCCGCTTTGTTTTATGTTGACATGTTGTGCTATTTCATTTTGAGATTATTTTCTATTGGATATTGAAGTGCATACGTGTTTTGGTATGCCTGGCCGAGTGGCACTATATCCATGATATGGATTTTATTTAATTCTTGCATGTTTTGTTTTGTTGTGCATGATCCAACCCCCCCCCCCCCTCTGCTTTCTTCAAAAATCGCACCCGTTCAGCCAACAATATGTTCATTGGGTCTGTGAATGGCTATTAGGGGCGGATCTGTTTGGTGAAGTGATACTAACATGATAACAGACCACCCAAAATGAGGTACATCACTTATGAAAAGACACGAAGCTCAGTTGCATTACATGATACAAATCAGAGACATGGCATCCTCCTGCTGCTGTAATTATACACTGCAATGGTGCCAATGCATGTAAATCAGCCACATTATTACAACTGACAGTAGACTCATCTCTTCATCACTTATTCAGTGAGAGGCAATTGCCCAAGGCTTCCCCAGATGGTTGTCAATTTAATGCAAAATTGGAAATAGATCCAGTCCAGCCAAGCTCAAATTGATATCTCCAAGTCATAGGTTGGATAGTTATGTGAAAGCCTTGAAAGAATGTATTGGGTCTTGGTCTCATATCTATCTGACAAAAGTGACAAAGAAAAATACATGTTTTCCCACAGATATGTCGATTTCTTTTTTTCAGGGATGACAAAACATCCTAGCTGGCTTTTATGGAGCCATTTATTCCACTTTAACATCACCCACACTTTTAAGGGTCACTTAGATTGCCTTAAAAGTGGCCATTAGCGCAGATTTCAGAGACAGGGACCTCTTGTATGAGAAGCACCACTTGATACAAAGAGCTTTCGTCTTCTGATCTTTCTGTCTAAATGCAGTGCTAAAACAACACTAAAACAAACAAATCACGCAGGGTTAAATTACAATGTGTCCAGATAACTTATCTCTCTATTGAAATTCGTAAACACTGCACGCATCAATGTATTCACTCTTCAGCAGCCTATTATTATTAAATAGGACCTTCTCACAGAGTGCGGTGCTTGATGATTTCTATAAAAACCTGACACTGAGTCTTGCTGTGCCATTAATGCACATCTTCTAATTGGAGCTACTTTATGACTGTGATTTGTTTTCCCCCTCTTGTTTTTTTAACTATGTGGTCTTTTTTGAGTCCATTTGTGTGTGTTTTAACCTTTGTTTAAAAGCCCATAATGAATATTTTGGACTTGATCTGACTGAACTGCTGCTTTAACTGACATCCAGTGATTTGAACTAAATGGACCACTGTAATGGAATTGCTTTTCTCAATTATGTTTGTTGTAGCAAATAAATAAAATTACTTAGCTCTGTACATTTCAAATTGTAGAAGATTGTAACAAATATTCAACATCCCGCCAAACCTAATCTCATTCATTCATACGACATGGCACACATTAATCAGCAAGGCCATAGATAAGAAATGGCAGCAAAATTGGGGCAAAAAGAGAACCAAGGCAATACAACTTTTTGCTCAGCCGTGATTGGTGTAGTGATGGAATGAGGTGGTGCTTAGGATTGGTCAATTGGCAAACAATAATACTAAAAAAGGATTGCCAATGGTTATGTTAAGGTAGTATTTAAGTTATCTCTGTACTTGCTCAAGGGTGAATAGACGTTTCTAATTTTTTACATTTATTTAAAATGTGACAGCGGGTTTACAGAAGCTGGACCGTGTCTTAATATCACATATGCAATAACATACGATGACTTGGACAAAAATGCAAAAGGCTCTCAACTCAGTTTGTACTCAGGAGCTTTTTGGAAAAAAAACTGCTGTAAGAGAAGCTAAATTATCAGTATTAAGTGGACTAGAGTGAATTCTGTGCACGCTGTATCTGAAGTACAGTAGTTTTGATGTTAATCACAGTAATATCGGAATTAAACTTGCACAATCACTAGGAATAGATGGAATTTTTCCATTGGATGTTGGATTGTTGCAAAAAATAGTCTGTGGCAAACATGACAGTTTATGATACTTATGATACGTTTTGTTTAGCAAGATAATCTGCACCACTTTTATGATTTTTGACGCATAAATGCAATCACCAGAAGTAAAAAGTTAACGTTAGGCTATAAATAAACTACACAACTAGCTTTCAACCGCTTGTAGTTAGCCGCTTGTTAGCCTGTTTAAAGACGAGTACAAATGTCAACATTCATGATTGGGCATTTACTGACGTATTTTATGTTTTAGAAAAAAACAGGAACAAAAATTATCTATCTATATTAATTATAAATAATCATTGTGTTAACCACAGACCTTATTTCAGTCATCTAACCAAAAATCCATTAAAAAAAATTCTTGGACTTCGAGACAAGGGAACCGGAAGTGCAAACTGCAAACTTGTTTCCGGGTTTTAGGTCTCATTCCTGCACCACTCTATAGCTGGCTAATATTATATTGCATGTATTTTTACTTTGTATTTACCTAATATGCATCTCCAAACAAACAAACTATAGAGGAATAGATGTTGTATTGACTGTACATTTTTCCACACACAAATCAGACATGTAGGTCTAATCAAGCAATATCAAAAATGATTTCCACATCTTCATTAAGAATTTTTGTGCATTCATTTTGTTTAAACAAATCTGTTCCATCTTAGCCATAGAAAGCATTCCATTGAGCCTCCTCCTGAAACATGGGGACAGTCATCTAATAATTGCCTTCTGATGTGGAGGAAGGACCTCCGTACCATCAGAGCAAAAGAATAACAAGAAACAAAGAATAGCCATATTATATTCCGGCTGAACATTTGTCTGGCATTGTTTGGAAATATGTTTATTTATTTATTTCTTTATTTGATCAAGGACAATGCACAAAAAACATTAATCTAAAAAAGACGAGATGGCATGTGCCAGGTTATAGCAAAAAATGCTAATTTCCACCCGCAGTCCCTGGACAGGTTGATGTTATACTTACAAAAGTCCATAAAATACATACAAAATAATACATGAAAGCATTACTTCACTCACATGATAAAAACACTCTCCACTTCAGGAATCTATCATTTACTCACTCACAGTTTACATCGTTCATATCACAGTCATTCACAGTAATGTCACTCCAGAAATGACTTAAAACTGGACTGTGCTAGAATACGTGTGACAGGGATGCTTCTGCAATACCACATCTGTCACACAGGGAGGGAAACTAGTCTCGCATTTCCAGACCTTCCTCTACAGCGCAGCAAAGAAGGGTCTGGCTAGTCCACACAGAATTCCGGATGGGAGAAAAATGTGCTCTGGTTTATTGGCATTTCTTTAAACCAATCACAATCGTCTTGGGTGGCGCTATACGCCGGACAGAGCCATGGTGCCGCTGCAAAATCGCCTCTGGAAGGAACTTGTTTTGGTGGAACGTGTGTATGTTTAAAAGTAGTTTTAGTCGTGCAACAGAAAACTCAGATTGGACAAATAGTCTAGCTAGCTGTCTGGATTTACCCTGCAGAGATCTGAGGAGCAGTTAACCATAGTCGACTGGAGTTTAAAATGCCAACACAAAGATAGCCCAATGTAACGGACATCCGGCGGAATTTCGGGCGGCAAATCCAGAGCAATCCCAGAAGTGGAACGCCATGGATATAGACTAAGAGGAAACTGATTAAAAAATCTTGTTAAGTTTGGTTTTTGAGTAATGCAGTCTGTGTAAGTCTTTGAAATTGAATTAATCTCAAGCGTTGCTTTTTGACACACTGGGAGTGAGAATGTGTTGTAGTCTCACTCAATAAAGCTGTTTTTATACCAACCTCTCCAGTCATGCTGTTGACATGTGCTGAGCCCTGACCAAACATAGAATTGTTAGTTCATAGTGACCATACTAACAGGGTTAACATAGAGTAACCAAGGCAATCCTGCGCAGACCTGCACACAATATGCATTTGGCGAGGACTATTTTTTTTTCAGCGGTGCTCCGTAATGAAAGACTCTGCTGGAGACTCTGCTGAGAGCCACAGAGGTTTATATATCGATGCGATGGCTATAAAAGATGCTGTACCCTTTGCTTTGATTTATTAGCTAGTGTTCAATGTAACTGTACCCACATTTGAAAGGTACATATTGGTCACAGCAAGCTATCGATTTTCTTCAACAGTTGAATGGATGACTTTGTTTAGCAGTGAAAAAGTGAGCAATTCAAGCTGTTTAATAGTCCCAAATCTATATTTCATTAAAATTATGACACATTGCACCCCTAGCCCTCTCCTACAGTAACTCTTGTTCTATTGATCTCCAACAGTTTGGGCCTTGGAGAGAATAATAAATCGTCCCGGCACTCTTTTTTTAAACACTCACCTTCCATTATACATGTAATGAAGCACAGTGACATGAGAGAATTTGAGGTCACCATGCAATTAATCTCTCAAGATGTGTTACTGTATAGAGCAATTTTTCCCTCATGGTTGCCATGCACAGCAGACGGACAGTAAATACCATCTAGGAATGTTCTCGCATGATATACTGTATTTTCACAAACAGCGGAGGAGAATCCATCTCACTTAGCCGCTCACAGTTCCCTCATTTGTTGGTGGATAACAGCAAGGAGTGCCACAATCAATTGTATTTTCTCTATTTTCCTGTACTCGAGCACTTCTGCTCGAGTACAGGAATGAGAAAAGGGAAAATCCCTGCTTTGTACTCAGAGGTAGAAAAGTAACAAATTACAATTACTCGCGTTACTGTAATTGAGTCATTTTTTGTATACTTTTACTTTTAAAGTAGGTTTTAAATTCTGTAATTTTACTTTTACTTTAGGTGGCTATATGTAACTTTCAGTTTGTGTTGATTCTGGGGGGCTCCTTTGGACGGTAGTGTTTTTACCAAGCCTGCTGTCGAAAAGATCCACTGTAGATTACTGAGTTAGCGTTACCGTGAGGTCATATAGTCGCAATGAATATTCTGCTCGGACAGAAAATCATTCATTTACAAAACAGAATAAGTTACAGATGCATCGCAACATCGTTTCAAGTGTTGCATACTTATGCTGGATGTATCGTGAGCTAAACCGGGTATCACTGTCACTGTGTCAGGAGCAGTGTTGGGGAAGTTACTTTTAAAAAGTAGTGTTTGCTCGTTACTCGTTACTTCTTAAAAAAGTAATCCGTTACTTTACTTAGTTACCCCCTATGGAAAGTAACTTTTTACTTTACTTGTTACTTTTACGTTACTTTTAAAAGCAGGGGCCTCTGGCAGAGACTGAAGTTAATTATACAAAAAATATATTTGACCATAAATCCCATCTCTGGTCTATCAGTGAAGTGTCTAAACTCCACGGCAGGCTGGATTCTCTCCTCACAGAGTGACGGCTGATTGATTATGAACGAGTTCAGCGCGGGTTGAATGCACATCAGCAGGTCATCGGCGTTACACTGGGTTAGTGTATACTATGTAATGGCTGTATCGACTTGTACCGTTCGCGCAGCCACGATGGTCCGTGCATTGTCGTAGACACATGCAGCCTCTTTTCTGGAAATCCTTGCGTGTCCGGGCAACCGACACAAGTCCACAGCGGTCCGCTGCGTGTATGTATGAGCCCATCTCCACCGCGTCCATCTGTGAGGTTGTCAGCTTTGTGTCTGCCTGGCTCAGAGCGCCGTCCAGCAAAAAGCCAAAAAGCTTAAAAAGCTCTCAAAAGTTAGCTTTGGCTGCTTCTTGCTTGCCATGCTTACTCTGCTACCAGCCTCTGTCACGTCCCGTGTGGAGCTTGTGAGCGTGCAGCTGAGAAGGCAGTGTCGCTGTCAAATGTGTCCCTGGGAAAAGCAACGTTGCGCCAAATTGAAAAAGAAACTACGTTTCGTTACCAAATTTTCAGTAGTAGCGCGTTACACTACTTTTTACCCGAAAAAGTAGTTACGTTACTGTAACACGTTACTGGTCAGGAGCCAAAGCATTAGGAGTTTATTGTAGCAACCAACGTAATAATAACTTAGATTAATATAACACATTTCATGAAACCCACGGACGCTTTACACAAGTGCAGGGGGACAAGGGTAAAGAAAATAGTAGGCCAACACAAACATGGAGTAAAAGGAATAACACGTCCGCACTAAATGGAAGGGGGACGTCATTTAATGTGGGCTACTGACGTACAACCATATCGCGCCATGATAAGTTATTTCATGAATGAAATAGACATAAAACATACCTGAGGGCCAATTCAGGGTCGGTTTTGAATCATGTACAATGCTGTAATTGTCTCCATTTGTCGTCTTTCACTTTCCCTTTCAGCAGTAGCGTCCTTTTCACTCTTAGTCTCGTTTGCTGTTACAGGTCATTCATGATCATCAGATGAAAAGTGACACAGTTTCAGAAACATTCCGGAAGTCCGGATAATTTATCAGCTGTGGCCAAAAGTGGGGAAACGTGGATTAACTTCTGTCCTCCAATTCAAGCAATGACAGCAGATCTGGTGAGCGTCTATCGCTACATCTTTATATACGGTCTATGATTGCTATGCAGTAACTTCAGCTGAAGGGACAACAATGCTAATTAGTTAGCTTACATTGCAACATGTTTAACGTTACAGGTGTGTCAACTGCAGCGGCTGTGCAAGAACGAAACGAGATGAATATTCAAAAGAAGCCATTCACCGTCACTTCACCGACAACAGAAATGTTCAGTTTAATGTGAATTAGAGCAGCCAATAGTCCGCTAGCGCAACGCTTCAGCTAATGTTGTGTCAACAGCCCGTAAGGGGGATATAATGCGTGCCCGGACCGGTGGCTTTTGCCAGAAATGTATTCGCTGCAGAAGAGGGAGATACTGTGGTGATAAGTAATAGACAAAGGTTTTGCATTAAACAGCTACAGAGTTTACGTTGCTTTGGAGGCAAGATTCCACTAGAGCCCGCACCCGCAACATGTGTTACACTCCCGCCCGCTCCCGCAATGTGTATGTCCACTCCCGCCCGCAAAACTCTGAGAATTTATGCCCGCACAATAATAGAGATACATTGATGTTGTGTCTTCTCCCGTCCCGCATGAGAAAACATTTTATAGTTTAATAAGGAGAAGATGCAGGCAAAGAAGCCAGGTGCTTGCTGCTGTTAGACGGTGAGGAAGGAGCACAGGATGAAGGAGAGAGGAGAGGGAGAGAGGGGGAGGAAGGAGCAGAGGATGAGGGAGAGAGGAGAGGGAGAAAGGGGGAGGAAGAGCCGAGGATGAGGGAGAGAGGAGAGGGAGAGAGGGGGAGGAAGGAGCCGAGGATGAGGGAGCGGGCGGACGGTGGACGGAGCCTTGGCTCGGAGCTCCCCCGTCCTGGGAGGCTCAGACACGCTGATGTCTGCTCATAGATGAGCTATACAGTATATACTCAGTCAGTATATATGTATATCTATGGTTTCTGCTGGTGTGGGGGGATTCCAGGCTACATCCCGATCCCGCAGTGTTTCTTTTAGCCGCCCGCTCCCGCCCGCAGCAAAGTTAAAACCGCCCGCTCCCACGAGATTTGCGTTGGGTCCCGCGGGACCCGGCGGGACCCAATCCCAATGCAGCCCTCTAATTCCAACCGTAGAGACGGAATTTAGCGGAAGCAATACAATCATATTTAAATCAATAAACTCCTTTTTGAATCAATATTTTGTGTCAAATTATTGATTTATTTGGTAAGTAGCCATGTAATAAGCGGGATAATGTAGAGCGAGGCGGTTGTTATAGCGAAAACAACCTCTTCAGGCTGATTCAAGTCCTGATCACCCTGACAGGGTTGTATTCGCTATAACAACCGCCTCACTCTACATTATCCCTCACGTATACCGTTCATTAGGGCTGGGCGATATGGAGAAAATCAGATACAGCGATATTCTTGTCCTAATAGCTCGATGTCGATATTGTGGCAATATTATAGGGTTGACAATTGGTGCTTTAACAAAATATCTTCACAATGAGATTGAAGAGAAATAATCTTCAGTAATGTAGATAAAATGACTAAGTGTGTAAAGGTAAAAATAATAGTAGAGCTAGAACAGTCATCAAAATGACATCATTTTACTGTAATGCAGCCTTTAAAACCAGGAAAAGACAAGACTTATGTCATTTATGATATTACGATTTCCAAAATCTAAGACGATATCTAGTCTCATATCACAATATCAATACTGATATATTGCCCAGCCCTACCGTTCATTTTACTTGTACTTCAGTAAAAGTTATTCAAAGTAATAGTATTTTACTTAAGTAGAATATTTGTGTACTCTTTCCACCTCTGTTAAAGCAATACTATGTAACTTTTTCCGCTTCGGTCCCCTACAGGTTGTCTCGTTGGAACTACAGCTTGCGCTAAATGTTACATAGTGTTGCTTTAATGCTGTAGGCTTGCAATCTGTCGTTGTTCATGACCTCTGCTGTCCCTAAACACCGTGTGGTGTTTAGCGGGCGTTTTTCTGCAACTCTTTCCTTTCATATTTTTTATTTTCACACAATTAAACCTGAGTAAGGGGCCGGAGCGTCTCAACATGAGATGTGAGGGAATGTTTCAGTAATGGGAACCTGTTGTGTTTACGATGAATACTGGCCAATCTGACGGCCTCTGGACGGCAAACACGTTTGACATTTGCTGTTGACCTTATCTCTTCTGTTAGGCTGCTTGTTTTTCTGACGGAGATGGATAAGGGTTCCGTTTCCTCATTTCATCAAATAGAATGATGCTGGTTAAAAAGACGTCCTTGTTAGGTCAAGGCATCTTCATATTTACATGTTTCACTGGGACTGTCATATTTGTGGTGTGCTCATAATGAACAGGAGTTGTTCTGACTGCAGGTCACTTTAAACAAGAAGACAGCAATGTCAACTTATCTTTTTTCATTTTTTTTCCATTTGAAACAGTGTGTCATGATTTTAAGCAAATGGCATTTTGATATAAATGAATATGTATTTTGTAGGGGTGTAGGGATACATCGACCTGGATCAATATATCGATTAAATGATCCACTTTCCAATATCATTGATGCAAAGTGAAAATATCGATACACATCTGTCTGTAAGATGCCCATTTATTTTAGATTTCCACTTTATATTTATTCTTTTTATTAAAAAAAGAGTATTTTGTTTTTAATTTAAATGTCTGGAATTGTGGAAAAATAAAATTGTCAAATCATATTTTAGTTGCTTTTTTGAGTTACTATAAATGTAACTGTGTCAAATGGGCATATGATATCGTCTCATTTCAATCACAGCTCCTTGAATTGAAACGCATCGAAATCGTATCTTGACAGACTTTAAGATATCAGCAAATATTGCCTCGTTATCCAAACAATCGAATTGTATCGTGATTAAATGTGATTTACACCCTTACTATATGGCTGTTAAGATAAAATATGGACCAATGTCATAAAAAGCTTTCGCTGGATTATGGTTGACTTTTACATTGAAAACCCCTCAGATGCACAGGATATTAAAAAGAAATGCAGAATAGCCAGTTGGCCTGAGCAGCAGAAGCTACTTTAGCTGAACACAGTGAAAGAAAAGAGTGCTGCTGCCTTCACAAAATCAGAGAGTTAATCAAAGAGACATACCAAACAGACTGCTTGATTGACAAGTGACCTCTGGGAGGTGCAGTGCAGAAACACCACAGCCAGATGCTAATCAGGATTAGCACCTGAGGTCTGTGGTGTGCAGCGGCAAATAAAAGAATGGACGTGGAAATTTGACCCAGACTCACCCTGACATACTCCACCAACCATCACATAATATGGAACAAAGTATTATAAAAAATTTATGGTGATTCATATATCAATAAAAAATACATCAATCAATCACTTAATTTGTCACATTAAATCATATGAAATACAATTCCATGTGTGCATTAAAACAGTAATAATGTATGATTGGAGGGGGTGTTGGCATGAGGGTAGAAGCTCCTTCTGAGCCGATCCTCTCAGTGCTGGCCTGGTGTTACCAGTGCCTTCTTCCCAACCTCAACAAAAGGCTGTTACCCACTGAGTAGTCTATATCCATGATGTTCCACTTCCGGGATTGCTCTGTTGCTGCCGGAAATTCCGCCGAATGTCCCTCTTTTCGGCACCGCCCCCGTTACCTTCCGTTTTCTTGTGTGTTGGCATTCTAAACTCCAGTGGATTTATGAGGACTATGGTTAACTGGTCCTCAGATCTCTGCAGGGTAAATCCAGACAGCTAGCTAGACTATCTGTTCAATCTGAGTTTTCTGTTGAATGACTAAACAACTTTTGAACCTACCAGTAGACTTTTGATCCAGCATAACAGAAAAGAGAATATGCTGTTTGATAGTTCATAGTGTTCCGTATTTGACAGGTGGATAGGTCTTTGGGGAGAAAGTTACAAATTAATCAAATTCCATGAGTCCTCCCCTGCAAACTTTACGCCACCTTCACATTGGCACAGTAGATACGGCTGCGAAACAAGCAGAAGTCATTCATTTCCTATGGAGAGTCGCAGGCCGCATGAGAATGGGTCCGATGCGAACGAATGCGGTGCTTTTAGATGACAACCCATCAACATATTTCTGAAAAAAGATGAGCTGCCTTTTTCTTTGCAGAAATATGCCACTGCTATTTGGCTCCTTAGCTCAGTGGTTCCCAAACTTTTGGGTCTGAAGTACCCCCACAGCCCTGTCAGATGGAACTCACGCACCCCTTCATCGTTTCCCAATGTATTATCCAAATGTATGACACTATTCATATAAAAGTGGATATTTTTTTTCATACAATTGAACTGTTGGTTTGGTCAGCAATCGTACTAGCCTAATAGGTTACTCCTACTTAGACTGAAATTGAATGTTTGACCATTTATCCACTAACATTGCTTTTACTGTAAACAACAATTACAACCATTTATCCAGCACTTATAACTAATCATTTGAACTGTTAGCCATTACTTTTAGCTACCTGTTAAAACTTCTGTGCTCGCTTGCTAACCAGTTTGCTCTTACATAACTGCAACATGTTACAGTTGACTTAATGTTAATATGTGGATATATTTGTTTTTCATGAAATCATAATTTCAAAATTTGGCAACTGCAGAAGTACCCCCTGGAGTACACATAGGGCTGGGTGATATGGAGAAAATCAGATATCATAATATTCTTGTCCTAGTACCTCGATGTCAATATTGTGGCGATATTATAGGGTTGACAATTGGTGCTTTAACAAAATATCTTCACAAGGAGATTTAAGATAAATAATCTCCAGTAATGTAGATATAATGACTAAGTGGGTAAAGGTAAACATAATAGAAGAGCTAGAACAATCTGGTAACACAGAAAATGGCATCACTTTACTGTAATGCAGCCTTTAAAACCAGGAAAAGACAACACTTAAGCCATTTACGATATTACGATTTCCAAAATCTAAGACTAAGGCTGCATGAATTGATGGATTGTTACTAAGAGACTACCTTGCACGGCAGGTAGATTCCCGCAATATTGTGAGAACACTTGAAAATCCATTCTGTCATGCGTTTGTGTTCGGATTGGCTATATAAAGACTATCTAGCGTAGCTGCTGCAATAGCATGAGCTATATCAGAACTGAACAATTATCTTGAAACAAATCATAAGTATACAATTTTACAACAAGAAACAGGATAGTAGATGTATCAACTGGCTCTGCTCGTATAAGAAAAACTACATCACCTGGTTCGTAGGTATGATTGGTTGAAATTAGCTCTGAATAGACAGTAATAGACAGATGCTTCATACAATCACCTGCCATGTATTTTTTGAAAGTGCCTGCCCTTTTCCAAACAGTTTCCAATGACGTCTTTTCAGATGGTTCTATGTGACAAACCATCTGGAGCGTCAGGTTAACTCACGCTGCCTCTTGTCTTTATACATCAACATATACACAAATCTAAATATTAATCAGAGCAGCTTTAAGGAGCAACACTACGGCATCAGGGTCATTTCAATTGAATTTAAGTCAAATGGATTATCTTTATGCAGTTACAAACAAAACTAATCAATTTATGAAAGGTTTGTATAAGTGCTGATGAAATAGTGGGCATTTTCAAGCATTCTGCCATGTGTCATACATTTATCATGCACTACAAAGACTTAGAAGTGAGAACTCTCAACAAATGAACAAAGAAAGCCTTCACAACCTGAGAACATTATCAAGGGGAGCATTCAAGATAAAAGTGCTTGAGAAATTGTAGTTTAATGACGTACAATTAATAATTTAAATAACAGACAAAATATGTTTTAGTTATGCCAATTGTATAACCCTTGTTTGAGAATTATTGCTGGTTATGTCCATATTGTACTGTATTGGCCAAGGTTAACATTCCTGATTCGCTTGCACTTTTCCAAGCTTTTGGAATGATAAACATCTTTCTTTTGTCAGTTCAGACTCTGAGCCCTATGAGAACACATTACAAGGCCCGTGCTTCCACCTGAACCTTGGCTTCGATTACAGAAAGGAGCAGGTGTGAATTAAGCGGGTGCAACAGGATAGCTTCCTGTGAATAAATGCATTTTGATTATGAGCAAACATTGCCCTCCTTTGGCCCTCATTATGCAAATTAGGAATTGTATTTTAGGGTAAGGGAAGGGATGGAGGGCGAGGGTGATTTGTTCGCAAGAGGATTTTGTGCAGCCTGGCAGTCACATATTGTTGATTAACGGACTAATGGACAGGCAGCAGAGTGGGGTGAAGTAATTTCATACCAATCACTATTCATTACTTAATGAGAGATGATGACTTGGGGCACTCTCCGGCTCCCAACGGCAGCGTAAGGCAAAGTTGATGAATCGTAATAAAAAAATCATATCATTATTTACCTCTTTAAATTCACCGGGGCCAAGGAACATAATTAGGAGGCACATGGGAGAAAGATGGAACCGTTTTTTCTTTACAGAAAGACAATCATTTATCATGACCTAATAGGATTTTTGTTTAGAGCTCGGGCTATCAGAACAGCCATAGTGTTTACCTGTTGAACCAATGCATAATCAAATCAAATACACCCAGCTACAATATACTTCACTTTTGCAATGCTGCTCAGTAATGTGCGGCTTCCCATTGACTTTGGAGATGAATGAACCAGAAAGAGTAATCTTATTTAATGAATTCACTTAATTAAATTGTACAGAATTCTATTTTAATGGCATGTTATTTATGGAGTTTGTGCAGTGGATAATGAAGTGGCTGTAATGTTAGCAATGATACATGGGAACATGTTTATTTGATCTACTGAAATGGACAATTTTGTCTTTAGTTAATGGATTGATAAATGGAGCAGAGCTCAACTTTTGGTCACAATGGTATATTACTATAATAAAAACATTGTTTGTCATGCAGTGGTTGTAGTTATTATTATAGGCTGTATCTATCTTATCGCTTAGCTTGACCCCACACCCCTGAAGCCCCGGAAACTAAAACTACTTGGTTATGGTTAGGAAAATAACCACTTTAAAAGACATTTATGCAATGTTGTAAGTATTTGACCGAACAACAAATGCTGTTGAAGTTTACCTAAAGTAGTCTGGATCATTTCAGGATAAAGTCTGACAGATGTCTAGCAAGTTACTGTACATGCTGAAAATGGCAAGTTTTGAAGACAAATTGGATCGTGCAACAAGGCAGGCCTGCTTGGTTCATCCGGGGAATGATTGTAAAGATTTACAAAAAACATGTTTACCGCATTTACTAACTGGGACGTTTTGGGACCGATTGGTGAGATTGCTATGGACGAAATACAGACGGCGATAAACTGGTAAGAGAAAATTACATTTGACCATGTATCTAGTTAATTGAAATAGCTCACGTTACTGTATTGTGTGAACAGTTAACTTCATTTAATGTACTGTTAAATGAAGTATTTACTGTAAGTGGCGTTTTCTTTTGCAGGGTGCAAAAATTCCACCAAAACAAGTTTACTTCCCAAGACTATTTTGCAGAGCCACCATCGCTGCGTCCAGAACTTAGTGCCAACCAAGACAATTGTGATTGGTTTGCAAAGAAATGCAAACAAACCAGAGGGTTTTTTTTCTCCTAATCCTAGAATGTATGTGTGGAGGAGCCAGACCTTACTCCACAGCGCTGTGGAGATAGGTCTGGCAATGCAAGACTAGTCTAAAGTGAAGTCTTTAAATAGCTTTTGACTGACCAACAGTCCAAAACCCCAAAGACATTAATTTCACAAAAATATACAACAGAGAAAAGCAACATATCCAAACAGTTGGGAAGCTGGAACCAAAATGGCTGTTTGGCACTTTTGCTTGATTAGTGACTTTAATTAGTAGGTATGAATTTGTTTTCTGGGGGCATTAGGGGCCCACAGTTCATTTATGCCCCACAAGCAGGTTAAAGCTATAGTGCGTAGTTTCTGCCACACCCATGAGGAATTTTAAGTAATGACAACAAACTGTCATGATACAAGCCATCTGTAACCGGGCACCGCCCCCAATCCCCCCAACCCCCTCTCCTCCACACAGTTGCTAGTAGCCAAGGAACACGGAGGATTTAAAAAAACATGAGGGACTCTTCAGAAGAGGTAATTATCTTCACTCGAGTTTCTACGTGGTAAAGTCACCCGACACCAATATCTTCTGAACATAGCCATACTGAGAAATCCAGAGAAAGTTGTGTGGAGTTGATAGTCTTAATTAGCTTTGTAGCAACTCATTTGGCAATGGCAATGGCTTACATGTAACAGACGTTCATTAATATCAAAACATAACAAGCATAAGCTTTAATATGGTATTTTAAATACATTATTTACAAAGTAAAGTAATGAATGTCCTCTGTGCTGAGATCAGTGAGTAACTTGTACTCTTAAAGACACAAATTTAAAGCAAAGGTGCCTTTTCCTGAACAGATGTCTAATTTCACCTGCTTAAATCCAAAAACCTATTAACGTGCCATAACTCAGTTTCTGTTTGTTAAAGGTCTTCAGGCATGGTGTCGTTTGCAGGGTTTAAAAAAGATTTGTTTGATGTCTCCATTTTTATAATTTTTGTTTTGTTTAAGGAGAAATATGGTGGATTTTATGAGATTTGAAGCAGATTTTGTGTCTTTCCTGCTGGTTTTTATGAGTTTTTCTTGGAGAGCTATGTGTAACTCCAGCAACTAAGGCGCACAGATGAAGTGCCGAAGGGCATATGGTCCAATAATCTAATCCATATGGGTGAAGTTATTCCTCATGTAAACATCTAATTAAATATGCTCTCTCATTCTCCTCGCAGTGTTGATCTATCATTACTGAACAGGTGCTGTTTGAATAGTGAACTGTGTAAATTTTGGAGCTTGCTGAATCTCCTCTCCCTTGCCAGTGGCGTGCATGTGTGTGTGCGTGCGTGTTTGTGTGTGTGGTTGTTGGTCTGAAAAAGGGAAGTAAGTAATTATTCGGATCACTTCACCAATGCTCAATATTGCACAGTGGGAGGGAGATGGTACGCCCACACCGGATTGATTTTGATCATCACAGTAGATCACATTGCAGCCTCAGTAAATCTGATTCATGCTGCCACAGTATAACCCACTTAACACTCCCAACTGTGGTGCCACCCGCTTTACACTGTCCAAGTCTTTTATGTCTAAAGCCCATCCATCCATCCATCCATCTTCGTCCGCTTATCCGGTATCGGGTCGCGGGGGTAGCAGCTCCAGCAGGGGGACCCCAACCCCGAGCCACATTAACTAGCGCCGACTGGGGGATCCCAAGGCGTTCCTAGGCCAGGTTGGAGATATAATCCCTCCACCTAGTCCTGGGTCTTCCCGGAGACCTCCTCCCAGCTGGACGTGCCTGGAACACCTCCCTAGGGAGGCGCCCAGGGGGCATCCTAACCAGATGCCCAAACCACCTCAACTGGCTCCTTTCGACACGAAGGAGCAGCGGCTCTACTCCAAGCTCCTCACGGATGACTGAGCTTCTCACCCTATCTCTAAAGGCCGCTTGTACCCTGGATCTTGTTCTTTCGGTCATGACCCAGCCTTCATGACCATAGGTGAGGGTAGGAACGAAAACTGACCGGTAGATTGAGAGCTTTGCCTTCTGGCTCAGCTCTCTTTTCATCACAATGGTGCGATAAATTGAATGTAATACCACACCCGCTGCGCCGATTCTCCGACCAATCTCCCGCTCCATTGTCCCCTCAGTCGCGAACAAGACCCCAAGGTACTTGAACTCCTTCACTTGGGGTAAGGACTCATTCCCTACCTGGAGAAGGCACTCCATCGGTTTCCTGCTGAGAACCATGGCCTCCGATTTACAGGTGCGAACCAATCCAGTGAGTGCTGAAGGTCACAGGCCGATGATGCCATCAGGACCACATCATCTGCAAAAAGCACCGATGAGATCCCCAGCCCACCGAACTGCAACCCCTCTCCACCCCGACTTTGCCTCGATATTCTGTCCATAAATACTACAAACTGGTGACAAAGCGCAGCCCTGGCGAAGGCCACTAACTGCAGATAACCCGGACACAGCTCTTGCTTTGCTTGTACAAAGATTGGATGGCCCTGAGAAGGGACCCCTTCACCCCATACTCCCGCAGCACCTCCCACAGTATCTCCCGGGGGACCCGGTCATATGCCTTCTCCAGATCCACAAAGCACATGTAGACCGGTTGGGCATACTCCCAGGCTCCCTCCAGGATCCTTGTGAGAGTAAAGATCTGGTCCGTTGTTCCATGACCAGGACGGAATCCGCATTGTTCCTCTTCAACCCGAGGTTCGACTATCGGCCGAACCCTCCTTTCCAGCACCTTGGAGTAGACATTACCGGGGAGGCTGAGAAGTGTGATACCCATGTAATTGGCACGCACCCTCTGGTCCCCCTTTTTAAACAGGGGAACCACCACCCCGGTCTGCCACTCCTTAGGCACCGTCCCAGACTTCCACGCAATGTTGAAGAGGCATGTCAACCAAGACAACCCCTCCACACCCAGAGCTTTAAGCATTTCTGGACGGATCTCATCAATCCCTGGGGCTTTGCCACTGTGGAGTTGTTTAACTACCTCAGCGACTTCCACCAGGGAAATTGACGACAATCCACCATCATCCTCCAGCTCTGCCTTTACCATAGAGGGCGTTTTAGTCGGATTTAGGAGTTCCTCAATTTGCTCCTTCCACCACCCTATTACCTCCTCAGTTGTGGTCAACAGCATCCCATCCTTACTGTATACAGCTTGGATGGTTCCCCGCTTCACCCTCCTGAGGTGGGGAACGGTTTTCCAGAAGCACCTTGGTGCAGACCGAAAATCCTTCTCTATCTCTTCTCCGAACTTCTCCCACACCCGCTGCTTTGCCTCTTTCACGGCAGAGGCTACAGCGCTTCGGGCCCTGCGGTACCTTGCAACTGCCTCCAGAGTCCTCCGGGATAACATATCCCGGAAAGACTCCTTCTTCAGTCGGACGGCTTCCCTGACCACCGGTGTCCACCACAGTGTTCGAGGGTTACCGCCCCTTGAGGCACCTAAGACCACAGCTCCCCGCCGCAGCTTCAGCAATGGAAACTTTGAACATTGTCCACTCAGGTTCAATGCCCGCAGCCTCCACAGGGATGCACGAAAAGCTCCGCCGGAGGTGTGAGTTGAAAGTCTGTCAGACAGGGGCCTCTTCCAGACGTTCCCAATTTACCCGCACTACCCGTTTGGGCTTACAAGGTCTGTCCAGAGTCTTCCACCACCCCCTGACCCAACTCACCACCAGATGGTGATCGGTTGACAGCTCCGCCCCTCTCTTCCCCCGAGTGTCCAAAATATATGGCCTCAGATCAGATGAAACGATTATAAAATTGATCATTGACCTTCGGCCTAGGGTGCTCTGGTACCAGGTACACTTATAAGTATCCCAATGTTCTAACATGGTGTTTGTTATAGACAATCCATGACTAGCACAGAAGTCCAACAACAGACAACCACTCTGATTTAGATCAGGGAGGCCGTTCCTCCCAATCACGCCTCTCCATGTATCTCCATCATTACCCACGTGCGTGTTGAAGTCCCCCAGCAGAACTATGGAGTCCCCCCCTGGAGCCCCATACAGGACTCCATTCAAGGTCTCCAAGAAGGCTGAATACCCCGAACACTTGTTTGGTGCATATGCACAAACAGTCAGAGTTTTCCCCCCCACAACCCGCAGGCGTAGGGAGGCGAACCTCTCGTCCACCGGGGTAAACTCCAATGTAGTGGCGCTCAGCCGGGGGCTTGTGAGTATCCCCACACCCGCCTGGCGCCTCACACCCTGGGCCCACCAGATCCAACTGGTAGCACTCTACCTCCCGCAAAAGTTCCGGCTCCTTCCCCCACAGAGAGGTGACATTCCATCAAAGGGCGTAAATCCCAGGGGGGTCGGGGGGGTCAGGATCCCCCGCCATCTAAGGGTTGTCCCCCCCCCTAGAAATATCATTAAAACAATGCTGTGTATTGTAAATAACATAATGATGTATACTTAAAATATCTGTGTAAGTAGTAAAACAATACAAACCCCCCAAAAATCCCCCTCCTTTGCCTCACAGTGATTTGGTCCACTGCATGCTGTACGTTAGGATATGCACTAGACTCACAGTCACATCGGGTAGTGACAGGTATGTTGTAAGTAGGCGGTCCAAGGCTATTTTATTCACATTAAACATCAGATGAAGTTTTTCTTTTCTCAAATAGAAATTATGCTGAGTAATTAATGAATTAGTCATGACAAATGTTTGCTATGTTAGTGTAATATAATGTAGCCTAGCTTGTTTAATAGCTTGTTGGATAGAAATGCACCCACTACAACTAACGTTACCACGGCGATAAGCCTAACGTTATGTGTGTGAACTGACATTAGGGTTAATATTGAAGATCTACAGTTGTGTTTTGCTCAATATGATGATAAGTGGCAGATCAGTTAAATATATATCCTCTGTCGCAGAAGAAACCTAATATTTATGTGGACACATGATGATTTCATAATTAAAATATGACCGCGTGGTGAACCTATAAACCTAACTCATATTTAGACATCTGACGTTAAAGATTTGTGTTGTTGTTGTCCAGATAAAATGACAGAGAAATGAAAAACAGGCATAAGCTCCTTTTTCAGTAGGCTTACACCAAAACGCCAAGTAAGTACATTAAGACCTCATATCAAGACAATTTGGTAACATCTTTATAAGAATGGGTGCTTATGGAAATAATAACGTCACTATGTCACTGGCAAAGGAGACAGAAAGAACTGAGGAACAGGAAGCCCAGGGACTGTCAGGTGTAGAGTCTCAGGTAAGTGTGTTGAGCTTAGTTCATATTTTTGGAGGTGTGTGGCTGTTACTTTATGATCAGCTAATTTAACAAGTGTACAAAAGCATTTTATTTCTTTTATATGGGGACACTTTTTGAAAATAAGTCATTATGTTTTAAGGTATTTTTGTGACTTGATTGTAAACAACTTAAAAAGTGTTTTAAGTTAGATCAGATTTACGCACATGCATTCCACGTCCCCAGAGCCAGCCTCTGCCGCCCGGGTCTGGTCCATCGAGGCCCCTGACTTTCACCGCCACCCATATGGCAGCGCAACCGACCCCAGCGTTTCCTCCCACAGGTGGTGGGCCCACACTGTAAACCCCAATAAGTTCATAGTACTCAAAACTTTTGCAGAAACTGATTACGTAATAACTTAAGTAAGGATTTTTTTAAAGTTACAATCTAATCAAACTTAAACATTAAAATTTTATTTTACATTTTTTTTAAGTGCACCGTGCTTAAAAATATTGTTTAACATACGCACAATTTTAGTTTCTCCATACTTAATTATTTTGATCCAATGGTACTTAATTAAATAGAAATCTAACTCAAAAAATATACTTGTGTATAACCCACAAGCTAATGAAATTTACAAGTTAAAACTACAAAAAAAAATAACCAGCTGTACATTTTCTTTTTTCTTTTATTCAGTCTTAAAATTGTTTTATACAAAGACCATCAACAGCAGTCATTTTTTAAAACTGTTCTAGCTCAGAGGTGTCTAACCATGTGCCATGATGTGCTAAGTGACTCTAGTCACATACTAGTTTCACCACCTACCCAATAGCTGTAAGTGTGTTAACCAGTGAAATTACCTGGTGAAGTATTTAGTTGGAATGAAAACATACATAGCACAATTAAACACCTCTGCTCTAGCTACAAATATAACTAACATCTTGTTAAACTCATTTTGTGTATGGTTGTGCATTTTTCTCTGTGTGTGTGTGTGTGTGTGTGTGTGTGTGTGTGTGTGTGTGTGTGAACATTTGTATCTCTACATATCAAACAGGAACAGAATATAAACAGGAATATAAAAAGCATGGCCTGATTTCTTAAAACAGCATTAGTAACAGCCATGCCCATTAAAGTGCAAATTAAATAAAAAATAAACTTAACAAAACACGAAATCAAGACATAAAATCTATCCTTTTTGTAAAAACCTATAAAAACAAAAGGCACATCATTTTAGGATTCAGAGCACCAAGTTTGTGTACAACCGATAAGTATAAACAACAGCAACTACGTTAGATTTGGTGGGCAAGACATAATCCGCCAAATGTAAACAGTTTCAAATGCTTTGACTAACATGGTGTTCAACAACATACTATAAAGTTACCATACTGAGAACCCCAAAAACACATCAACATGCAGACAAGAAAATACATGTGTATGTTCTTGTAAACACAACTCTTAAGTTAGCCTACTCTTTCATTAACAGGTCATTTTTGAGACTCAGTAGGCAGGGTTTAAGTGGTTTACCATCATCAAGACCCATTAGGATTTTCTGGATGAATGTAAAAGTGTGAATGAGTTTCTTGGGATAGTCCAAATGCAATGCATACATCAACCCAAACAACAATGCAAATCCATCAGCCAAGTTAGGGTTATCACTCATCACAACATCGTCTTCCACAACAATAGAAATGCTTGCAGGACTGAAATGAACTGGATCTGCAGTGCAACTGTTAGGTTAACTTGAAGAAACAACAACTGCATGTACACTCACTGGCCACTTCATTAGGTACACCTGTGCAATCTAATTCAATCCATTACAACAACTCTGATATAAATTATACATCTATAAAGTTTATAGCTATTATGTCCATAACCTTAACTTTGTGTGAGTAAAAGTTACAGCTAACGTTAGCCACTAGCTCATTTGGGTGCATGTAGGAATAGCATCACATTGAACTTACCAGAGCAGGGCGCTTAACACAAACAACAGCAACACACTCAAAAACAGAAGGACTATCGCTTGCTGAAAAGAGTTATTGACTAACGTTAACATTATTGACTTGCCACGACATTAACAGTACATAGGCTATTATCTGTCACTAGCAGGCGGACTGACAGTAATGGCGCTTAAAAAATGCGCGCGGCACCGTGAACCCGCGCGCTTGCAACTTATATATTAAAAATAGCCTCGTCTAACAGTCAAATATCACGTATAATATGATATACTTACAATGTTACAACAAGAAAAGTAGTTTTGAAGTGTTTTGGTTTACTTACAAGTTGTTTCATGCTCGACACCGTGTCGCTCGCGAGGGTAGCCATCTTGGATAGATTTTTCAGGGAACGTCAGTTAGGGCCGCACGTCATGACGTCATATCACGTGATCGACAGTGCCCTTAAAAATAGTGAGTGAACCAGCGGTGTTCACTCAGAAATGCTGAGCCGCACAAACATAAAGATACATATTTGTTCATTGACATTAATAGTTTAAAGGTGGATTAACTCAGCAAGAGATTTTAACTGTAGTGACCTCAGTCTTTATAAGCTAGTAGTACTGTTTGGGCTTACAGTGCAGCACAAAGTCTGGAGGTTTAGCAACATAATTGTCAAAATCTGGATCTGTTTGAGATGGCTTTTTTCTGGCTTTTCTCCATAATTCCACAGTAGATATGGACATGTAAGGCATCCCTACAAACATGATAGAGTTTTTTGGGCTGTGCCCGTCCGGGCTCCGTGGCAAACCCGGCCACCAGGCGCTCGCTGACGGGCCCTCCATCTGGGCCTGGCTCCAAACGGAGGCCCCGGGCTTCCTCCGGGCAGGGTCACTCTATCTCTTCCTCAATTTCTCATAGGGTTTTTTAACCATTCTTTGTCTGGCCCTTCACCTGAGACCACTTTGCCATGGGAGACCCTACCAGGAGCACAAAGCTCCAGACAACACAGCCCTTAGGTTCATAGAGACACACAAACCTCTCCACCACGATAAGGTGATGGTTCCCGGACAGGGTCTAAAGCCTAGTTCAGACCAAAGATTCTTGAAGAGACGATTCCATTTTAGAACTTTGCAGGGAAAGGTTTCAGCTAACCCTAACCCAACCCATCATGTCACCTGATGATGCCTGATCATGCCTCCGACTCAGGTTGTCAAGTCGTCAGTGGCTGGTTTTAGAACGTAAGATATGTCAACTGTTTCAACAGCCAATAGCGAAGTCAGCTTGTAAAGTCAGTTAAAAACAATAGAAATAAAATGATCCACAATCCACTTTATTTCCATGTCTACAAACTGTCAACTGGTCAAAATTGCAGAGTTTTAGACAGTGGCTCAACTGCCGCCTGCGAGCACGGTATGTGGTCGAGCAAGCTAGAGATTGACTGAAGAGAGCGAACGGCCTAAGAACAAAGCAGTGAATAAGAGAAATAAAATGTTTTGCCGATTCATCACTAGAAATGCAACTGTAGCAAGTATCTCACTATCACTAACGTCATCCACATTCATATCTAGACGCAATAACTGATATTTCCAGCTGCTCTATATATCGTTGGATATATAGTTGTATCTATGGAGATGATACACCGTCTCGTCTCGTCGCATTGGTGTAACCTGGCAGGTTTTAGAAAGTTGCAAGTAGTTGCAAGTTGCAACAAGTAGATTGTCTGATCACTGCAATTCCATTGGAATGAACTGATTTCACCGGAAACAATCTGGAGTAACTATGCCTTAAATCTATGTATTTAATCAATTCTAACTGGAAGTGCCCAATAAACATTTTTATTTGTAACCTGTATGTATTAAATATTTACGCTGGAATTGCTAAGCTGTAAACTAAAGCACTACCACATTCTCTAGTTCAATACTTGTGCAGATAATAACTGATGGCAAGTGTTACTCTGAATGTTACTGCTCTGCATTAACTTTAGAGCAACAGGTACCAGCCTGCATGTGCTCAGCCGTCCTCGCTGAAGCCCCGCTTTGCAGCATTAAAAGTTTTTGACATCCTCCCACAGTAAAATAATAAAAAATGCATCAACAGTGATCTCCGCTCTGTTGCAAATCTCGCACAACATCGACTCCCTTGAACAAACTGTCTTCATTTATTTCTGTTATTCCCTCTTTGTCCTACCTGGTCGCCATTAAAATGTAATCCTGATAGTTAGATACGCCAACATCAAAGCCGCTTCTACCCAAATGAGATGAGGCCCCCTTTCAATTAAAACCGACTACTGACTGTTCTTTTGTTGGGCATCGTGTGTTCGTGTTCCCTGTAACCCTTTCATCACCTGCTCCTCATTAATTCACCTCACAGGGGTTTCACTCTATTTCTTCTTTGTTTGCTCGTGGGCAGCACCGTAGGTTAACCTAGAAATTATAATGAAACAGAGAGTGGTCACAACAGGCCGCTGTCCACATCAGAGCGTGTAATGTGGGCTCCGCCTCCATCAGCAATTCCAGCAGGTCACTTTGCTCTGCGAGAGTAATTTGAAGCCTATGCTGAAGAGGCCAAATCAGCTCTCTCTCTCTTATGTTTTACCCTCCTTTCAAATTAATTAAGCAATCTCCCGCTCTAGTCTCCGCTAGAACCTCTGCTGGATGTCTCCACTGAGAAAGACAAAGGTTTCATGTTTAATAACGAGCATTTGATTCCTGTTGCAAGCATTTCCGCCAACAATGCAAACTGTTGCAAAAAATGGGAGGAAGCATCTGTATTCTGGCCTAATGACTGCAGACCTGTTGCTTTAACATCTGTAAAGATGGAATGCTTTGAAAAATCAGCTAAGACATACCTAAATCTTAACATTTCATCCAACCTCAATCTGCTAAAGTTTGCTTATCGGTCAAATAGATCTGTGGGAGATGCTGTACCCACCATAGATTGTAAAAATAATGGACAAAGCTTCCAGGCCTAAAAAGTGAAGCCAAAGCCAAATCAGAAGTGCGTTCAACCTGCATTCTATCTAACTTCCAGCAGGGGGCGACTGCACTGTTTTCAAAAAGTCAGTTTCTATAGAAGTCTATGGGAAAATGACCCTACTTCTACCTTGGTTTATTACCTCAGAAAATGTTTTCATAATGAGTCGCTATTTTCAAGTCTTCTTCAATACAGCACGATGTTC
The DNA here is from genome assembly GCA_023566125.1 of Zingel zingel. NCBI lineage: Eukaryota > Metazoa > Chordata > Actinopteri > Perciformes > Percidae > Zingel > Zingel zingel. The sequence goes on from CM042330.1 coordinate 27,750,362, forward strand.
ATTTCGTAAATTATGGTCCCATTTATTTTAAATTTATTTTAGATGATAAAGCAGGGGATTATTTAGGACGCTGACTAGTTAATCAGGACAGAGGCTTAGCAATGCTAACCATGGCACTGTGTACATAACCATTAACTTGTTTTTGAGTGTTGTCCGTGTTTTCGTCTTAAACTTGGACCCTCTCTCTGTGTGTTTTCACTTGATCAAAGTTAATTGGTACGGAGCCCCCCTGGTCCCACTTTGTCAAAAAAATTAATCATAACTATCTTGTGGCCTCAAGATAGTAACTCGTGGCCTCAAGATAGTAACTCGTGGCCTCAAGATACCATCTTGTGGCCTCAAGATAGTAAAGTGTCTGACACATGGACCCTTTGTCATTAAACTGGACCCTGTAGTGTAGTGCAATACTTCACATTCTGTGCTATATTCTCTGTTTTAATATTCAGTGTGCAGTTCTGCTTCTATTTATTTACTAGTACTGTTCATCACAATTCTGTTAATACAGTAATGTAAATCTTGTAGGCTGCATATTAGAGGGCTGCATTGGGATTGAGTCCCGCCGGGTCCCAACGCAAATCTCACAGGAGCGGGTGGTTTTAACTTTGCTGGCGGCTAAAAAATACACTGCGGGATCGGGATGTAGCCTGGAATCCCCCCACACCAGCAGAAACCATAGATATACATATCTACTGACTGAGTATATACTGTATAGCTCATCTATGAGCAGACATCAGCGTGTCTGAGCCTCCCAGGACGGGGGAGCTCCGAGCCAAGGCTCCGTCCACCGTCCGCCCGCTCCCTCATCCTCGGCTCCTTCCTCCCCGTCTCTCCCTCTCCTCTCTCCCTCATCCTCGGCTCCTTCCTCCCCCTCTCTACCTCTCCTCTCTCCCTCATCCTCTGCTCCTTCCTCCCCGTCTAACAGCAGCAAGCACCTGCCTTCTTTGCCTGCATCTTCTCTCTATTAACCTATAAAATTACGTGTTTTCTCATGCGGGACGGGATAAGACACAACATCAATGCATCTCTATTGAGTTTTGCAGGTCCAGGCGGGAGTGGACGTACACATTGCGGGAGCGGGCGGGAGTGTAACACACATGTTGCGGGTGCGGGCGGGATTGGTCAGAAATTCGCCGGGAGCGGGCGGGAGCGGGATGAAGAAAACAGTCCCGCGCAGGGCTCTACTGCATATCCATAGTCCTTTATAATTCTTCTTCATATTTTATAGCCTATATTTATACTTTTTACATGTATATACTTGTAAAAAGCTGCTCCATTGTGCATTCTCCTTTTATATACACTTATCTTGAGGCCACGAGATAGTATCTCGAGGTCACGAGATAGTATCTTGAGGCCACGAGTTACTATCTCGAGGCCACGAGTTACTATCTTGAGGCCACGAGATAGTTATAATTAATTTTTTTGACAAAGTGGGACCAGGGGGGCTCCGTAAATTGGAACATATTGGTTGCAGAAAAATGTCTTGTTCAGTGTTCTGCCAACCAAGCTAGCTAGCTACCGCTAGAGTGAGCTGGTAACCTAAGAGAAAGTTTTCAGATTTTCTCTACTGCTGTACATGCAGATGAATGGCGGCAGTACCCAGGGATCCGTGTTTACCAGCAGGTAAATCTCCGCTGGATGACTCGCTTTAGAAGGGTTGAAAATCTGCAACTTTCAACCCGTTCTCATTCCGAACTCGTAAAATAAGGATGTTTGGACATTGGCCGTTAGCATCTGATGCGACATAAAAAGCGTCCTTCAGCGTATTTATGTAACGTACCGGGGAGAGCAGCAGTTAGATAGGATTTAGTGAGTAGTATGTAAGGGCGAATTTCCATGCTAGGACGTTGGTTGAGTTGGTGGATGGGTCAAACACAGAACTTTCACCCAGGAGAGCGGGGTTCGCGTCCTGCTTGTTATAGTCGCTTTTTTCTTTTCTCCCGCGTGTCACAGAACCGTACGCCCACCCATGACCCTTTCCTAAACCCAACCGTCCCGTTCTTCCCGCGTGTCACGGAACCGTAAGCCCACCCACGACCTTTTCCTTAACATAACTACATCAAAAGCTTGTTATAGTCGCTTTTTTCTTTTCTCCCGCGTGTCACAGAGCCGTACGCCCACCCACGACCTTTTCCTAAACCCAACCGTCCCGTTCTTCCCACGTGTCACGGGACCGTAAGCCCACCCACAACCTTTTCCTTAACATAACTACATCAAAAGGGACGGCAATAGTCCCGACCAAGCGCGTTTACTTGTAGCGCTAAAGGGACGGCAATAGTTCCGACCAAGCGCGTTTACTTGTAGCGCTAAAGGGACGGCAATAGTCCCGACCAAGCACGTTTACATAAAACGCTAAAGGAGACCTTTAGCGTCAATAAGAACGACAAAGGTACCTGACCAAACGTCCCTATTTTACGAGATGGGTGTGAGAATATGTATTGCAACTTTTCCCCTTTAGCGTTTAGCTTAGCACAGCGCCATTGCAACCATAAACAACACTGGCCCAGCCCAACCTACCCTCTTGTCAAAAATCGTCACATCGGGTTGCAAAAAATGAAGATGGCAGCACATGTATCGCCAAACTCGACACTTCAAAGCGGCAGTCCACAAACCAATGGCTGATGTCACGGATGCTAAGTCCACTATTTTTACTGTCTATGGGCCCGACCCTTCATACACCTGAATAGTTTCTGTCCAAGCCCAACCCAAGCTATATATCGCATATATAAGTCAACTTAAGTATTTTTAGTGCGGTAGGAGATATTTGTGACACAATCTCCGACACGCGCCTTCTGGAATGTTCAGCGCAGCCCAAAAACTGTCATATGCCATATTAAATAGAGATTGTATAACATTTATCCTCATTAATGGAAGGCAAAGTCGAGAGTCTCTGGACTATTCTATCAACTGCTGTCAGAGACTTGCGAACAGCAGTGAAAAAACTGTGAGACGAAAAAATCCTACAATGTGATTTTCTGGATTTTTTTTCTCATTCTGTCTCTCATAGTTGAAGTGTACCTATGATGAAAATTACAGGCCTCTCTCATCTTTTTAAGTGGGAGAACTTGCACAATTGTTGGCTGACTAAATACTTGTTTGCCCCACTGTATATACATTGTAGGGCTGAGAGAGCCAGGGCAGATGCATTTCATTGCATTTGAATGTAAAATTGTACTTTTTAATATGACAATACACTTAAACTTGACCTACATCACACGGCCGCAAAGGATGACATTTAAAAGTAATCTCTGGTGAAATCTTTTGACTTGACTATCTTTACAGGGAGTCCACATCTGCTAGTGATTTAACGGTTCTGTAGCTTTAAAGATTAGCTCAGAATTATATTACTTTTTATTAATAGACTTCTCCCTCGAAGACTGGAGTGAAAAAATTTTTCCAGTTTCTAAACTGGAAAATGGAATGGAAAGGATGAATAGCCAACGTCTCAATTCATTTCTGAAATTGAATCAAATTGCCAATTAACTGTATTAGCAGGGGAGTCTACATGTTTGGAATTGATGGATTCCAATTGCTCCTCTTTATTGTTCTTGATGTAACTGTAAGGCAAGTGAAGTCTTCTGAGGATGATCTTCATTGAGTAATCTGAATTAGACTTTGAGGCTTTATACTTTACCTGCATATGTACAGCTAAATATCCACAGATTATGGGAGGGGAGCATACAGTAAAGATGAGCAAATTTGTGTATCTTGTCTGATCAAGAGGTCGTGCAGACTCGACCACCCCAACAATCTACAGAAACCCAGGCAACTATTACACCTCATCCTCCCTCATCTGTCCCTCACTCCATCTCAATCCACCCTTCCCCCATTTATCCCTGTCCTAGCTCATGTGTCAAAATGGACAAAAGCATTGAGTAAAAAATGAAGAAATGGTAAGTCAAGGCTATTATTGTTATTTTATAAGCCGAAATCACAAAGACTGAAAAGAGAAACTGTTTGTGATGGCCACACCGGCAGACCAAAACTCACTTTCACATTTTCTTTTCGTCCTTTTCTCTCATGCCAAAGTTCAGTTACAGGCCTGCCATAATGCAATAATTTTATTTGCACATATTTCATTTTGTGACATCATTATTTGTATTCGGTAGCGAGTAGCATGAAAGACCAACAATCCATGTATGGGGATTGCTTGGGGTGGTGGATGGGTCAAACAAAACAGGACTTTCCCCCAGAAGACCGGTGTAGTGTCCCGTTCTTTTCCCACGTGTCACTGAAACCTACATTTTGTAACCCCAACCACCATATTTCCCTAAGCCTGACTGTCCTGTGCCGCATGTCAGTTAGACTTAGGTCCCGACCCAGAGTGTCGAGACGACACAAGACTTTTTTTCTATTGTCTGGGACTTCTCTTGGACTCGTTGGTATTTGCACTCTGACTCAAATATTCTAGTTGGTCTTGACCGAGTCCAGCACTACTGTATATGATGAAGCGCGCTTGTTCAGAAAACAGGTATTGGTTTAATTCAAAACTGTCTCTCTCATCAGAGAAAATAAAATTAATTTAGAAATTAGTTATTATTTATTTTTTGCATTATTACTATTAAGTTTGTAGCAAACTGTCTGTGTCGTGTTTATTTGTAGTTGTTACACTTTTGAGTTTTGTCCACCCCTAATGTGTCAAAATGGTTTGGCCAGCCAGGAGATATTGGTGCGTTCCAGTTGAACTGGGAAGTAGGAATTTCCGAGTTCCCAGTCAGAATTGTCAGCTGGAATGCCCACCTGAAGTCAAATTTCCGACTCGGAAAATTGGGAGAACCTCACCATCCCCGACATTACAATCCAACATGGCTGCTCCAGGCAGGAACAGTAGTGAAAGCTGTATGAATATACTGTTTATTAACACTTCTGTCTTATTTGTTTCTCATTACATCAGTCGTACACACAGTACTGTCCATCTTCTATCTGTGGACATGTTGCTACGGTGTTTGCAGACACACCACATAATGCCTTTCTTATTGCTAACAATAGCTAACCTGGCTAAAGTCTCCCTACCCCATTTTATCCGACATGTTACTGGACTGCGTTTAACTCTGGTTTGACGTCATCCCCAGTTCTGACTGCCGAGATAACGCAGCATATGCTCCCCTGTTTTGTCTTTACGTTATGGTATGGTAGTCAGGTTTTCACTTCTGTTGCAGTTTAATTTGCTGTATTTTCCATCAAGTTCTGCTTTATTGGCCTCTTTCAGGGCCTAATATAGTTAATATTATATCTATATCTGGGTATAGTATATCTGGGTATATAAAAACCCATTGTTTTGAAATCTATAACCTGAGTCCTTGTGTCTACTCGCTGGGTCCCATCCATACTGACTGAGTCGTTGCAGATTTGTCATTTCATTTCAAAATAAGTCTGGTATAGGAAGTATAGTTCCTTCTGTAATCCCAGGCAACAACAGATCAAAACCTCAGCAAAAAACAAACTATATTATACAGCAGTGAGCAAGTACTGTATCCAGAAAAAAGCTGGACTCAATAACATTAGATCTGTCGTCTCTTTCAACCCTTTGTAACACTTGATGTAAAAAAATAAATAAATGTATATAAAGAAAACAAATAAGCCACAATTTGGTTTTGATGATCTTTTGAAGTTTGATCTTTTCAGACACGACTTCTGGGTTTCTCCTAAAATGGCATATATAAATGACATGCTTATATTATTATGTTGTTGTCAATTATCATCAATTTCCCAATTAAAACCCTCATTTTCAGTCTTTCACCTGTTCCTCCTCACCAGTGTCTGCAGCCTGAGGCTGGTCTACAGGGCTGACTGCTGTAGCTGCATTAGAGGGAAGTTACAGTTTTTCTCAGTCGCTTTGGTACGTTTTTCACATCATCCCTAATGTGCAAAATAATAAGTGCATTTCTCAGAACAATTTGTACAAACTGCAATGTAAAATAGATATGTTTCTAAAGCTAGTTTGTCACTAAAAATCCTTAGTACATCTCTCAAAAGTAAATATTCATGCCAATGATCATGTCACTGTCATCAGAATGATAAGTAATTGAGTCATTGTTCATGAACAAGGTCGTCAAAATGTTTAGGCATGTTGTCAATGTAACTGTGTACTTTGACAGTATTACCTGATGTAAACTTATGCTACAGGATGACAGTTACTGTATTGAAAATGCACAAGGCTGCACTTTTATGGCATATATCAATTTCAACAGTACTATTTACATATTACTGTATGTGGGTTATTGATTGAAAGAGACTGGACAGGATTTAGTTTTTCATAGCTTTTACTAGTGCTACTTTATGAAAGAAAAAAACAAACTAATTTACAGTAAGAAAAAAACAAGGGGCACATAGGAAAAAAAACTAAATTAGAAAGAAACACAGGAAACACCCCTAAGGCACATCCTGTTCTAGTGCTGTCTCTACACATCCTGACGTTCCTGTCTGTCAGCCCACATATTCTCATCCACGTCACACCGGATATTTTCCCTTGCAATGCAACGTGGAAAGAATCCATGCTGAAAAGAAGAATTGCTCCTCAATTGGGTTAAGGAATGGTGGATAAGGTGGGAGGAATTCTATGAGCATCCTGACGTGGGTCACAAACCATTGCCTTTTGATGTTTGATCGATGGAAACTCACATTATCACAAATGACCACATACTTTGGCAAATCCTCTCTAAACAGACCACTCTCATCAGGGATGAGCGCCCTGTAGAGAGTTTCTAAAAGTTGAGTAGATGCTGGGTGTTGTATGGCCCTATAACGGGGATATGGGTTAGGACACCATACTCCAAAATAGCAGCACACATGGTGATATTTCCTCCACGTTGGCCTGGCAAATCCACAGTAGCTCTGTGACCGATGATATTCCGACCCCGCCTTCTGCATTTGGTCAGGTTGAAACCAGCCTCATCCACGTATACAAAGTAGTGAGAGGGTTCACTTGATTCCAACTCCATTATACACTATATCCCAGAACACACAAAGAGTGACATAAAATGTACATTTATTGCATGTTCTTCCACAGCAATGGAAATGTGTGCAGTTCATGCTTACTGTACTATGTATCACTATAACATGTTGCTGTAAAGTAGTTACATAGATATATGTTTTACCTGTACATACTGGTACCATAGCTCCTTAACTCTGTCCTCATTCCTTTGGAATGGTACAGGGTACAGCTGTTTCATACTCATCTAGTTTCTATGCAGCACCCTGTCGATAGTTGAGATGCTAACTGTATGGATGTTTTCAAAGACATCCTTGTCGTCTATAATGGTCCTTTGTATTTCCCTGAGTCTCATGGCATTGTTTGCTTGGACCATGGTGCAAATAGCCTCCTCCTGTCGAGGTGTGAAAAGGCGTCCTCTGCCACCGGTTTGAGGTAATCGTGCAGTCCTATGTGGGGAAAAATGCAGTGATGCATTGCACAATTTCACATAGACAGAAACTATGCGAACACACATTTTATTGTAAAACATACAGGTGGGTGCATGTAAGGTGCAGTATGTATCTGTATAGAGTATATTTCTGTATGCTGTGAAATACAAGTGGACTACTGTAATATGAAGCATTGTAGAAGTATACAGTTTACTGCTTATATACAGTAACAGTGCACTGTACATTGGTGGACCTGTTCTCTCTTCGAAACTATTGAGGACACGGTTGATCTCCCAATATTCTGCTGTACCCTTCGACCCGCCTCAGCCATTGTAAGGCCACGATTGACAACATGGTCTACAATAGTGGCCCTTATGTCATCAGATATGCGCCTATGTCCTCTTCTGCCTCTTCCTCTGTTTTGCCTTCCACCACGCATCCTTGCTCCTCTTCTTCCTCCTCTTGGCTGTTGACCCTGTTCGTTTCCTGGTCCATCCATTATTGGAAAATTGCAACTCTGGGTTGTGGTCTGTCTGTATATGCTTGCCAATTGATTGTTCGTGAGATGCACATTTGAGCAATTTAGACAACTGGTTGATTATTGGTTGAACTAACACTTTACATTCCTTCATGAGTGAGGGTCAATTTCACCTGCACGATTCATCAATTCAATACAGTTTTTGTACAAAAGGTCTAATAGAAGTGTGTAAAACTATGCTTGACAGTTTATGACAAATAGTTCAACAATTTTGCATGTAATGGCATATGCAATGAACTAATGCCTAGATGTTTTGAGGGTAAGAATATTCAACAGAGAACCATCTACTATATTTTGATCAACATGACATGAGCAATTGAAAATGTGTAAAAAAGCTGACACTTGTATATTATCAATTTCAATATGTACAAAAGCAATGGCAATTTGTTCAAAGGAAAAAGAAATTGCTTTAAGGATGTGCACAAGTGACTAGATGATTTGGAATTTGTACAAGTAGTATCAAGAATTGCACTTTTGATCTAAGAAATGAACCAAAGCGACTGAGAAAAACTGTAAAGGAGTTTACAACTTTTGCAGCTTCCACATCACCGGGGAAAGAAACGGGTTTGAGACAGCAGCGAGAAACAAGTTTAACAAGAACGCATCTGGAGGACAAATGTCGCGCGAGAAAGGAATCTGATTGTGCCTCGGAGGAGTTTTTGTGATGTTCAGAGAAGGATCACAGCTGCCACTGACATCTGAAGACGGCGTCGTTGATTCCCGAGAGTTCTAGCACTGCTCCAGATCAGGAGGCAGATCATGATGGGGGAGGAGGGGGCAGTGGCAGAAAAATGGGTATGAATACATGTGGCTGTGATGTTGGATTTGGATGCATTTCAGAAAAGCACACCATATGCACTTGTCACTGAGTGGATAATCCAGAGATATGTGGGATCGAGGTTAATCTGTGGTTAAAAATGAAATGGATTCAGAACATATCAAGACACAATATCTCTCCCTCAGCATGTTTGGGTTTTTTGCCAGTGCAGCACATTTTGTTGAAGGGACAAAGTCACAACGACTTACTCGAGAGTCCATACATTAAAGCCCATATGGATATTCTTTCCTGCACAGTATATCCTCTTTCACCTTTCTTTTGCATGACAGAGTGGATCTTTGGAAGGATCATCTATCATTACATGGGATTACCATTTCTTTGCTTGCTGGTATCTCTTGGGATTATAGGGAGATTACTTTTTTTTTTATTAACACCCACCCCCTGTGCCAGATCTGCTTTTATCTTTTCCATCCGGCAGTTTTTGGTAAGACGCTGAATCTCCACCATCCTGAATGTTTCTCAGAGTGTTTATTCCCACTTCTTCAGTATTAGTAAAAACCTGAGATTTATGTGCATCCCTCTTTCTTTATTCCATCTTTTCAAAGACCAATATCAATTTACATTTTTTTTTTATACTGATTAACCAAATAAGCTTCAAAATTCCCTCAAGACTCAAACGCTTTGGCTTGTTATGTGTCCCTAAGGCTTTGAACGAGATACAGTAGCCGTGCTGTGAAACAACGCATCATTAACAATGCAGCAAGCTATAATGGGCAAATGTTAAGGACATGTTCTGATGACATTGCCATTATGGAATCGACATATTACATGGAATAAAGAGAATAAAATACGATGCACTGAAGTCTTTGTCACACACGCAAGTAACGAGGCTTGGACCCAAATGCTGTTCAGTTCAGAGTGAGAATTTATTAAGAAGGAAACTACAACAAGTGGTGTAACGAGGACTAACACAGGACAGGTAACACAACAGGTGAAACAAATCAGGGTGGGGCAGAACAATCAAAAAAGGCAAAAAAGTAAGCTAGACAAGACAAGGGAGACAAGACAGACTACAAAATAAAACAGGAAACAGAACATAACAGAAAAACAAGACTACCACAATAAGACAGAACAAAATACCAAAACCCTGACAGTCTTGTCACCAAAAAGGCATGTGAAGCCAACATAAAATACAAACAGATGCTACTTGAAGCAATAATTACGGGAAATACGAGTATTTGCCTTCTCTCGGACAGCGAGAATATTAATATAAATGTGTGTGTTCCTGGACTTGAGCTGACTAAAATATTGGAAGTGACCGTCCGGCGCTTAGCGCCGCCCAAGACGATTGTGATTGGTTTAAAGAAATGCCAATAAACCAGAGCACGTTTTTCTCCCATCCCGGAATGCTGTGTGGACCAAGGGGATAAGCGAGCATCCGGAAAGCGTACCTCCTATGTGGAGATTCTGAGGCTAACAAGCCATCAACTTCCGCTAGCATTCCATTGACTCCCATTCATTTTGGTGTCACTTTGACAGCGAATAACTTTAGATCTGAAGTGTTTAAAGACTCTATCCATTGTTTGTTTCTAAAGAAACACAACAATGTATAAAAAGGCTCCATTGCCTTGTAACTCACGTTATGGCTCCGTAGCAGCAGTTTTTGTAAAATAGGCTAACGATTGTGTCATAACCACGCGACTTTCTGTCGCAAAGTAGATAAATTACCGTATAGTACAAGAGAAGCTTGCAGGCAATCGTGGGGGGATGTGGAGGCATACAGTCAAGGGAGAAGCCCATAGAGAGTCCATGAAAGCATCGGAACAAAATATTTCAGCAACGTTTTGCTCCTGCTCCTACGCTCATGGACAGCTCCTACTCACGCTCTCCGTCTCTGCAAGATTGGGAATGATTGAGATTTCTCTTGGCACAGCTACCAGTAGACTTCCAACTTTCAGACAGGTTGCTCACGTCACATCTACGTTGTCAAGCTCAGTTTGAGGCTGCGCAGTAACGCTCAGCCATCACCGGAAAAGTGCTTCTAATTGGCTTCACTGGTCTCCGTCGAAGTCTATGTGTCCATTTTACTGTCTATGGTGTGGACTAGCCAGACTAGCCTGCTGACTCTATCTTCATACCCAATGCCCAAAACGAGATTGATATCCATCTTCTCATCTTACTGTTGGAAATAAAGCAAATAGCCTATTTTCCAACATGCTAAAGAATTTCTTTAAAACTGCCTCGTTCAAAATAGTAGTAACCATTTCTTATTCCCTATCTCTGCCTCTTAACATCTCTCTGTCTTGACAGCCTGTCATCTCCCGCAGATATATATCTTGTTTCAGGATTCAATGACTGCTACAGTTAGAGCACACCCCATCAGAGAAATGATATGGATGTGGCTGGCCAAGTGTGTTCACCAGGAAGGCTACAAAATTGGTGGGTATTGTCGGAATCGCTTTTGCAAGCTATTTTCCAACACCAGAACAGGTTGATCACCTTGAGGAAAAGGTGAAAGGAAAAGTTCAGTTAACGGACTTTCTCTAACTTCCTGATGCCCTAGGATCGATCAATATGATGTTGGTTTTGTTTGGCCTTCTACTCCCACTTTTGTTAATCACAAGGTTTTGCAGCATCTTGACACTTTATTGCCAGTTAGGATGCTACAGAAAATGTTAAACGTTTCTGGATCGATATGGTTGTTGCTAATTAGCTCTGCACTGTACCGGGTCTCTCACACTGCTCTGCTCATTAGACATGTGTCTGACCTATAGGCAGACATCAGCTCCCTGGCAGCGGATAGAGATACAGTACCTGTAGCGCACATACACGCACATTGTCCTGCAGCTCATCTGTCCAGCTCCAAAAGTGCCAAGACAGGATCTACCTAACGATAATCAAGCAAGACAATCTCCACATCACAACTTAAAGGTCATTGTGTAAATTTGCTGTCTCATATTACTGACAAACTCATATTACTGACAAAATGGCTTCATTGCTGAACTGCAGCCTGTTTCACATAACGTGTGAACAGAGAGTAGTACCACCATCTGCTGGAGAGACTCCTCATATCAGATTATGGCCATGGCAACAAGGTTATTAGAGTTTTTAATTTTCAATTAGTTCTCTGTCTTATTTCAGTTTTAACTTTTTTCTATTTTATTGTAGTTAGTTTCAAGAGTGTGTTTAGTTTTCAGTTTTTCAAAATATTTAGTTTTTGTATATTTAGTTTTAGCAGTAGTTTTAGTTGGTTTTGTTACGGCCGGATAATGTCTCAGACGTGTGTAGCTACATATACGTACAACATACCTGCTTGGAGTACTTTATAGGAATGGCCTTGATGATTAATGTCTAATCTTTGATCTACTTTAGTGTCTGATGGGAAGTAATTGCGTCACAGCACAATCACCTGGAATGTCAATGCCAAGTCTGTTCAATTTTTGTAAAAAAAACTAAAACTGAAATGACTTACATTCATTTTTATTTTATTTGTATTAGTTTCTTTGGCAATATAGTCTTAGTTTAAATGTTTAGTTTTCCTTGAACGTTTTACTAAAAAGATTGTCCACTGCTTACTTTAGTCTTAGTTTTAGTTTACTATAATAACCCTGCATGGCAAGTGTAGAAATGGGAGAAATAATGGAAATATTTATGACCTAATATGTTGCAGTATACTGCATATGTGAATGTTTATGAAATATGCCACCATCTATTGCTCATTCACAATGAATTCTGACAGACCCTGGCTTCAAAAAGGAAAGAAAAAAAAAGTGCTATAAAAAGACTGATGGAAGACATGACATCTCTGGAATATGCAGAAAAATCTTTGGATATTACAGTCCCTCTGGGAATTGTACTTTTTCTGTGAAGATTACACTGATATATTTCCTGTAGGAGGCTAGACACTAATTGTGGAGTAAACATGGACTTCTGTCTGAGAGGATCTCAATCCATCCCAGTGATGAGTGAAGTTTCCATTTTTAAGAAGCTGGAAGTCCTCTACTTTATAACAGGCTGGACGTCAGCAACATAACATCTGGTTCAGAACAGCTGGCGTGATCTGGTTGGTAAAGTCTAAAACAGCATGTTTGAAAGTAAAAGTCAAATTTACTACTCAGCCTGTATACACTTTTGTAAAATATCTGAGGCTCGGCAAGAACTTCAGAGGCTTAAAATGATCAGTCTACAGAAAACATCACACCCAAATTTCTCTCATTGGCATCAATGCAGGTTGAAGTTTTTGAACACTTTCTTTGAAATGAACTATGATATTCAAATGGCAAGGCAGACTTTCTTGCCATTTGAACATCATATCAGAGTAGGACAGAAAGTGAGTTTAGAAAGCCAAAAATCAGTTACTTGTTAGTATTAATTTACATCCCTGTCATCCCCCATTATGGTCACTTTGTGTTATGGAGCAGTGCTTTATATGAAAAAGGAGTCTAGTCTCCACTGCCTGCTGGTCATAATAACACATTACACTTGTTTTTGAAAGCATCTACTTTGTGCCGGGGTTTTGATGTCGTCAGTCATCAACGAACAGCTTTTCAAAGAAAAGATTTTCCAACAAACATAATTGTGCAGGAAGATCTGTGGCGGTTTGCAGTCCCCTGTTGCATCATTCATTCTTCCAGATTAAAAAGACATCCTTCAGGTTCGATTCTGCTGTATTTGTGCTGCTTTATCCTGGTGATGTTTAGGTGTGAAATCCTGCACATTAGTGTCATGGGAGATAATGAGACCATGTGAGATCTGATTACCTTCAAACACCGACAGTTTCATGCAGCCATAATTACTCCCACTGGCAGCTTTCTCATTGACGATGCCTGCCCAAAGTATTACTCTGGGACTAATGGTCTCCCTTCCTCACAAGGCAAACAATGGAATGAACACCGCTTCAATCAACTCAGAGTGATGGATTTAATGACAAAATCATTTTCCCTCCACTTTACGGGTGAGGAGGAGCATCCCATGCAGAATAAGATCGGTCTCGGAGGGGATGTGTTTGTGCGAGAGCTGAGCTGTAAACAAGCACGCTGTTTTTATTTGCCGTGATTTCACTGCGTTTGATGATAAGTGAATGTGACCAACCAATTGCTGTTAACTTGCAGCAAAATGAAATGCATTACTATGTGTGAGCGTGGCTCCCTCATCAGTTTGCTCCGATGGAGTGATGGCTTTAGGGTCGGGGTGGAAAAATGAGCTTTATTGATTTCAGGAAAGGGAGGAAAAAGCAAGTAGAGGGACTCCAACTAGCCTCTGTTGGATCATGAGTTCAACATGCAGTGACAAATGGACGGCGGAATGAGAAAGAACACCCTGAAATCAAATTGAGTATGGATTGTTGTGGCCTAGATTTATAGCTCTGGGGTATCCCAAAACCTGGAAGTCATAAATTGATGCAGTTGAAATGGGGTGTCAGTGGGGGATTGCTGCTATGATTCGTTTACTGCGCGTGTCACTGACCGACAATACAAATGGTGAGTCATTGTTGTCCCATAACAGGGCTCGTTAATAGAATATACACAGACGGAAGTTAAAGGCCGTGACAAATCTGCCTCTGTGGACCCTGTGGCTCAGGGAGCCAGGAAACTGCCAAATACCTGCACACGGCACAAGCACCACTTAGGGACTCTGACACTGACAGGGTGACAGCCTGGGTGGGACCGGTCTACCTGCAGCTAGAGCAGGCCAGGGACCCCTTAGCTGAAAGAGAGACAGAGCAGGGACCCCCTACTACATACGTATATTGTATACAATTGAGTTGCATCCAATGGGCCGAATAGATGAAAATAATATGTATACATCATGTTTTAACGTTAAAGATACAATACATGTACTAGTTACTTATACTATCTCTCTATCTCTCCATGTATAGAGGTCTTTACCTATGCACATTTACCCAAATGAAACTTGCAAACTGCTGACCCATGTATGCCCTACAGTATATCAAATAAATATCAATGAACAAAACGATGAAGAAAAAAATATAACCATGGGTAGGCCTACAATATGTTGGTTTAACTCAGATGTTGTCCCATCAGGTTAAACTTCTCAACTGAAACAATGTTATTCTTAGACAACGTATACTAATATGAGTTCAGAAGTTGAGTGATTTTATTCGGAGGCATCTTAAATGTGCATGGTTGTATATTGCCTGTGACAATAACCAATAACTGTAGCTGTATACTCTAAAAGTACAATATTAGGAACTACGTCAATTTTAATGGCACTCTAGACTGATATAAATATGAAGATATGTGGAAATTAAGTTCATTTAGTGTGTTGATATTTTAACCCAGTCCAAGAAAGTGTTAATCGAGTTTCTTAGTTTGTAGATGAAATGTCAATTTCTTTTTGAAAAAACTGCATTTTAATTGTCTGAGCCCATCAATATTTGATGTCTGTTACAATAGAAAAGGTTAAACTAGATTGAAAGTGGAAAGGGAAATGTCATAATTAATAGGAATACTGGCTAATATAAAAATGAGTAAAAACAAGTAAAAATGTTTTGAAGCAGACAGGAAACTGAAAGCCGTTTCACAAACCCAAACAGCGAACAAGATAATTATGCAAAAGGAACATTTTTATTGTAACATCATATCAGTTTATAATAATACTATGCTATATATATATATATATATATATATATATATATATATATATATATATATATATATATATATATATATATATATATACATATATATATATATATATATATATATATATATATATATATATATATATTTTTGTATTTATATTTTTACATAGAACACAAGCTACTAAGGAATACATACAGTACAGTCAGCAACATAGAAAAATATTCGAGTAGTATTGGCACGGATGAAGTAGTATTTACTGTACTTTATTTACATTCAGCAAAAGAAGTGCAGAATGAAAAAAATACATGTTCCTCACAGTGAAGTCATTTTTTTCTTTTTTTACATTCAGTTCAAACGCATAAAGGATGTTCCAGGAACGAGCAGACATTGATAGCACGCACGCGCACACACACACACACACACACACACACACACACACACACACACACACACACACACACACACACACACACACACACACACACATAGTGTGTCTCACTATCTTTGTGGGGACCTGTCATTGACATAATGCATTCCCTAGCCCCTTACCCTAACCTTAACCATCACAACTAAATGCCTAACCTTAACCCTTACCCTCACCCTATCCATAACCTAATTCTAACCCTAATCCTAGAACCAAGTCTTAACCCTCAAACAGACCTTTAACCTTGTGGGGTCCAGCATTTTGGCCCCACAAGGCTGTGCAGACCCCACAAGTATACTGGACTCCCGGTTTTTGGACCCCACGAATGTAGTTAAACAAGAACACACACACACACACACACACACACACACACACACACACACGCACACAAACAGGACTCTCAGTAAAGGGCAATCAAATACAAAAAGGTTCAAGTCAGCTAGTTTTGAAGGTTGACAGCACTTGCAAGGATCTATTGGATTTATGGATCACCTCTAAATTCACTCTCTGTCACAGAAATTCTCAGAGACACATTTAGTCATTCAAACGAAAACATTTTTCTCTCTCTACAGCATGGAGATCAGCGTAATGTAGGAGACTCTCCTCCCCGGAAAAAAAAAAGAAAACGCTCGCAGACGTCGTTTGTACAAGCAGCAAGAAATTCCGACCCATATTTACATTTCTCGTGGCGGGAGCAAAGCAGGACGTAATGCGACGAATTTCCAGGTAACCTTAAGGAAGATAACTACTGTCTTTTTTTTTAACCCAAAACCACGACCGTTTTCTAAACTTAACTAATTAGTTTTGGTGCCTTAACATAACCAAACTGCGACGGTGGCCAGTTTTTTTGTAACTTTACGAACGTCACATTCAGCGCCACGTGCGTAACCGCAAGTAAAGGAACGTGTGATTTTAACCCAAACCAAAACCTTTTTCTAAACATAACCAAGTAGTTTGGGTGCCTACACATGACCAAACTGCGACCATTTCACAACGTTAAAGACGTGTTTAAAATCGCGACCTTTACATTCAAAACCGCGACCGACCTTCTCTGGTTTAGATATGAGGTTGTATTCCTGCTACCGCTAGGGGTGATTATTTATGATATGCTTCATTGGGGCGTATTAGAGGGTAGGAACAAACGACTCATATCGTCTTAAGGTTTGGAGGACTTGTTGTAATGTAGATGCAATTATCTGTACTTATTCCTAGGGGTTTGACAATACATTGATCTGGGTCGATATATCGGTTCAATCTTCAACAATCCAATATTATCGCTACAAAGGGAAAACACGATACATATCGTCAGCCTTTATTTTGGAATTCCTGCTTTATATTTATTCTTTTCATTAAAAGAGTAGTTTGCTTTTAATTGAAATGTCTGGAAGAGCTTAGCAATGGAATTCAAAACAATCACATTTTAGTTGCTTTTTGTAAATATATATAAATGTAACTGATTATGTATCGTCTTGTATCAGTTCTAGGGCCCTGAATTGAATTAAATTGAAATGATATCATGGCAGACTTTTTGATTATCAGTAAATATTGTATAGTTTTCCAAAGAATTGATACAATATCGTATGGTGATAAAACGTGTGATTTACATCCCTACTAATACCGTGCTTTCAAGTAAGACCTTCCAACACATAGCCATCCATCTCATGAACAAATTTCAAACCTGTATTTGCCCTTGAAGGGGCCCAATCTCAATGCCACAAACACTTTTTCCCTCCATCGATTCCCACTGACCTCGTTGGGTAAACACGCGTGGCCCTAAACACAAACAAGCTCAAGCCTCATCCATATACAGTGTGTGCTTGTGTTGAGAAATGATGCATGATGCACGGCAGCTCCCACAGATTGCTTACGTAGCTTTGCTTAGTGGCGTTTATAGAACGATCTCTGCGTCCTGAAGGAGGCCATTTGATTACAGTCAATCACGGTGACACACTGCTTACTGTGCAGCGCCGCAGCAACAGCTCCGGAATAGAAAAAAAAAAGCACTCTGCGTTGCCATCTTTTGTACTCTTTGAAGACGGTACAATGCTTGAATGGCAGAGAGAGACAGCCGTGGTCAGCTTTTACAATGCATGCAGGATGCAACCTTCAGAAGACTAATAGCTATTTGGATTTTGTAAAGCTAGTAGGGCTGCTCGATTATGGAAAAAAATCATCATCACGATTGTTTTGGTCAATATTGAAATCATGATTATTTAACACGATTACTCATTGGCTTTTAGAAAAAGATGTTGTGGATCAGTGAAACGGTTAAATAAATCAAGAGTGTTTTTTCTCGATTTCTCTGTTTTAGTGATCGTTAGGAGCCGGAATCGTAATCACAATTAAAAGTAAATTAATTGCACGGGACTAGAACAATGGTCGAATGGCCGAGATGGACAGCCGTGAGTCAGGATGCTACCTTCAGATCTAAACAAGCAGTGCATGTATGAGCCAAAAACAAAATAGCTGTTTGGGTTTTGTAAAGCTAGTGGAGGTTGATTCAAGGTTGTCAATAAAGTGCACTTACGATCAAACCAGTGCAAAGGTTAAATATAGCTCTCTGTATGTACATAACTACATATGCAGCAGATGTACAACCATTGCTGGATATGAGATGTCTGTGGCAACACTATGATAATAGATCTCTAATGTCAAAATGTAAACATTTGATGGACAGCTCAGTGATGAGTGAACAGGCCTAACAAATTTGCTGGATAACATCTTTATGTCACGCTTGAATGCGACAGGTTGTGGAGAAACGACATGATTTAGCCGATGAGATGATCAAAATATGGCATCGTATATATATGTTCAAAAACATAAGACAGTGTCTGCTACGACGGTGCTTCCCTGCTATCATCATGCATCATATTGAAGTTGGTTTATAGAAAATGACAGCGTGTGAGGGAGAATCTTGGCAGTGGGTCCATATTACGCAGTTTTCCGGAAAACAAAAGCAATGACACCCTGATTTAAACCATTTAAAAAATAATGAGCGCCTTATGAAATCCATCCTTGTGTAGACAATTTTAATCTACAATTTAAAACGGCTCATCAAGAAAGTGATGGTCATTAGACCAGAAGATTGTACTGTATGGTCTTGGGTAATGGGCATCGTTCGCGTTCTACGTATAGCAGAGTTGCTGTTAATTATATTGGTAGGCCGGTTTTCTGTCTCCCTGTTCCATAATTTAAGGAAGAAAATGGAAATAAGTAATGCATATTACTGTTATAGTGTTATAATGCTGTAGATTTGCTTCAATACTGTGCGATGGCTTATCAAAAGAATTGATCGTTTGCTGACACCCCACCCCACCAACAATTGTCCAATCCAATCCTAGTTTAGCGACTGCATATGCACAATAGGCCTGTCAAACTTTCCTTTCTACCCTCCTACACATGTTAAAGCGGTGTACATGGGACTATATTTAGAAGATGCTTGGCATTCGAATAGTGCCAAGAGTGGTGTCCGTTTTTAGCTTTTCCAAAACCAACAACACAAGAGCGAGAGTTTAACGTGAGCGGCAAATGTTAGCATGTCCAGCTATTTAGCCTACAGCAGAAACCGAGAAACCTTATTTCCAATGCCAAGGAGCTTATCATTAACTAACTACTGTACTCATTAGTTTGTGGGTTACAGGTACATAAGCTCCATGCAGGACTAGCACACATTAACTGTGTAGGCAACATATTCTCAATCCCAACTTGTCAAATACTAACCCTTGGTCACGACCCCAACCTGTCTCCCCATTGGGTAAACATGCGTGGCCCTAAAAGCAAACAAGCTCAAGCTTCATCCATATACAGTGTGTGCTCGTGTTGAGAAATGATGCATGATGCACGGAGTTGCTGTGTTGACTGTGGCGACAACTTCACATCCTCTATAAGCTGATATAATCGACATGCAGCTACAGCGACTGTTTTCATGAAAAAAAAGCAGAGAGAAATAAGAAGCCTGCTTTTTTCTCTTAATTCAAGTACCCATTGTTTTAAAAATGACTATGAATTTGAGTGTATTTGAGTTATGACCATAAACTGTATGTGCCATGCGGGTCTGGAAAGCTTGACAGGCAGTGGAAGAGTAGCTGATGTTCTGCATCAGCTAATGGGAATCCTAATAAAATCATATCATAGTGACCTTAAGTTAGGAGGGCAGGGCAAATGATCAATAATAAATACATTTAGTCAATCAATCAGTGCAAACAATTGAATAACAAGTGAAGGCTAATACAGCAGGTAGAGCCAATACAGAGATATGTATTGCCTATTTATACTGACACTTATACTGAACTAATCAGGGTCAATGAGTTAGATTGTAGTAAATGTGTTAAAAAAGTTGATATCCACTATATTATTGGTGTTATATAGGGTAACACTTCAGCCTACTTTCATTTGATATATTTGATGATAACAACACACAAAAGATCACATTAAGATAGACTTACACTGTAGATACATGAGCAGACAAAAAATAAATAATTTTAAACAATATATTAATTTCTGTATGAAGGAACATATGTTTTGTACAACAAAATACTTCATGTACAATCAAGGGGTTAAATGCTGCCTATCTATTGCCTCGGTTCTACGGCTAGTTTAAGACCATCGACGGTGTAACCCTTAAAGAAGAACTGAATCAACCAGCAATACTGAAGGCTTTAAACCAACTCTAAAGGGAAAGTAGTTAAATGCTTTCGACCACAATTAGCATCTGTTAGTGTTCTGGCTGACTATGGTTATCAATAAGGCCATAGAACATCTACAGTCAATCCTGTGATGGATGTCAGATGTTTTGTTTTGCATGGCTACACGTCAAACTCAGACTTCTGAGTTAGCATTTTCAACAGTCACAATACATGGATCCTTTAATAACAGCTGCTAACAATCCTAACAAATGGGACACGCCCTTGCCTCTTTGATACCAGGGAATTTATACATTGAATATACTGTACAAAGTGAAGATGAGGACCATATTCTCCAAATCAGCGCCATCAGCAACACCACCACCAACAGCTCGTGTCCTGTAAGCCTGCAGTACTAGCACCTTTACTTGAAGTAGTTGAGCCCTGCCACTAAGAAGAACTTCTCCAGGAAAAGCTCAGAGTCCAAGACAGCGATGTGGGCGGCGCGGCCGATCAGGGTGTTGGCTGTGTTGGGCAGAGCGTGAAACACATTCTGGCGGATCAGCCGGCACTCTTTCGCCTCCACAAGTGGCTGCAGGAGGTTGTTGATCATCTCAGTGTACACGGGCCCTTTAGTGCAAAAATGTTAAAAGTTATGGTAGTCCTACTTCTTAAACTGTGTTTTGTACATAACATATATATATATATATATATATATATATATAAGGTCCAAAATGTGCCTCAGAACACACAGAAGAGATGCCGACTTGAGCGTGTAATATGTCTCCATAACAGCAGGCGGCGCTAATCTGAATTGTCGCCCAAAAAATTAAAACCGGCAGCTGATTGGACGAACATGTCACGTGGGTCTGGCTGCTCCCGGATTTTTTAACCGGGCATAATGGCGGCTCGTTCAGAATACAATCTCATATTTTACTAAGATAATTCACTGAAACGTGTTTTTATTTTAAGCGAAAAATAGGCCATGCAGTTGCGGAATCTGTCTTCATTTCAGATCAACAAAGGTCAAAACATTTTCGTCAGATTTTGAGTGGCTTAGACATGTGCCAATAATGGGCTAATGGTATATGCGTCTACTAGTGTACCGGTAGTTGAAAAGAGCCATACTACTGACTACTGATTACTGAGTCAGCGTACTCAATCAGTAATACAGTTAACACAGCAATATCTATCTGAAGCTTGCTAACATTAGCCACCATAACCTACTGGTCATACGAGACCAAATACAGCTGTAGCAGCAAAACCAATAGGCACATTAAATTGAGCAAGGGTGCGTTTTATTGCTTATTAGTTTGACTAAGAGGAAGATGTGTTATTTCTTGACGTAGTGTCACTTTAAATAATGCTAGTTAGTTCCACTGACTGATGTTTACAGACACAGTGGTATGGGATTGGTACTCAGTACTCCCACAGATATTGCTAAAAAAAAAAATTCTAAAAATATTGGAAGATAATCAAATAGAGCATTAATGCATGCACTTCTGACCTGTGGTCCTGTCTTTAAGAGCAGTTTTGCACATCTCTATTCTGGCAGAGTGGAAAGGAACATAACGGTCCTGTGGAGACGCCACCAACACCACGTTCTTGAAGAACTGGAGGCCTAAAAGGTAACAAAACAAATTAGTAAATAGTGTGTGTGTGTGTGTGTGTGTGTGTGTGTGTGTGTGTGTGTGTGTGTGTGTGTGTGTGTGTGTTTAACTATATTCGTGGGGTCCAAAAACCAGGAATACCGTATACTTGTGGGGTCCGGACAGCTTTGTGGGGCCAAAATGCTGGACCCCACAAGGTTAAACGGCTGTTTGAGGGTTAAGACTTGGTTTTAGGATTAGGGTTAGAATTAGGTTATGGTTAGGGTGAGGGTAAGGGTTAAGGTTAGGCATTTAGTTGTGATGGTTAAGGTTAGGGTAAGGGGCTAGGGAATGCATTATGTCAATGACAGGTCCCCCTAAAGATAGTGAGACGCACTATGTGTGTTTTTGTGTGTGTGTGTGTGTGTGTGCGTGCGTGCGTGCGTGTGTGGAAGACCGAGAAAAGGAGAGTGAATTGGTTGTAAAAACGCAAAGTACAATCACAAAGTACAATGACAGGCTTGATACGATATAACCATGTTTTTTTTCTCAAGTCTCCTGTCAGTGTGCTTTTAAGAGAGTGCGCTGGTGGGTTTCCAATGACAGGGTTTGGATCATTTTGTCAGCCTGCCACAGCTCTGGAGGGGTAAAATAGTGTGTTCAGGCTTATCATCTCCAAGCCTGTGTGACAAACGACTGCTTTGTTCCACTCAAACAGTGGGGAGGCCTCTCGCATCTTGCTGGCAGGGGTTTGAGTGTTAGTGAGAAGACGCGTACAAAAAAATTGACAAAAACGATGACAACATTTTCATGAATATTTGAATAGACTGTCTTTCAAGTAAGAGTAGAGTAAAGTGAGGATGTCAATGCACTCTCTGTTATATAATGTATTTATCCGCTTTGAGACAATACCTGGCTTCTGACTCAGGAGATAGAGGAATGTTTTCCGTGGATCAACGTGATCTCGGAAGGTGAGCTGCAGCAAAGATCCGGATTTTTTCAGCTTCTGCATTAACCACAGACCTAAGAGACACACACACACACACACACACACACACACACACACAATCAGGACCCCTGCTTTTTGGACACCCTGCATAGAAGCAGAGCAGTATGCATGATATTCTTAGGGTGTTTTCACACCTGCAACGATCCGAGCGTACCAAAATGCGGCATTACAAATCACGCAAGAACGTTCACTCCGCTTATTGGTCGGATGTGTCTGGGGGCGGGAGCAAGAAAGTAAATAAAGGAAGAAGGTCCTGTGTTCCGGACTTGTAAATATTTTATTGCATCTCCATGGTCAAACCAGCTTATTTCATTTAAATAATCAGACATTGTCACCGAGACTTTTGCGCTGCTGTGCTGGCGTCTGTCTCCAACTATAGCCGCTGCTGGTTTGACCACAGAAATGCGAGTGACGGCGAGCTTGACCGCAGTCTATTTTTGTCAGAGAAAAACTGCAAGCTGCTACAGTTTGCATGTTCTGTTGCGTTGCAGATTGCTAACCACACCTGACTACAGGAGACGTTAGCTCAGACTTGCGGAGTACACATACAGTAGTAGGTGCGGTTTGAGGTCGGATCACGATCTCACCAGAAACGAACTGATTCAGAGTTTGACTGAAAGTGTACCGAGACCACATCATCAAGCAGGTCATGGTACGCTTGTTTGGTCCGCTTTTGGTGTGATTGCTGTGTTCTCACCTGCCCAAACAAACCACACCAAGGGGGAAAAGGAACTCTAGCGCAATTCAACCGAACTGAATGAGGCAGGTGTGAAAGCCCCCTTAAAGTGGAACAACAGTAAAGGGACTCAGTTATTTTTGTGTTCACATTGTCAGTTTACTTGGGAGAGGACTCAGTTCTCTTTCTAGTCCACTTAAGCTCTGATGGGGCCTCAGGGCCTAAATACATAGGCAAAAGGCAAAACGTACCTGAAGCGTGTTGTGTTCACAATGTCCGGTGAAGAGAACCGCGACACGGACTTGAAGCGAACCATACTTGGAGAGTTCGTTCCAGAGGGGTCTGAGTCACTTTGGAGTGTTACATATGTGCAAAAAAATGCTAAGAGTTCTTTTTGATGGCTGAAACGGACCAAGTGTGAAAACACCCTAAGATGAAAAATGCTGTTGAGGAACAAAAAACTCACCTGTGCTGACCAATGTGCTGTTGTTGTACAGCGTTCCCAAGTGTGGACCTGACAGCGAGAGGAAAGTGTGCAGTTTGGGCAAATAGCAGCGGAAGCGAGGCCTCGTCAGCACAGAGCGAATGATGACGTTCCCCAGAGAGTGGCCGATGAAGCTGTTGGCCGGAGACAAACAACTTTCAGACCTCAACTCGAGTGGGCGGCTGGGAAAAAAAACAGTGCCTCCAACACTGCAGACCTATGACACTGTGCAATATCTTAAAATATATGGAGGGGTATACAATGGAGGAACTAGTTCCAGCGGAGCAGTGGTGGAAGAAGTATCCTTTACTTAAAGTAAAAGTAGTAATACCACACTGTAAAAATACTCTGTTACAAGTAAAAGTCTTGCATTGAAAATGTTTTTTTTGTCAATCAAATAAGTGTTTAATGGTCTAATCATGTCAGCTGGACTTGTAGGCCGTTATGTTGTTGGCTAGTTTAATTAATAATAAAACATCATATTTTATAAACTACATGTGTTTTGTGTGCAAAAATGTGTACTTGACTAGTAGTATTTAATACTTAGTAAATGTACTTAGTTGCATTCTGCCACTGCAGCTGAGGCTATTTGGAGATGTTGTCTACAACTTTAACTTGTTAAATGTTTAAACATTCTCAAAGGCAATGACAAGTTAATGATGCAAACATAGAGGACACATACCGCACAGATGAATAGTCCTCCCAGCACAGGGAAATATTAGATTCATAAAGCTATATGTCTGTCACTTAGTTTAATTACTGTACTGTTACAGCTTTACCCCAAATCCCTCATTACCATGTCGGCTCCTTTTCATCTGTCTCCTCCCAGACTAAATATAGAAGTAATATGGAAAGAGCCAGATGCTGCTGTGGCACTCCAATGCTTTTTGTCTTTGATACTTACTCTCTAGAGAATACGCCACAATAAAGAAAGTTAACAAACTTGAGTTAGAAAACTTCTAACAAAAAACAAATTGGCACATCGAGGGCAATTAGGCGGGAAGATGAATAGCTTAATTTGATGGGAACTAGGCAACACACTGCTGCATAAAGGACTACAGTCTATCAAGTGAAAGTCAGCAACGTATTGGCACTGTATGATAAGAGCTTTTCATCCATTTTGTGCCGCTTATCCATTTTGAAGTTCGTACAGTCTATATATTATTATGAAACAGTGATTCTCATGAGTTAAAGCGTTCATGCTGAGTCCAAGTATCAATGTGCAGTCTCTGCTGCCATCTGGCGTCCAAAGAAAATGCTACTTAAAGTTAATGATTGCCCCCATGTTCTGCCTCAGAATAATCAATCAAAATCAATCACAAGCAGAGTTGTCAGTAATGTGTATGTTGCACAGCATTAAAGTTGAGTGACTGACCTTATCCTGCCTACGGTGAGATTGTAGAGCTGGATATGCTGAATGATCTCATCCAGCAGCCTGTCTGTCATGGTGTCGAAATCTGCAAACGTGTCGGTCTGCATGGGAAACATCAAAGAAAAGCACGTCCATCAGCGCTCCACATACTGCCTAAAAATCACTTTCAGAAAATGTGACTGCAGGTACAATTTGTAATCAATTTGCTCCCATCGCCGTCCTGTCATCTATGAATGTACCTGGTTCCTTTCAGACATGAGGAA
Organism: Zingel zingel; assembly: GCA_023566125.1. Taxonomy (NCBI): domain Eukaryota; kingdom Metazoa; phylum Chordata; class Actinopteri; order Perciformes; family Percidae; genus Zingel; species Zingel zingel. The sequence goes on from CM042330.1 coordinate 27,776,081, forward strand.
GTCGAGCCTGGACCCTGGCAGTCCTAACTCAATGAAAGTCTTCACCAGACGAAGGTCTGCGCTGTTTCCTGGAAGCAAAGAGGAAATTATACACAAAGTTTCTAGATAGATAGATAGATAGATAGATAGATAGATAGATAGATAGATAGATAGATAGATAGATACTTTATTGATCCCCAATGGGAAATTATACACACAGTTTCTGGATAGATAGATAGATAGATAGATAGATAGATAGATAGATAGATATCCTGGAAAATCCTGGAATCGCCCCTGCTAATAGGACACTAAAATAAAAATTAAACAAGGATGTACAGTATGCTGTAGATGTGTCTGTTTAATAGCTTTTACATTCTTTTTTTTTTTAAAGATTATTTTGGGCATTCAATTCCACAGGACAGATGAAGATGTGAAAGAGAAGGGGTTCAACTCCGCAGGTTGGAGTTGAACCCTCGGCGCCGAGGAGTGATCCTCTATACGTGCGCCTGCTCTACCAACTGAGCTAACCCAGCCACAAATAGTGTTTACATTCTTGCGGAATTGGACCGCAGTGAACCAGAAGCTTCCGCTGTATGCAGCCTTACCATCAAGCCCGTGGACACAAACCACAAGGTGTATGCCATCATCAAACTCCTCATCGTCCTCCTCAGGCGGGAAGTAGGGCAGATCTGATGCCAGGAGAGGAAGGTCGCTGTACAAGCTGGCCTCAAAGCTCAACTCTTTGAGCAGGTCCTCTTTGGCTTTGTAGAAACTGGAGAGAAAAAAAACACAAGAGATTATATTCTGTATGTTAGCAATAAATTGAAACACACCTTTCTAGTAATGCGCAAAGCCAAGCAAATAATGTATAATCTTAGTTACACATAGGGCTGCACCATATGAGGAAAATATCTAGTTGCGATTGTTTTTTTGACTGATATTGCGATTGCGATATGATTTTTTTGAGGGAATGATCATTTTTTGTGTCGTTATTCTCATTTTCATTGGAAAATATTAAAAGTAAAAAAAAAGTAAATGATTATAAGTGTGATTTTTGCGAGGATCTGTACCAAACAAAGATAGTCTGTAGGAGAGGATTTGTAGGCTGCAATGTCTCTGCAGCACCACAATACTTCATTCAGAATGGCTTGACACATGTTGCCTTTGACAAATATTGCCCCCCCTCCCGCGATTTGGATATTGCACTAGTCCATACTGTGATTTCGATAACATTGCGATTACTGTAATTGTGCAGCCCTAGTTATACACGTGAAATGCTGATCTAAGATGTCATTTTACAGAATCACCGTTTAACACTTAAAGTGCATCTCTTAAAGGTGAATCACTTGCATTTTTTTTAATTTGATTAAGGGATTAGGGATTAATTTCATTTCACATTTGCCCACTTCCTAGTTAAAGCTTTAGTGCGTAACTTTTTGATATTAATGAACGTCCGTTACATTCAATCCATTGCCATATGAGTTGCTACAAAGCTAATTAAGACTATCAGCTCCACACAACTCTCTCTGGATTTCTCAGTATGGCAGCGTGTTTAGAAGATTGTCTGGCGACTTTTGCACGCAGAAACTCGAGTGAAGATAATTACCTTTTCTGAAGAGTTTATTATGTTTTTTTTAATCCTCCGTGTCCTCCTCGGCTACTAGCAACTGTGTGGAGGAGGGGTGAGGGGGGTGCGCGATCTCTGAAGGCTTGTATCATGTAGACGTGCTGACAGTTTTGTTGTCATTACTTAGAATTCCTCATGGGGACGACAGAAACTACGCACTATAGCTTTAACCAAAGCATATAAACAAAAAGTCCCACAGCCTTACAAGTAGCTCCTCTAACTTTTATAACCCTGTCATACCGCATCGTAACTAAATTGGTCCAACCTGATCAATGTCGACATTTGCAGGTAAATTTAAGCTGTTGGCAAACAAATCTTTTAAATTAGTCAAAGACATGACTTTGTTTGCCTTTTCATTTCGGCTGATATTTAAGTCTCACAGCTCTTCTGTGAACTAAGTTAAATAAACCCCCCCAAAAAAGGGGGGGTGGGGGGGGATGTTGTTTTCGGGATAACGGGCCATCAGACTATTGGCTTTCGGACCAATTGGAAGTTTTTTTAAATATTGGGGTTTCGCAATAATGGGCTGTCGAAATAAATGCATGGCCCCCTATTTTGCTATGTAGTCTGCTAACATCTTTTCCCCCCTAGCACTTTTCCACCCAGGAATTTGACTGGTAGTGTGTGGGTTGCATTTCACACAGTCTGTGGCTTTTTTTATTGTGTGTAGCAGGCAGGCTGCTGTCTGGCTGTTAGTCAGTGTCACCGCCTGTCTACGTAGACAGTGATGCAATGACATTCTGCCTGCTAGAAAGCTAACGTGGGTTGCAGTTCACAGTCTGTCTTTTGTTTTTGTATGTAGCGGGCTGCTGTCTGGCTGTTAGTCAGTTTCACAGAGATGCAATGATATTCTGCCTACTAAAAAGCTAATGCTAGCTAGAAAGCTTGTGTGGGTTGCAGTTCTAAGTATGTGGCTCTTTTTGTGTTGTGTAGCAGGCTGCTGTCTGACTGTTAGTCAGTGTCACAGAGAGGCAATGTCATTCTGCTTGTTCATGCACAGACAAAAGGTCTTAATTTTTAGTACTTTTTTCAGGGGACCAAAGGAAGTTTAATTTGCAAAGCAGACCTGTATGGTGAAGCAGAAATAACGTGCTATGTGATTTAAATTGGGGTTTAAAACACATTTACAGCTCAATTTGTCGTTAAAACATAAACTCACTTTAGCATTCGTTCATTGGTCTCGTCGTCCATGTTCAGGGGATTGAGCGAAGACGAGGATATTATACCAAAGGAGCCCAGGGGCTGATGGGTGATAGGTGAGGTAGTTTGGCGAGGGGACATTCCACTGACGGATGGAGAGTCTCGCAGAGCAGAAGAAAATGGCAGGCAGGTCGGGGCACAGGACACTGACATGTTCACCACCTCCACCATCTTCTTATTCATGAAGGCCAGCCCAGAGTTGGGGATCTTAGAGGGCTTAGTCTGGCAGTCTAAAGGCTCCTTCTCACTGGCTAATATCCCAATGAGGTCAACAGGTGATGCAATATCATTGGCTATCAGCCCTGTAAGGTCACTCGGCCTCTTTGTGGTAGTACTGCTGGGGAGGCCATTGGTGTGTTGAAGCCCAAGAGGTGTTCGAGAGGGATCCAGACACTCCTGGTCCCTAACTCTAAGCAGTTCGGTCTGATGGAAATGCAGGCACTCATCTCCAGTCTTAATTCTCTCGTGAGCTGCTGGACTTTTATGCACACATGGTTTGTTTCCACAGCTGCAGGGCACTACTTCCGTTTCAACGAGATGCACATCCTCCACTGAGGCGCTTACTCCACTGATGTGTGTTTGATGGTTCGTATTCTCCCCTTGGCTGCCAATAACAGCGCTTTCCTTCACATGAGGGTTTTCTACAGACACTTGTAAAAGCAGCACATCAGACACACCACTTAACACTGACTTGGTGCTGTATGTCTCTGACAGGTACTGTGGAGGGTTTGACTTTTCAGAGCTAATATTCTCCTTGAGGATATTGCCAAGATTTTCCATTGAACTCGGATCTAATACAGATGATTCAGATTGCTCCAAATCCAGGTTGCTGTTCAAAGAAGAGCAGTTTATCTTCAATGAATCCTGTTGTTGCACTATGCTATGATTATCTGTTTCCTGGGTGAGCAGCACATGGTCCTCCTCAGTGTCTTCAGGGCTGTTTATCTGCGGTGCAGAGACTGACTTGGTCAGTTTGCTGAGCTGCCTCTGCTGCTGGTCCTCCTCGTAGGGCAGGGAGCTAATAGAGGTGAGGGAGGCCTGTATACCTCCACTGCCGTTGCTTTCCATTTGCAGGCCTTCCAGAGAACTCCGATGGGCCGGGTGGCGACGCACTATTTGCTGTGGGATCTCCTGTTCACTAGAGAAGTCTAATGGAGGTCGGCCTCGCAGTGCAGCCTCCAGGGGCCAGGCTACTGAGCTGGGCTCGCTCTCAATACCTGAGTCGGAAATAACTGAGGAAGAGCGTTTCATGATCTTGGAGCCGACCAGACCTCCACGTTGAGTCATCTCTTTTCTGTGATCACCGGGAAAGGGAGGTATAATTGGATGCCCATAGGCAATGGGTAGGCTGTTGAGAGGAAGATCCTCACTCTCGTCATCCATGGAGTTGTTTAATGGCATGGCAATATTAGACTCCTCTTCATTGTTTTCACTCTCTCTTGCATTGCTGTCATTTATGGCATCAGAAAGTGGGACAATATTTTCTGTTATTTGATGAGCAGGACACTCATCACAGCTCTTATTGTAGACTGTGAGGGGATTGTGGTTGGTGGAGAGAACCTGGACTGCTTCTCCTCTACATGGATCCACATCACAAGGCTTAACTGCGATGTACATTGGGCCTGGATTACAGCTTTCCTCAACCCGGCCTTGTTCTTCACCTGGTTCCTTTAAGTGTTCTTCATCTGCTAGAGAGGGTTCAGTACTGTCCGCGGTACGGATGAGGTTCTGGGTACTTCTGATGTTGGTACTGGTCTTACTCTGCTCTGCCATGAGTGAGACATATGTGGGCAGGTCCATGCAGTCATCACTGTCCAAGGGATCCTGGGGAATTGCTGGTGATCTGGCTCCCTGGCCATTTTCAAAAATCTTGGCATGAGTGATGGCGGGACATGAGATGGTCTGCCCATCAGTGGTTGGCACGTGTGATACCGACTCTGGAAAGACAAGGACATTGGAGTATACCTTTTGTCTTGAAAAGAAAAATCTTTGATTAGGTTTAAATATAATAATATTTTTAGCCACACCTGCTTGAGGAGATTCCACATATCTGTCCTCAAAGATGATGGGAAGGCTGTTCCAGTCTCCATCGATGTCTAGGCACTCAACAGGTAAAGGAGGCATCTTGGTCAGGTAGTCTGAGCTTCGCACTTCTGCAGCTATCTGGCCATGTCTGTTGATTCTGAATCAGCAGAATAATATTACAAACACACTTCTCTCGATTTATAGAAGGAATTATACTTTCCCCGAGAAGTCTGATACTTACAGTTCTTCTTCAAAAGTCAGAGATATCTCTTTGGGGTGTTCGGTGAAAAAGTATGCCTCTGAGAACCTCCTGACCTGGGTGTTATCAGAAACATAGTCTGGATTAACGGAAGTACATTTTCAGGATAAAGCCTGACTGATCTGGTGCGTGATATCAGGCTTTGCCCCTCATCTTCCGCTCTGTGTGTTGCCGTTCTCAAAATACCTTCGCTATTGGAAATAACAACAAACTTTAGCACAAATGGCAAGTTTGAAAGGAAATGTGGATTATGCAATTAGGCAGGCCTGCTATGTTCTTTCGGGAAATGATTGTAAAGACTTAAAAGAATACTGTATGTTTACAACATTTACTATCTAACAGGGACGTTTTGGGACGATTGGTAGGGGTTGCTGTGGACGAAGTACACATGGCTATACACTGGTAAGAGCAAATTAGATATAACCATGTATCCAGCTAATTTAATTCATTTCATATTTCATGTGGCCTTTTTTTTTTGCGACAAGTTCCTTCCCGAGACTAATTTTCAGAGACACCGGAGCTTAGCGCCACCCAAGTCAATTGTAATTGGTTTAAAGAAATGCAAACTAATTTTCTTCTATTCCACATTGTATCTGTGGTGTAGCCAGACCTTATTCTACAGCACTCCGGATATAAATCTGGCAATGCGAGACTATCAGAAACAAGACAACTCCTGTCAGTCGCATTGAGTCAAACATTCAAGGTCTGCACACAAAGGGATTCAAATCACTTCTTTTGGTCTCTGACACAAGCTTGATCCAAAAGCTTTTTAATTCTCCAGCTCCAATTAGAAATCCATCATCATTGAAAGTCAGCCACTGTGAACAGGCACATCACCAGGAACACTCTTTCTGGTGTATTTTCACCCCGCAATAATTACAGAATAAGTGTTAATTGAAATCCATACTCCCCTGGTGGGTGGAGGCATGCCAATATCCCCTTGGGGGTAATCTAATATCAAAGCAAACATGTTCATTATTTTCAGACAACTGAGATGAAACAATGGCACATGTAAGAGCCTTGAGAGCTACTCCACTGTGAAGCACATATTCATATGAAATAGCCCAGTGATTGGATATAAATCTAATTGAAAATCATATTAACTTGCTCAGCTGGGTGTAAGCTACTGAGGACTAGAATTGCATCTTATCATTTCCCTGTGTAGCTTGCAGATCACAGATCACTCTGAGTTCCAGAGTCTCCAGAGTTCGGTCAGTTTAAGTCATACATCTGACCTTTGACATTAAAATTCATATAATACCCTTTTTGTGGTCCAACATCAAGGTTTCTTTCTCATCACAGCTGCTTTAAATTTTATTTGTACTCTTTTTAGATAATTTCAGTTTGATGAGAGAGAACTTTATTCAATAGCTTGCAAATCTTTTAAAGGTCCCATATTGTAAAAAAGTGAGATCACCATGCCTTTTTTTTATTATAAAGCAAATTGAGTTGCTAATTAAATACTGTGAAAGTATCAAAACGCTAGCCTGGGAAAACCCTGACGAACTTCCGGCAAATTTGAGATTTGCTCTGCAAGTCGGTCTGGCCAAGAGCCCATTCAAGCCCATTTCCAATTTTTCCAAATCAAGGCACTAATCACAACCGCTGAGGCGGGCTTTACACGATGACGATAGCGCAGCGACGGCAAGCAGCTTTTTGTTTACATTCAACATGACGTCTACCGAAGCGCAGCAACCCGTTGATGCCGCTGTCGCTGCTATGTCACCCGGATCGTTGGTCTTATTGGTTGAAGGTCTATCCAATTGCGCCCAGATGCATTTGAGCGGCATCCATTGGTGACGCCCCTTTGGAAATGAGCTGTGAATTAACCTTTCCCAGACCCAATCTCAGTTACAACTGAGAAGGGTCTGGTGTCAACCAGGCTATCAAAACGCTCAATCCACAGAGAAATGCACACAGCACGTCCATCAGGACTATATATATATATATATATATATATACACATATATATATATATAGCTAGAAAGTGCCTCTACAGTGCCGTTACAGTCAATCCCCGGCTGTAATGATGGTGCAGAGATTCCATGAGCAGAGATTTGAAAAACCCGGGAACACTGACCAAACAGAGCAGACTGGGCATTTCGGGAGGGGGGCTTAAAGAGACAGACAGCTAAAATGGAGCGTTTCAGACAGAGGGTGAATACAGGTATATTCGAACAATATTAGAAAAATAAAAATAAAATTGGAACGTTAAAGAATTTAAACATGTTTTAGTATAAAACCAAAATACAAGTATGAATCTCAAAGTGATTAAAATATGGGATCTTTAAGAAAATAGGTGACAACATGCCTTAAGGAGCTGTTTACAGAGCTCAAACCAATGGTTATGAAACCATTTTCATTGTTTTGTAGTATTTTTGTATTTTGGTGCTGAGGATACAAATGGTTAAATGTAAACACATCAGCACAAATGGTCATCACTGAACTCTAATATGGAGACTATCTGGACTGTGGCTTAGAGAACACACAGGAAAATGTTGCCATTTGAGCATTGTATAAGCATGCCTTTGATGAAGTGTCACTCTCACCCTGAGCGTGTGGTGCTCCTGGGCCAGATAAGAGAGGATGTGTGGGTTGAGCACAGCGGCCTCCAGGAAGCGGCTCCACAGAGCAGCCAGCTGGGAGCAGAGCTGGCTCACATCCCTGCTGATCTGCTCCGCTACCCTCTCATAGCCTTCCTGCAGCTGAAGGGGACAGAGAGGGGGGAGATGAAATAAGATTCCTATAATATCAGAGTAAATGCATCATGCAACAGCATTCTATTCTAGGATCCTTGGGTTTTCTGCTAACATATTTATACCTATGATACAATATACAGTAGTGTCTCTAGTCTGCCCGCAAACTCACGTTAAACTCATCAATCAATCAACCCATGCTGTTCTCTGTGTGAAAGGCTGCGTGGTTATAACAGCTGGGACAAAATACCAGTCCAGACATAGATTTGATTTAAGTATTTTAGAGTAATTGTTGTTTAATGTCTCAATGACTTAAACAATTTTTTATGATTACGTTTTTATCCATTTTTTCAAAACACGAAACATACGGCTCACAACATGAACACATTCCCCCCCTGAACTCGCCCCCACACACACACACCCACACACACACACACACACACTTGTCATCCCCACTACCTTAGACAAAAACTAAGACACGATGAAATAATAACCATAACATTCAAGACAATGCAATAAAATATCAAAATAGACAACAAACTGTAAACCATGTAAACTATGTATACTGTATGTGCTAGAATTCAAAGCACATAGTACAGTATATGCCTTTCCACAGCACATGGCTTCTTAGGAGCCCTCCAGAAAGCGTAAGTACTTTCCCCATTTTCTAGTGTAAACACTCAATCTGGCAAACCGTTTATATGACCTTAATTTCAAACGCCGCCACCCTGGCCATCTCACCAGCCCACTCCTGGATTGACAGCACCCCTTTATTCCTCCATCCTCTCTGAAGAATATGTCTGGCTGTCATTAAACTAGTCTGGACCCAGCTTCTTATGTGCTTAACCATCCCATTTTGGATTGATCCATTCCTGGACCTTATCACAGGACCATAGGACATGAAGTAATTGGCCGTCCTCTGTCTTACATACCAAAACATTGTGGTTAGTCACCAATAATATATTGTAATCATATCCATCCCCTTAAACTAATACCATTGTCTAAAATGAAATCTACTGTCCTACAATAAAAAATACAGCACCATTCCTTTTTTCAATTAATCCAAATTCATCCTGTGTTGGTGAGCATGCCAACATTAAATTACACATCTAGATTAAGGCATTCAACTTGTGCATAGAATTTACTGTTTTACATACATGATACAGCATGTAGGCTAAAAAACAAAATGTTTTTTTACTTCTAAATTTAAAATGATAACAAAACAAAAATGGAAAAGACTCATAAACATGGGGATGTAACAATAAAGTTAGAATCCTTTATTGTTAAAGAAAAACTTTTTAACATGTGGATGTAGTTTGTTGAATGAACATACCTGTAACTCTATTGTAAGCTGATTTAGAGTTTCTTCTACAGGCAGCACCTCTGTGGAAACAAAAGTCATTTGCGGAGCTTAGTGCAAAGGGTTTGAACACACTATGCGTGGGTCTGGCAATGCGAGACTAAGGGCCTTTCCCATTTCCCAGTTTGTGCATCCCCGATGCCTCGAGGAGAGAGGAGTTGAGGCAACAGGCATTTAACAAACACGAGACATCTCTGCCTCCTTGCCGTCATTAAACGTGACGTCAGTTAAATATGACAAGCAGCACCATACATACATACATACATACATTAGTGTATCCTCGATTTTAACTCCTCGGAGGAGCCTCCTCGATGCTCGATCCTCACTCCTCGATGTGCATTTTAGGAATTGGGACGTCCTTCTGCGTCACAAGCCAGAGGATCGAGGGTCAAGGAGTCGAGGACGTACACATTTAGGAAATGGGAAAGGCCCTAATTCTCAATACACCTTAAATTTAGAATAATTTTTTTTGTTTACAATATTTTCAAGGATCAAAACAGAGCTTTTTTTCCCCCCATGCTCACCTGAGTCTAGTGGAGTCTGCTGGAGCTGTGGGATCTCCTTCATGAGTGCAGTGTGGTAGGTGTGCAGGCCCCTGTGTGCGACCAGCAGGAGGCGACAGAGCCTCCGGTGCCACGTATGAGCTCTCTGCAGGCAGTTTTCACTGGGCACATAAAAGCTCCCCTGCAGAGAAGGAGACACACAGGAAACGTCAGCCCGCTATGTAGGTCAGCAGTCACCTCTCAGCAAATGGCCTGCCTTAATAACAGACATGTACACATACTTGACCTTTATAGTTCAAGTATACATGTGCAACACTTGTATAGTCTTGTTGCTGGCTGGTGTTAAAAGGAGCGTGTTGTCTGAATGGGAACGGATAAGATCATTACTTGGAAGATCAAATAGGACGTTAGAAAACAAATGGCCCCTAAACACAGCTTGCTGTGAAGCTGTAAAAGCAGATCAATACGTGTATGTGGCCCGAGGAGGATGTAAGGCATCCCTGCTATGAACTTTTAAAAGTTCACAAGTATCGGAAGTTGACCCGGAATCCAAGGCGTTTCAACGTTTGTATGGGGCACGAAGGGTAAAAGGTAAATTGTGGACGTAAAATTATGTGTATATGAATGGATAGTTTATTTCGGACGACGTACAAAAGAATAAACTAAGAACTTAAAATGCAAGACTATGAAAAAAGAAAAGACAAGAATAAATACTAATAAATAAATACTCTTGTCCGAAAGGAAGGTAGGAAGAAGCAAAATGCTTTTCACGTCCTACCCTTTTTCTTTTTAAATGTCCAGCCTTTAACATCTTTAATTTCAAAAATAATGAAAGCTGAAGATCAAATTTGTTGAGCTAAAATCATACAATGAAAGATTCAACAATGCCAAAAAAGAATTCCCATAACTCAAATACAATCTGCCCCTGCTTTTGAGTGTTCTAAATACAGTATAAGCTGTAATATGGACCATGTTTCCAGTAGATGGCTCTCTAACAATGCACTAGAAGTATTAAGTGGATTCCGCCATTGCAATTTAAAATGTGTGTTGAGTCCAGCGGTGGAAGAAGTATTCAGGTCCTTTACTTAAGTAAAAGTACTAATAAAACACTGTAAAAAGACCTAACAATATAAGTCCTGCATTGAAAATGTTACTTCAGTAATAGTATGTAAGTATCATCAGGAAAATGTACTTAAAGTATTAAAAGTGAAATTTCTCAATGCAGAAAAATCCTCCCATTTTAGAAACTGGAAACGATCCAAACAGTTCTGTCACTCAACTAAGTGATTAATCTGCTAATCATGTCAGCTGGACGTGTAGGCCGTTATATTGTTGGGTAGTTTCATTTATAATAAAACATTGTATTTTATAAACTGTGTGTGTTTTGTGTGCAAAAATCCTAATTTGTAAAGTAACTAGTAACCAAAGCTGAATATTTCTCTATGAAATGTAGCAGAGTAGAAGTAGAAAGTGGCATGAAAACAAAGTACCTCAAATTTGTACTTAAGTACAGTACTTGAGTAAATGTACTTAGTTACAGTACATTACACCACTGGTTAAGTCCAAACTGCCACAAATTCCCAAAGCCTTGATACGGCTGTATAATCATGTCTCTCATTCATCTTCCTTGAAGAGCTAATAGCATTCTCTCTCTCTCTCTCTCTCTCTCTCTCTCTCTCTCTCTATATATATATATATATATATATATATATATATATATATATATATATATATATATATATATATATATATATATATATTTTTTTTTTTTTTTTTTTTTTTTTTTTTTTTTAATTTTAATTAGTTATTTTGTAATGTCTCTAGGAGAGAGACCAGGACAGGTGCAGAGATGACCTTTTATTTAAAGTTTTAATCTTCCGCTGTCCGTCCTGTTCAGTGGTTCTTTTAACCTGCTTTTAATATCTGCCATTCTGGTGCGTTTTAACCCAAACCTAACCATAACTTGTCATGACAAAAAAACGAATGACATTAAAAGAAGCGTTATGTCATAAACTTTTATGACTTGTTTATAATGTTTATGACATGTTCAAGACATTGTCATGTCACTCTTATGTAGATACCTTCAAGTAAAGTGTAACCCAACAGTTTAACAAATCAACAGTGAAATCAACTTGAATTGTGAAATTTCTCTTAGTGCTTTTGCTGTTTGAAATTTTCCTTAATTTAGAACACCAGACAAAACAAGAGTTTAATTGAAAAATCGAATATGCAAAATAATCAATTAATCTGTTTTTATGATCATTACGAGCCAAAATCTTAATCACGATTAAAATTTTGGTTAATTGCCCAGCCTTACCAGTGACCGCCCTCGTCCGCTGGTCTGCTACCCAGCGACACCTCCTCATGTCTGGGATGTTTTGGCAGCGCCAGTGGGGCTCTGAGCTTTGAAAGGCATGTAATACCTGAGTATCTGGGGATGTACTGTAATTTGCCCCTAGCAGGTAAAGTCTCCGGCCCTATCATCATACCTGCGTGCGCTCTGTAATTGCAGCAGTGCAGGATACCCGAAACCAGGAAGGAACATCTGTATGTTTACTTTCATAATTCTTTTTACCTTTTATAGAGGCCTGCCTGGATCAGTCTGCGAGCGAGGGGCAGAGAAAAATAGCTATTTTTCAGTATGAACTAGTCATTATCCTGAAACCATAGTTTCTCACTGCACTGACAATGTCCGGGATGCCCTTCAGTCCTATATTTCACCTGTCCGGAGAATTTATGCTTTTGTTGATGCAGCTTTTGCAGTTCACCGTCGCACTGGATAACCCCGACCACTCGCTCCACCCCACACTGGTCCAACAGAGGAGCACCTTCTCTAAGAGGCTCCGACAGCTTCGATGTCGCATGGACCGCTACAAGAAATCATTCCTACCCCAGGCAATAAAACGCATCACTGGGTGCTAGATAAGACTCTTAGACATCACATCTGCACTAAGTGCAACTTGCACAATAGGTTTATCTACATCTTTATAATTACTAGTTAAGCAGTTGTACATTTTATATTCCCAACTTGTATATATTTTAAATATTTGTTCTTGTATTCTATCCTATTATTATTTCATGTATATTGTATGTATGTATATAGTATCCTATTATTTCATGTATATTGTATCCTAGTATTTTATGTATATTATGTGCTGTGTGACTGATATTTTGCTGCTGTAACACTGTCATTTCTTGTCAGGTGTATGCCTTGTGACAGCATCATTTTCCTCTCAAAATATCATTTTATACTACGGAGGAAGTGGTGGAATCTAACTAAGTACATTTTCTCAAGAACTGTACTTAAGTAAAAAAATTGAGGTACTTGTACTTTTCTTGAGTCTTTTCTTTTCATGCCACTTTCTACTTCTACTCCGCTACATCTCAGAGAGAAATATTGTACTTTTTACTCCACTACATTCATCTGTTACAGCTTTAGTTACTAGTTACTTTACAAATGAAGACTTTTTGCACACAAAACTGTTTATAAAATACAATCTTGTATTATAAATTAAACTACCCAACAATATTACAGCCTACAAGTCCAGCTGAATACCATTAAACACTTAGTTGGTTGACAGAACAGTTTGGATTGTTTCCAGTTTCTAAAATGGGAGGATTTTTCTGCATTGAGTACTTTTACTTATAATACTTTAAGTACATTTTCCGGATGATACTTACATACTATTACTTAAGTTTTCAATGCATGACTTTTACTTGTAATATAGTATTTTAACAGTGTAGTATTAGTACTTTTAGTTAAGTAAAGGATCTGAATACTTCTTCCACCGCTGCACGGAGGGAACTTTTTCCTTCCTTTCGAGATGCAGCGGTTGATATCAAAGGTACAACATGTGATTTTTTTTTTTTCATCTTCCAGAAATAACAATATAACACTTAGAGGCAATGCTGTGGTGTTAAGAGGGAAAGTGCTGAAAACATAGTGTAGCCGCAGATAAAAAGCTCTAAATAAATAAGGGTGAAGGAGGAGGTGGCGTTCTGTGTACATTTCACCTGCAGCTATGTGGTACGTGGTGCTTGTGAGCAGAACTCATTACTGTGATCAAAGGAAACCCCCCTGCTTGGCTAAACAGAGAGCTTATTAAAGTGCCTAGCCAGGGGTGGGAGTGGAAACGTGTGTGTGTGTGCAACCATGGCGCTCATAAATATTTAAAGTGTAGAATGTGACGTCCGCAGGGACTCGAGAGATGCATGGAAAAAATGGAACCGACGCTTTTACAACTGTACATAAGTTAGAATAATTGGAAAACTATAGATAAGAGATGGTGATTGAAGAAAATGGCTACATGGTTTACAAAATGAAAATGGTGCAAAATGACATGCAGTCCAGAGAAGAGTCCAAACAAGAGGTTCTTTTCATATGGACCATATGTTTCAAGGCTATAGGCTACCACATGTAAATTCTAAGCAGGTTTTGAGTATAATATGTTGACACTGGTAAGCCGACTAAAGTTATTGTACTCAAAGATCAGCACGCAAACTAAATCCACTTCATTTCAAATGTGTTAAATACTCCATGCTGATTCTATACAGTGAGTACTACATACAGATCATCATACAGCAGTATACTGTTTCAGCAGTTAGTATGCGAAGAAAAACATTACCATTTCATGCTAACAGGATCTAAATCAAGCTGTCAAACTATTATTTTAATTTGTCCAAGCTGTGAGCAGCTCCTGCATGTCCTTTGTAGAATGCATTGTGGGAAAATAGTGTACATCGACCAAAATGGCTTCCGTCTTCTGTTACGTCTACTTTCTTTTCTCACGTTTCCTGTGTGAACCCACTACGTACAGTACTCAAAACTTGATAATATGTTGTGTGTACTATGGATTTGGAACATGCTGTATTTTCCTTTAATTCAATGCAATGCATATGGAATGGGGGAGCTCACAGCTGCAAAAAACTTAGGAGAAGGTTATCTTAGCTTTGCATAGCTATAGAGTCTGGAAACAGGGTAACAACTGTCTCTGTCTAAAGATAACACATACACTTATCAGCACCTCTAAAGCTCACTGTTTAATATGTTATATCTCGTTAGTTTAATCTGTACAAAAAACAAAATGCAAAAAACATCAATGTGCGGTTTGACCGGGAGTTACATATTGGAACTATTACTTGAATGGGCACTGTGAGTATTTCCGTTTGTATTTCCCAAAATGTAAAACTATTCCTTTAAATCAAGATCCACTTACTAGCTTTTTTTCCAAAGGGGTTCAAATACAGGTAACTGTGACAATTAGTATATAAATACAATCTGTATACTATTAATACTGCATGTACTCTGCAGAACAGAATTGATTGGCCAAACCAGAGAGACAAAAGCTGGAATGTAATGTCACTTCCTGAAACTGAATTATCACTTGTCACAGACCAGTCAATGCAAACCAGATCAGTCTATGTGCCAACTTTGTCTAAGCAGCTTTCTAAACTAAATAAAGTACTACTGCTACTTGAGAAATACTGCTCTGAGAGCAACTGTGTGTTTAAGTGATTAAAGGGTCATATTCATAACATCATTTAGTTCCTATAAAGTAAGACATATATAATCATGACTAATAATTATGATAACAGTTATTTGATTATCATTTCAGTCATCATGCAATTGTGCAGCTTAACTACACTGTACATGGGCACAAAGGCATGAGAGGGAGTGGACAAGACTACACCATCATGTCCAGTGAGAGCTGCTATCACTTCCAGATGCAAAGAACGGAGCCTATACGCCTGGGCAGGTGGGTTAATCAGATTTTATTAAAAAAAAGCCACGGTGCAGTGCAGTAATAATCTCTGTGTTGGCCTCTAGTCTTTAAGCCTTAAGACTCCACGGAGCCCCAACAAATTAAAGATTCGGAGGGAAAGACTAGTCCAGGATCCGTAATCCAGATCAGAATGACTCTCTGCTCGGCTCTTGGGCTGAATTCTATTGCTTCTGTGTGACACGCCAAAACAAATCACAACTAAATCCATCGGCCTCTGTCCCCAAACCGAGATCACATTTACGTCATCGCTTGGCATTTAGCTGCGTGCTTGCAAAAAAAAAAAAAGGGAACAACCAGCCGAACGGATCCTGGCTCATTTTGAGCTGTTTTTTTTAGCTTTGTGAGACAAAACGGGCTTTGACTGTCTGTGACTTCCTATTTGAGCGCAGCTGAACTGCTAAAGGTTAACATACCTCAGAGATGACAGGCTTGCAGTAGCCAGCTCCGAACACAAGGTTCTCTACAGACATGGCAGATGGGTCGCTCGGGCTGTCTGGCGAGCCCTTCCCCAGCCAGGAGCCCTTCCCTGTACGTGCAAAGCTGCAGAGAGAACAGGAAGGGACACATGCAGGGACAAACCATTAGTGTGTGTGAAGGAAGACAGATAAGCTGAGAGACTGGAGCTGCTACTGTTCCAATCAATCAGATCCTGCATTAATCTATGTAATGCATGGCTTAACACTGAGTATATGAGGTTGACAGCTGAATTAATCAGATACGTGTATGGAAAACTATCAATTCAAGCAGCTAACTCTTAATTGTGACTGCCAAAACTAATAGCAAGGAGGAAAAAGCTGTGCTAGCAGCTCATTCACTCGAGTTCTTCTGTTCTTGATATTATGGATTGCAATTATAGTTTTCATCTTCCCAGTGTGGCCATTTCTAAAACTCTACAAGTCAAATTCTACAATTGACAGTTTGCTAAACCCCTCCGACGAATAGCAATTGTCCAACTATAGATTAGCAGCCATAGGTAGGCACAGCAGGCCTATCCAGGCCCCCAGGAAGTGTGCCAGGAAGCGTTGCCAACTTAGTGACTTTTCTGACCCCCTTAGGGACTGTTCGTTATTTATTTCAGGGGCCGCCGGAGGAGTTTTGGGACCTTTAGTCAAAATAGACCTGACCCTCCCTTCACCAGCAATACATTTTGGATGACCCTCAATTTATTGATGCATTCTGTACTGGTTTGCGCTTGGCAAAGACATACAGATAGCCATTGTTTTTTTTACAGCCATGACATACATGACTAAACCTCTGCATTCTCATCTTATACATCACACTCTTCTCTCTGTTATGGTGTGGTGGCCATTTCAGTAGATTTACTCACTAACATTGTTGTGGAAACACAATAAGCATGGAAACTAAATGCACACTTCCTGCATTACTGCATTACTTCAAATACTAAGTTACTCATCTAGTAAACTAGCATTCACATGGAATAAAACAATAAAACATTGAGACCATTCAGCAAAGCACACTGGGTAATTCAACACTGGTTGCTATGGACTCGTCACTAGGCATCCTCAGTCATTGTATATTTTAGCATAGGTAAATCTGCCAAAGCTGAACATTATCCAAAACTCCATTTCTCAGACGAGCGTCAATTTGGGAGCTTGCATGCTACCACTCCTTCCTTCTCAAATGCCTTGAAGAGGCTGTCGTATATATATATATATATATATATATATATATATATATATATATATATATATATATAATATCACCGGGACCGAAAGGATATTTGAGTTGGGTATGGCTGCAGCCTGGAGACCTCCCGTCTCATGCCCTCCCGGCTTGCTGCAGTCCGCAAGCTTTGACTTTTCAAAATAAAAGCTTGTGTCTGGTCCGTTATGTTTTCGTATTGTGTTTTGGATGTTTTTGAACTAAACAGTACAGCAATCATGCTAATGAATAAAATATTTTTTTCATCAGATATCTTACTTACAACACGATGGAGCTAGCAAAGCAGTTGTGTGTTTATATGTGCGAGCGGGATTTATTCAGTTTGGGAAATCCCATGGTCTCTAAAGCTACAGTTCAAATTGTCTGGCTGACTAAATGGGGAGGGACCCATCTGCTAGCGATAGGGGCCGAGACCGAGAGAGCTACATGGAGCTACATAGATAAATATGCACCAAACAAGCCACTTTGAAATGTTGCTGTTCTCACGAATACAAAAGTTGGGTGACCCTCCCCCCTAGACTAAAACAAATTAGACGACCCTCCCCTCAACAAAGAATAAAAAGACATGACACTCCGCTATTTTCCCCTGGTGGTTCAGTCCATAAATACCGAATGGTCCCATAGCGACTTTTTTTTACAAAAGCAACTAGTGACAAATTTGGCGACTTTCTGTAGAAAAGACGTCAGTATTGTACAGCGTGCACGTGGGGTATTTCTCTCTTGTGCCTGCCAAAACAGTCACCTCTCTTTTCTGTTCTGTGACTGAGGAGTAAAGGAGCAGCCCCTCCCCTCTCTGCTCTCTCCTCATGTACAGCAGCACTGCGCAGGCAGGTAGAAGGGGAGGGGGGACAGGGTGCGGGGGGCCGGTGTAGGTACGAGAGACAGCGGGACGCAATGGGAGAAAGACGCCGCTGAGCTGGCCTGGCCCTGGGCAAACCTGCCTTCTTTGAGAATTCTTTATTGATTTTCCTCCCTCCCTTTGTAGAATTTCTTCTTTTACTTCAAAGATAGGCTACCTTACTAATATTTATAATGTAATATTAATTTATGTAGTGAATTTGTGATTATTTGGCTAAAGATTTCTATTTCTTTCTATCTACCTTGCTGACACAACCACTAGACATAACCACTTTATGCAAATGATTGCATAATGACGTCACAAATATGCAAATGAGCTCATCTAGCTTCTTTTAGCGACTTTTGGAGCTGGTGCTGCTAGCTACCTTCATTGGAAAAGAGTTGGTGCCAGGCTTTAAAGCCAATTTGACACAGCCTGGAGACCAAAAAGTGGAATTTCAATTTCCGTGTTTGTCACGTGAGCATCACAACCCCCTGCGAAATGACTCGTTTCACTATTAGGATTTGAGCCATTCGGTCCAGTAACGTTGGGGAAGTCTAGAAGAGCCACAGGACAAGTTAGCGGAGCGCTAAACCTGAAGTAGCCGGCTCGTTTTATTATTCATCCATGGGCCTATCAAGCTTTAGATTTCTTAACATGTTGAAGCAATGTGTATCGGGCTATAGAGTGATACCCACAAATTTAAAGAGTTTGAAATGTGGTGTTGTGTTTTAGCCTTAAGGAATGGGTTTAACAGTGATTAAGTGCTCGAACGCAAGCTGCCCTTGTCAGTGTCTGTGTAATGAGCTCACAACCTAACCAAGCATTACTTCCCGGGCTTAAAAGAAGCACATCATTAACTTATTAGGTTACATTTTGCTTGTAACTGTAACAGTTACAGTTGCCATTTTTGCCTTTTTATTTCGAAGGCAGTCCTGGATGCTACCAGAGTTTAGGCTAAAGTTAGCGGCTCTATCCTTATAAATGTTAGCTAAGCAGCAAACAGGGTAAGGTTAGAATGGAAATTTCTCAGCTAGAAACATTAACGATTCAGCCAGAGAGTTGTGTTCAACCAACTCATGGAGCTGGCGTTAGCTTAATTAGCTAGCTAGTTACAGTTGTTAAAATCTGCCAGCCATAGTTGTCAGCTTTCAAAACAGATAGTCGTTAGCTAGAAATGAAAAGCTGCTTTTGTCTGTCTATGTCTGAAATCGAGGACCCATTGTTTTAAAAATAACGTTATATTTTGAGTGATAAATCTGCCACTGTTATGAATGTAAACTGGATATGTGCCATATAGTTACAAAGGAGGACAGGGCTTAGTTACATTCAGTTGGCTCCCTGTTTCAGATCATACTAAAAGGGTTTTTCTGCTTTTTTTGTGAATTCAAGGTCTGCAAATATTCTCCAAAATGCCCCTGTGAACTCTACCTGATTAGTGGCTGATGTAAGGCAACCAGTGAAGCATGGATGGAGACAGAAATGACGGACAGGTGGAAGTAGTCGAACATGACAGGGACGTGGTGGTGGAGGCCTCTCCGCGGGTGGAAGTGGAGGGTGAGGGTCCGACTGCTGATCAACGGGACAGTCGCTATCTCTGCCAGCCTGAGGAATGGAAGAAGAGCGACAGTGAGTTACACTAATACACAAATGACAAATACTTCAACATACTCTTATAGGAGTAATCTGCAGAATTCTTGTTTTTGGTAGGCTTCTTTCCTCATTTTTAATGCCTATTCCAGTTATACACACTCACCAATGGACAGCATTAAATTATATATTATATTATACTTTTTTCTTTTAAGGTAACAATATGTAAATCCAAACACTGTAAAACAACAAAAACTCACTCTGTATTGCAGTGCTACAGTGCTGATGCAAAACTACAGAGAGTACCGATTAATAAAATGCATATTAAGTGATTTTATTGCCCACATTAAAAAGAAATGTTATATCTATTTATTCTGACTCTGGAGAGCCTGTACCTCAAAGCAACAGCGCTTTGCGTTTTACCAGACTGTTCTGATGTCTGAGAATGTGGACTACTGCTTAACAATAACCTAACGTCATTATTGAGCCTATATTTACGGAGCCCCTAAGTCGACATGGGGGAGCAAAAAAAAAAAAGAACTAATTTTGCGTTCTCCCGAGAAACGTTTGTGTTCTCTCGCAAAACTTTATCAAAAAAAAAATATATATCTTTCTTTTTTCCCCCCATCCATCTCAGGTTTTTTTTTATACTGTATATTGATTGTCCTTAAGAGCTATGAAATAAAGTCAGAGAGAAAGAGTCTGAATCTTGACTTTAATTGAAATGGAGACCTAGATATTCTACAGCCGTACAGACTCTGAGTAAAGGCAACCAGTGCCCATGCTATGATATGGGCACCAACAAGGGGCTCCATAACTCAGTCCTGTGTAGTGTGGACAAGTACTATAATCACACAGGTATGACAAAAATGGGGAATTAACAGTTTAAGCACACCAACACTCTTCACTGATGTGCAGCTGCTGGTTCATACAAGAGCAGTTCCCCAACAAAAACATTGCCTTTTGCCATATGCTAATGCAAACCACCTATGTATTCTTCTATTTGTCCCAAGCAAACAGACAAATCACAGTAATTGTGTATTGTTAGCAGATAAGTTGTGATCAGGTGCTTAAAAAGATGGCTATGAGCCAAAAGACATAATAGCCCTTATGTATGCCTAGTTTGCATTCTCACTCTTGCATAAAAGCTGCACAAGGAGAAAGTCTAGTGTGCTCTCTCTCTCTCTCTCTCTCTCTCTCTCTCTCTCTCTCTCTCAAACACGCACATACACACACAAACACATATTTCCGAACTGCTCAAAAACCTACTGTTGCTCATTGTCGGTGAAATGAAGATCAAGCTTCAACTGAAAGTCCACCTCACTCAAGGCTTCCTCCACCTGCAAAACACAGGTACAGCAGTGTTGTTAATGCATTAACATTATAGGAACAAGGTGACATGGAAGGGGGCAAACAAAATAATGCAAATGCCACATGGAAACATACTTAAATCGTCCAGTTGTCATGGAAATAAGTCAAGCACTACTGCTTGTTTTAGCTTGAATGCCAGTTCAACATTTCTTATTTGTTAGTTTTCAACAAGAGACAGCAAATAGAGATGCAAAGAGAACAAATAATTTCCGCCTAGGAAATCTACGAAATGTTTAAAGGGATACTTTGCCTATTTTAGATCAGCTCTCTGTGTCATGTTTGTGTGGGCAGTGTGTTTAGATGAACGGTGTTTGGCTTAAAGGAACATGCCACCGTTTCTCTTATATATGCGCCCAAGTAGCAGTGCTTTGGCTGTACTTCCACCCAATATAGTCCCATGTCAATATCTGCCTAGGAAATCGTCTAGTGTTAATCTGCATTGCTATTTGTACTCGTTGTGAATACGCAGGCCACAAGAAGTAATTGGGTAGTTTTTTGTTTTTTTTGTTGGCTCACTTTTACTCACGACATGCTAACCAGCAACAAATGATTCCATTCACTACGCTAAGCTAAGCTAGCGGCGGTGCTGCCGGACTAAGACAATGCATGCACTGAGACAAAAATGCGTTTGCCCACCTATATAAATATAGAGGAGACGGTGAATAACCCTATTTCAACAAACTGTGGCGTGTTCCTTTAATATGACTACACAATAACAGATTAAAGGAAGCTCCAATGCTTGTTGGCATAGATTCCCTAAAACATATATTCTGATTCTCATTGAAACAAATTATATTTTCTCATTTGGTGAGTTTTTTTTTACCTTTTGTTTTTATTAATATGGTCCACACAATAATTCTTCATCTAACCTATTGCCAGACCAACCCATTCTCATTCCGAACTCGTAAAATAAGGAAGTTTGGACAGTGGCCGTCAACGGATGGGTCAAACACAGGACTTTCAACCAGGAGAGCGGGGTTTGCGTCCTGTTTGTCATGCTTGCTATAGTCGCTTTTTTATTTTCTCCCGCGTGTCACAGAACCGTACACCCACCCAAGACCCTTTCCTAAACCCAACTGTCCCGTTCTTCCCGCGTGTCACGGAACCGTACGCCCACCCACGACCTTTTCCTTAACATAACTGCATCAAAAGGGACGCCAATAGTCCCGACCAAGCGTGTTTACTTATAGCGCTAAAGGGACGGCAATAGTCCCGACCAAGCGTGTTTACTTAAAGTGCTAAAGGGACGTCAATAGTCCCGACCAAGCGCGTTTACTTAAAGTGCTAAAGGGACGGCAATAGTCCCGACCAAGCGCGTTTAAATAAAATGTCAATAGAACGACAAAGGCACCTGAACATACTGAGAGTGTGTGAGAGTGTGTTGGTCAGACAGGACTGGAAATATTGGATTCGCCCCAACATCCACTCTAATATTCTCTGCCTTGCTAATTAAGGGGCGACACTTCTTCCAGCATTGGCACTGAACATTGACATTGGATGTAAATCAAGAGGTGTGGAATCTTCCAATATGGATGTAAATCCATAGAATTACTGGGCTGTATAGGCAAACACAATACAAGTTAAAATGTTTCCATCAGTGAGTACTCGAGTCCTGGACTTGGACTTGAGTCACTATTCACTGGACTTGTGACTCAACTTGGACTCGCACAATAATGACTTAGATTCGAGGATTTCCGGACCTGACCATTTATGACATGAAACATGAAATAATGAATCAACGAAGATCACCAACGATCACCAACAAGTGACCAACATTCACTTCACTTGTGACATATGATGGACATTTACACTATATACAGTATGGTGTGAATGAATTTAACTATTTGGCATAGAACTTAATGTGACCGACCTTGTTTGCAATGCTGATTTAGTTCTTTTTAATAATTCACTGTGTGATCTACAACCTGTAATGCTGCCTTTCTTTGAATCTGATGTAGATCGAACTGAATTGTATTACTCTCATGTTCAAAGAGCCATAGAATACCATGGTGTATGGAAATACAGAGCACCTATTTGAATTTCAAAAAGAAAGTGGAAAAAGGTTTGGGTGAACTGCAAAGGCAGTGCCATGAGTGGAGTCTTTTGAAGACGGAGGTGCAGTGTTGCTAATTATTATAAAGAGCATACACAGTTCTTCCTCTCTTTCTTCTTACATTTGTCTAAAACGTACTCACATATTGTACAGCATACAAACAAATCGTTGCAGTTCTGCCCGATATTGATGTTCAGATTGATTAAGCATACAGTCTACGGTGTACACAGGGGAAACAAGGGGCTATTTTTGTCCGTGCTATCTGTAGCTGTGAGCGGCAGATAACCTCCGGAAGGTTAATGAGCGGGGAGCCTTCGGGAGAGCTTACAGCTGAAATCTGATATGCCTTGAAGCTCCTCCACACCTCCACATGAATGTCTATGTTTAATGAAATCTTCTAAAATTAGGAGTCATGCAGAGCCATGTGAGACAGACTATCCACATTCTGACTGCAGCAGGGATCTTTCCACAGTAACCCAGCCATCCGTACTGTAGACATATGTCAGAGCAGCTGAGCGATGGTGCAAGGTAATGTCAATGTCTGAGCTATGGCTATCACATGGATGATTAGCTTTGAGCGGAGGCCATTGCTACTCCCCCGCATCGCAACCTCGAGCCTGTCTCATCGCTGTCACCACTGATCAATTTGAGTCCAACAACAAAAACAGGCAGAGTGGATTTTCGGGGTTTTGCCCATGGTGAAACCATAAAGGACAGAACATCAATAACTGTCTGGCAGGTTTACACACCTGATCATTTCAACTGAACATGGGCAGTCAGGGACACGGCAATTTACATTTGTCTGTCAATTGAAGCACATTAATTCCATGAGGCAAGTTGTTGAACTCCATAAGCCTCATACTGTTTCTGTGTCTAGAATAGTTCCGACTGAATTGTTTTGAAAAAGGAGATTACCTTTGCTAGCTAAGAATTAGTACAATGCATTTTTTTTTCTTTTTTTTGGTCGTCAGGTCCAGCCTTAGAGTTAGGGTTAGGGTTAGCCCCTTGCACTATTTTGCTTTGGGGGCCCAAACTACAGCCAGTCATTTCATCACCTTTTCAAAACCAGTGATATCTCTGGTTAAAAAGG
Organism: Zingel zingel; assembly: GCA_023566125.1. Taxonomy (NCBI): domain Eukaryota; kingdom Metazoa; phylum Chordata; class Actinopteri; order Perciformes; family Percidae; genus Zingel; species Zingel zingel. The sequence continues at coordinate 27,800,138 of CM042330.1, forward strand.
AAACAACTGCAATTAGGTACGCCCAGGAAAGGATGAGGGCCTGGCCCTGTTTGCAGGTCCAATCATTACTAGGGCCTTTACACCTACTGTGTCGGTTGTTAAGTATTTTTCCTTTAAGAGTCTCTTTAGGGCCGGTGGGCTATACTGTTGTGACAAGCTCACCAACTTATCATCAATTTGCTTGTGCCTAACTGTGTATTTGCTACAGTTTCTGCACTTTCCTGAGGGAAGGGCGATGCAGTGTTTGTGTAGCACAACAATCAATAGTTTTCAGGCTGGGGGTTAGACTCTAAACCCCCATCAGAAGCTTAAAAGATAAATCTGATGGGATGTGAGGTGATTAACGGGATGGAAAGGAGTAAAATAATGTTATGGCTAGTCTGTTTTTTTTCTGGTAATCCTGTATTTTTCAGACTTCTGTCAAGTCAACATCAAAATTAAGTTGAACTGCTCACCCATAGCAGAACCTAACACACGATCACAGTAGTCAGCACAAATCTCTGAGCAAGTCTGTCCAAGTCAATGGCCAATGCTGAGCTAAACATGTTGCCAACCTATCAGGGTGCTTTAGGTAAAATATATCAATACTACTTCTACTTCCGAAGCTTTATATATACGCACATAAACTAATGAAGAAAAACTCTCCCTCGTAGACATTTCACGCCAATTTTAAGCATTTTATTTACATTATTTACAGTATTCAGCATGATTATATGACTTCTTCATTACCAGCCTTGATAGCAATGTAGGTATTGTTTTCACCTTTTGTATGTGTGTGAGTGTGTGTGTTTGTGTGTCAAAATGTGGTCCTGGAGACACAAACGGAAACTACCAAAGAAGTGGATCTGAGTACTTTGCCATGTGTTTATACATTATATCTCTGTCTACGGACAGATTTTGTCACCGCATTAGCGTCACAGTGTAGTGTGTAGTTAAGATCAAAAAGAAGGAAGGCGCCGGAAGTAGGGATCAGCCATTGGACCCCCCCCACTTTACACCCCTGGCCCAACTTGGCATCGTGACTGGTGTGATCCCATTACAAGATAGTCTCTTGTTACATAGTAATGGTAGATTTCTGCTTTAATTAAATGGCTTTAATATCTCTGTCATGAAAAGGAAGTATTGTTGGTTTAGACAGGCGGAGTGGGGACCAGACACGAGTGTAGAAGAGAACCGTGGATGATACAATGCATTAATTAATGGCCATTTAATTCAACTACATGTATCATACATCTGTTTTCACTGTTACTACTGATAAAATGCAAGCAGCCAATGGCATTCCCTATTCTTCTTTCTCAACCAGAAGTTTGTGTGTGTGTGTGTGTGTGTGTGTGTGTGTGTGTGTGTGTGTGTGTGTGTGTGTTCTTGTTCTATATTCGTGGGGTCCAAAAACCAGGAATACAGTATACTTGTGGGGTCCACACAGCATGTGGGGCCAAAATACTGGACCCCACAACTTTAAAGGGCTGTTTGAGGGTTTTAGGATTGGTTTTAGGATTAGGGTTAGAATTAGGTTATGGTTAGGGTGAGGGTAAGGGTTAAGGTTAGGCATTTAGTTGTGATGGTTAAGGTTAGGGTAAGGGGCTAGGGAATGCATTATGTCAATGACGGGTCCCCACAAAGATAGTGCCACGCACTGTGTGTGTGTGTGTGTGTGTGTGCGTACGTTCAGAAAATGTTACCAGCTTGACTCACCCTTTCTCCATCCAATAGCAGGTGGACTTTGAAGATCATACGGTCATTCACCGTAATCTCCTCATTTCTGTAAAGGATTTGAAATATCCGGCTGAACACGGTGCCATCGTAAACCCCTGCAGAGCTGAAGCTGCATTCTCCTGGTGTGGGACACAACAACATGCACAATTAACACCAACAATAACAACAACTGCATCACTGATTCCCTGTCACAGTCATTAATGTTATTAAATGCAGAGCTTTTATAATACTAAACAGAATTGATAGTTAAATGGTTTAACATGGAGTTGTCTCAGAAATAAACTCTTTTTCATAACCAGAAATAAAATTAGGCCATTCATTTGGCAAATCCTTCCTGACATTTGCAGTATGTGCTCAGATTTGTGAATATGTAACCAGATTTGCATAATGAGTCTTGCGAATGTGTGACCTAACATTTGCAAATGTTTACTGGGATTGGTGAGGGATCGGAGTGTGTATATTTAGATCGAGGAACATGTGGTAAGATTTATGAATATGTGTATTAGTATTTCAGTGGCAGCTCATGTTTTGTCTAACTGATATTCAGTGTCCCTGCACTTTCAATGCAGCTACTAGCTTTCTGTTTGTCCAATTTGTATATTCAAAGGTGCTATGATGAAATCAAGCTAATATCCGGTAGAGTTAATAACATTAAGTGAGCCATCCATAGCACTATGCATAGATAGAACAAATAATAAAATATGTGCATAGGAAATGTCCGTGCGAGCAAGAAAGTTGGTCGTCGTCAAACATGCATTCTTTACTTCCTTACGCCTATCCACTCCTTCCAGAAAAATGAATTTTGTGATTATGCGGCACGTTTTCTTAAAAAATGCGATGGAATATGCGGGATATTTATGCAATCGTATGCGATGAAATTGCGGGAACTTGCAAAAATTGCAACTGCCATTTTCATGGAGCATAGGTTGTTGACCACAGTTCGCCAAAGTCTTCTGTCCTGGGCTTGCCTTTCCAGCTCTTTCCATGTCAGCTCGCTCTGCTTGATGTCTGTCTTGAGGTCCCTTTGCCACATGTTCTTGAACTGCCCTCTCTTTCTTGTGCCTTGGGGGATCCATCTAAAGGGTCTTCCTGGAGGTGCTTGTATTTGGTTTGCGGAGTGCTTGGCCAATCCATCCCCCATATTCTTCTCTTGATCTCTTCTTCCACTGGATGTTGGCCCATTCTCTGCCAGAGATTATTGTTACTGATGGTATCTGGCCAGCGGATGTTCAAGATCCGCCTCAGGCAGCTGTTAATTAATGTTTTTACCTTCATCATTGAGTTCCCGGTTGTCCTTTCACGTCTCTGATCTGTAGAGTAGCATAGGCTTTAATGTTAGAGCTGAGGAGTCTGAGCTTTGTCAGCTGGCTGATTTCTTTGGAGCTCCAAAATGTGGTCTTTATTATCCAATCTATAACCAGGATGAAGAGGAAAGTGGGCAGTAAACAGCCTAGTCTGATGCCAGTCTTCATTTGGAAACTTTGATTGAGCTGTCCATGGATAACTCTGTTTCTGATCATGTTGTTCAATTTCCTGAGGTGCCAGGGTTTCTCGGTCGATTCTAACGCCTTCTCGTAGCCTATCAAGTTGATGTACAGCAGAGAGTTCCAGTGATTAGTGTCGGCGGATTCCTCTTCATACAGCATCACAGCAATACTATTAAAATTCACCACAATTGCTCAACTATTATACAGAGAGTTGCAATCTGGTCCACACATGATCTATTCTGCCGAAAGCGGGTCCACGGCTTCCTTTATTCATTCCATGAGGACACTGTTGAAGATATTGATATTGAGAAGCACGATTCCTCTGTAGTTAGGGCATGTGCTGAAGTCTCCTTTCTTGGGAAGCTTGACCATGTAGCCTTCCTTCAAGTCTGCTGGTACTTCCTCCTTCTCCCAGATCCTCTCAAATAGTGGGTGCAGCATCAAACATGCATACTCACATGTAATGAACAATGATAAATCCAACCTGATCTTACAGAAATACAATGAAATGACAATGAGCTCTTAACACAGCATGACGTGGTGGTGCTTAAAATTACGTGCCAGCAGTACGGAGACAGTTTAGGTTTAGGCAAAAATCATAGTTTGGGTTGACATACATTATGTACGTGTAGTATGTTACGTAGGCTCTGTGACGTAAGTTAAATACGTTACGTATTTTTATTTTGCATACATAAGTTAGAAAAAGTCGATGTTGACTTTTGGTCTTACACTCTTACACACGAACAACAGTCTCCTGGGTGAAAGGCCTGGGTTTGTTTGACCCATTCGGACTGTTTTTATACTACCTCACCTGTCTTTGAGACAGGGCTGTGTTTAACTGGGGAATTAGTGTGTCCACCATGACAAAGGGTCCTAATTGACATTCTATTGGCATTGTTTTCCGTGATGCCAGCACGTAATTCTGACACATTACTTGCCACCAGTGTTGGGTGTAATGTGTTACAAAGTAATGCGTTACAGTAACGTAACTACTTTTTCAGGTAAAAAGTAGTGTAAAAATACTGCTACTACCACTACTACTGAAAATTTGGTAATGAAACGTATTTCCTTTTTGAATTCTGCGCAACGTTACTTTTCCCAGGGACAGATTTGACAGCGACACTGCCTTCTCAGCTGCACGCTCACAAGCTCCACACGGGATGTGACAGAGGCTGGTAGCAGAGTAATCATGGCAAGCAAGAAGCAGCCAAAGCTAACTTTTGAGAGCTTTTTAAGCTCTGTGGCTTTTTGCTGAATGGCGCTCTGAGCCAGGCAGACACAAAGCTGACAACCTCACAGATGGACGCGGTGGAGATGGGCTCATACATACACGCAGCGGACCGCTGTGGACTCTGTGGATTTCCAGAAAAGAGGCTGCATGTGTCTACGACAATGCATGGACCCCGGTACAAGTCGATACAGACATTACATAGTATACACTAACACCGTGTAACGCCGATGACCTGCTGATGTGCATTCAACCCACGCTGGACTCGTTCATAATGAATCAGCCGTCACTATGTGAGTAGAGAATCCAGAGAGAATCCAGAGAGTCTGCGGTGTAGCTCAGAGTAACGTAAAAGTAACGAGTAAAGTAAAAAGTTACTTTCCATAGGGGGTAACTAAGTAAAGTAACGGATTACTTTTTTAAGAAGTAACGAGTAACGAGCAAACACTACTTTTTAAAAGTAACTTCCCCAACACTGCTTCCACCAACCACGTAATGCAGTGTTAAGAGGTACGCATTTCCAGCCCAGTCTCATGGCAGTTTGTGAAATAGTCACGTTATTTAATCTATTGATACACGGGGACGTTTTTCTCGTTTTTTCCATGGTGGCCAGCACGAAAATGTGAAGTAATGTATTTCAATGGGAAGCATATTTCGTGGTCACAGCACGAAAATGGTAGGGAGTAGTATAAAAAGTCTTCCTAATCATAACTGTCCCGTTATTGTCGCGCGGCCCCAGCGGCCGTCTCCCGGCGTGTGAGGCGTCCTTTCCCCGCAGTGTTTTTCCTAAACCCAACCTCCGCCATCTCGTTATTGTGGCGCGTCCCCCGTGGCCGTATCCTGGCGTATGAGGCATCCTTTCCCCGCAGTGTTTTTCCTAAACCCAACCTCCGCCATCCTGTTATTGTCGCACGTCCCCCGCGGCCGTCTCCCGGCATGTGAGGCGTCCTTTTCGGCCGTCTCCCGGCATATGAGGTGTCCTTTCCCCGTAGGGTATTTCGTGCTGGCCACCACGAAAAAAAACAAGAAAAACGTCCACGTGAACACGTATCAATAGATTAAAAATAACGTGACATTTACACAAACTGCCGTGAGACCGGGTTGGCATTTCTAAGGGATTAGGCTGGATAAATCTCATCTACTCTACATATGCGTTTGTGCATGCTCAACCTTTAAAAGTACAAGTAACATGAAGGAAAAATGTAACATTTTGAGACATACACTTGAGAGACATGAGAAGGTCAATACCACTCTCATATCTTTGTACCAAATATGAAGCTGCATCCAGTGTCCACTTAGCTTAGCATAGGATAACATAAAGACTGAATGCATGGGGGAAACAGATATGTGTAACATTTGCCATGCTACAACACTACAACTACACTGCAACACGTTTGTGTGCAATATAATTATTCCTACCAACTGACACATTCTCCCTGGCTCCCCTGCTGTCCAGCTGCATGCCGTGATAGGTCTCTGAAATCCCCTGCTGAGGTTGTGCTCTTTTCAGTCTCATTCTTACTCTCCCTCTTTCTGTAGGCCTCCTCCTGATAAAGCTGTCACTACTAGCAATATCAAGCAGCTCCAGCCAGGACAACAGATGTGTGGGAGCATGACTGTTGTTAAAGACTTTGTGGATGTGTGACAGACACAGCGTAATCCCTCTGGGTATGTATTGTATGTGGAAGGAGTTGTGTCTCTGTGTTAGCACTGTCGCCTCACAATCTGACGAATGTGACAGATATTTTTTTTACATGTCTCCTTGTGTTTGTGTTTTCGCCGACTGTACAGACGTACATGTTAGTAGGGGTCCAAATCATGCGTTTTATCACGATACGATATTATATTGATTCTTTGGAAAGCGATACAATATTTACTGATATCACAACGTCTGCCACGATAGGATTTCGATTCATTTCAGGGGCCTGTACTAGACAATACATAAGCCCATTTAACACAATCAATTACATTTAAATATATTTACAAAAAGCAACTAAAATAAGTTTTGACAATTTCATTACTAAGCTCTTCCAGACATTTCAATTAAAAACAAACTACTATTTTTAATAAAAAGAATACGTATAAAGTTGGAATTTTAAAATAAAGGCGCATCATGTATCCATATTTTCACTTTGTATCGATAAGACTGGATTGCTGAGGATTGAATCAATATATCGATCCACATCGATGTATCGTTACACCCCTACACATTAGGTGGATTATAGACTGTGAACTGCGCAGGAATTAACATAAATGATTGAACTGTGAAGGACTTGTGATCTCCCCTAGGTGCTTTCATGCCCTCTTTCCTTTGCTGGGTGGCCCTTCAGTTTGGCCAAATTGACTAAATCAATGAAGTGTAGCTGCTGCAGTTGTCCTTGCTACACTCACACATACTCTATTCCCTTTGAATGCCAGTTTGTTTAACAGGATTGATTAAACAATACATTTAGTACCAAGGGAGCAGAAGCGATAAGACCTTGATAAGAAAGCTGCTTTGCTGAGATTTCGGCTTTGACATTGATAGCAATGTTGTTTGCATACAAGGGGATGGCAGCACCTGTTCAATGCAATGCAGTCTAATACAACAGCCATACTATGAGGCATAGGCGTGCCCCCCCCCCAATAATCAAAACTTGCCGTGGTAATGAAGTCAAAGCGTTTAAATGCTGTGGCAAGCAAATGTTTGTTATTAAGATGTGCATGATTTCTAAAAAAAATAAATATATATATATATATATATATATATATATATATATATATATATATATATATATATATCATCCCAAAACATGAGTAATGTTTTGAATATGCAGAAAGTTTTGAACAATACAGCAGATTAATTACTTAAATTAATAATATTTACATGAATAAAGATATTTGCATGCAGAAAAGGCACAAATTGAAAAAATCACCAGAATGCAGGAAATAAAGCTTTTAATGCTCAAAATTTCCTTGGGGGACAACCACCAGACCCCTCCCCCGATTATAATGTGTTGGCCCTAATGTTTAAACAAGCATTTCAACCCCCCCCCCCCCCCCAATGTTGAACTCAAAGTTACACCCTTGCTATGAGGTCGACTTCTGTAAATGTTATGTTAGATTTCAATTGAGACAGAAAGGTGGGCATTGTTAATTTTGAGATTGTTGTGTATGTTGGTGTTGCATTGAATTACTGTAAGTTATACATGTAAGTTATATTTTCTTCTCACAGAAGTGTCTCGTCTTTTTCCATGTTTGGATTAAAGAGCGGAGCAATCTCTCTCCAAAGTTTGCCTACATTAGCCAACATACTGTAAGTGACAAGTCATACCAGACCAAGTAAGTAATTTCTTTTATTTTTGGCTTATGAATTAAAATTCCAACATGAGGAATGTGTTATTTCTTCGCCTATGGAAGCCCATTTCTGCCAGGAAAAGAAAAAAATAAGTATATTGTTTATTAAAAGGATGCCCATAAGTAAGACTTATAAAATAAGATTTAAACCATTTCTCTTCACTTCAAACGTGTAATGTATATAATAAATACTTATCCAAACCTTTGACTTAAAAATAAAAAAAATTATGACATTAAGTCAAAATTCAGCATTATGAAATAGGAAGAATGTGAAGCAATTCCAGTTGCCCATGACTTAGCATTAGGGCTGCCCCCTCTTAGTCGATTAGTCGACTAATCGGTCATTTTGGTCTTAGTCAACTAAGATTTCTTTAGTCGATTAGTCATGTTGTATGCTTTTTTCATGCTGAATGACTTATGTCCAAGAAACGTACAAGCACATCTCTGGTAAACACAAGAATTAAAGTGGTGCTTTTGCACGACTCTTTGCGGAGAAACTCAGATTTACAGATCTGTCGATTAAATCAACTAATCGATTAGTCGATACAATTGAGTGAGTGTTAGTCGACTAAGAATTCCTTCAATCGAGCACAGCCCTACTTAGCATTTCTCCATATCATCACCTGTGTGACAGAGAATCTTCACAGACTTCACAAATACTGTTTTCTTTTCCTGGCAGAAATGGTTTTCCGTAAATGTCAGTAGACTCTGACACCATATGTGTGCCAAAACTATTAAAATATTTGTAATGTTTAATATTATGTCCACGCTCTTTTGGTTCCCGTTGGTTATATATGCGTTAAAAAATACATTTCAGTGCTCCCATTCATGTTTACAGTGAGTTAGACCAAGAGAAATACATCAAACACACCCACATGTTGGGTACAATGCAGTTCTCACAGGAGTTGTGGAGTTATCACACCCTGCTCTTTAAAACCTGCTGAAATGCCCTTAAGCTTTAGCCACAGCCAAATCTGTGCTGGAAATAATATGCTTACAGCTACTGGTGCTCTGCATCTGATGTGTGTGTGTGAGAGTGTGTGTCCGCTAGTCACTCCCTATCAGTAAAACACAAAAGGATGCTAACATGAGGGAGTATCTTAGTCCGTGCAGTAGTAGACAACTTAAACAGCAATCCAATTCTCCCTGTTCACATTCTGAATAAAAAAAAAAAATCACTGTTTTTTTGTGCGTGAATCACAGTCATTAAATGCTTCAGTTGAGAGTCTGGCACACACAATTCATTTGTCTGAGGGGCTCAGACAATTGAAATGTCAAGCATACACTTTCACAGAGAACGCAGTAAGAGATTATTTCCTGCATCTGTGTATGATGAATGTATTTCCTCCCGCTGGCTTGCCGGAGAGCTGGCTGGTGCATTTATTCTCAGCATTCTGCCTGGGAGGTGTACAGGCTTAATACATGACCTTGTGAAAAGAGCGGCAAAAGGATGGAAGGAGAGGGGAGGGCTGCAGCCTTCCAATTACAATATGAACGTGATGGATTGCAGTCTTACATATACAGCAGGCTGCATTGCTTTAGAACAGCTTTTGAATATGTGACTTTGTTTATAGAGTTGACAACGGTTAAATATAGGATTGTAACACATGCATGATATAGACTAGAGCAGTGGTTTCCAACCTTTTTTCCTTGGCGCCCCCCCCCCCCCCCCCCCCTACTTATGTCTAAAAAAAGCTGAGCCCCCCCCCCGAAACCAAAGTTGAGGTAACTCTCGAGATAGAGCCTTACTTTTATTTTTTGATACAGAGGAGTTATCAGCACTTTTGTTTCTCCGCTATGTTTCATTTATAATATAGTGATGATGTGGCGGCAGGAAAACTGAGGATGATAGCAGCTAGCAGCTGACCTGATGACAGCAAGGGCCACAGGTTAAGAGGTCCCGGAGGTTTGGCCTACTAAGTAGCCTGCCTACAACTTTAAGCGAGAACAAAAATATATAGTTTTTATACAGACTTTTGTATACATTATATATTCTAGTGTATTATCATAATTTGTTTAACGTGCAAATATATATAATTTTTTTACCTCAACCTCAAACCAGATAAAGACTTGCGCACCCCCTGTGATCTTTGCCGCCCCCCTGAGGGGTCCCTGGACCCCAGGTTGGGAACCACTGGACTAGAGGACCACAGAAAGATATATTGCACGCAAGAATGTAGTGGATGGTGAAACTAATTAAGCTGCATTTTACCTTACCTAAGGTTGACGGCCATAAATCTATAAGAAGAGTTCAACATTTTTTGAAAGGCTTATTTGCCTTCTTTCCGTGTGTGCGATTAATCAAAATCAAGCTCAACTTAGTTTAGCATAAAGACTAGCCTGGGAAAACCCTGACGAACTTCCGGCAAATTTGAGATTTGCTCTGCAAGTCAGTCTGACCAAGAGCCCATTCAAGCCCATTTCCAATTTTTCCAAATCGAGGCACCAATCACAAATGTTGAGGCGGGCTTTACACGATGACGATAGCGCAGTGACGGCAAGCAGCTTTTTGTTTACATTCAACATGACGGCTACCGAAGTGCAGCAACCCGTTGATGCCACTGTCGCTGCTACGTCACCCGGCTCTTTGGTCTGATTGGTTGAAGGACTATCCAATGACGCCCAGAGGCATTTGAGCGGCGTCCATTGGTGACGCCCCTTTGGAAATGGGCTGTGAATGAACCTTGCCCAAACCCACTCTCAGTTACAACTGAGGAGGGTCTGGTGTCAACCAGGCTACATAAAGACTGCAAGCAGTGGAAAACCGCTAGGTTTCTTCTGTCCAATGTGATAAATATGCCTACCAAAACCTCTAAACCTGACTTATTTAAGATGTATTTTGTTACACTGTCACTTTACCTGTTGTTGTAGTTATAGAGTGTAACACCATACAAGAAAACAACATTTTAATTGCTGTTTATGTATGGGTTGAACAAAAGACATACACTGTCTTAAAGGGGCTATATACAACATTAACCGGCAATTTCCACTGGATGCGTAATGGCTGCGTAACGGCTGCGTAAAGGTCATTAGGTTTCCATTAAAGTCAATGTGTGTATTTCCACTGACTGCGGAACGTCTGCGTCCCTACTCCGTCCCAGCTCCGGCGGTCCGCAGCCCTCCGGAGCAGATACGCAGAACTTCTATTTTTGACGGATGCCGGAGAGCTCCGCACCAATTCAGCACACACGGCAGATAGTGCGGGAAAGGAAGTCGAGCACAGAAACAAAATAAAAATCCGGTTAATTTTCAAAGTAAAATACACCGTGCTCACGGCGGATCATATTTCCCTGCACTACACCTTGAAAACACAGCACAGATTTGTTTCCCCTCTACTCCTCTGGATGGAAACAAACTGTAATTGGTTTTGTGGTTCTATTCTACGTGAATTTGCGAGATATTGTGGGTCCTCGTGACTACAGCTGTCAGTCACGGCCGCAGCCGTGCCCCAACAAATCCGGACCTGGTGGGTATTGACGGACGGCGGAGCACGCAGCCGTTCCGCAGCGGAGCCGGTCTGCAGACGTTCCGCATCGAGTGGAAATTGCCAAGAGTAAGAGTCTGGGCAGGGATTGCCTACACATGGCTCTCACCGCTGACGTCACAATTAAACATCAAAATGGCTGCGCCTAGCATTTTGCGTTAGCATTTGCTCTAGCATGCATGCGCAGCTGTCGCAGTTACCAAAACAAAGAACAGAAAAGCTTGGTTTATGAAACACACAGAGGAAGTATGACTTCATTCTCTGCACAGAGCACCATTACTCCACTATATCTTTAGGTAGTTGTTTGCTGCTATATTAATGCTTAGAATGTTGTATATAGCCCTTTAGATTAAACAGCTTTCAAACATGTATTGCCATATAAAGATGAGAGGTGTGTTTTTTTCTGTTTTCCCCCTGCATCCTGGCTTCATGCTATGTTAAACCTTCATTCACTGATTTTTCTGGCAGCAAAAACAAGCTGCGAACACACAACAAAAATATTATCACCCTAATGGTGAACTTTTTTAGTAAACTGTTCCCGTTTACACTTTGAGGACATGGAGCAACATTTTCATTATTTTGGAGTCATGTTTCTGGCCTTGATGGCTTCTGACTCGACATGGACTCGCACACTGAATGATGACCTGGACTCGAAGATTTATGAAATCGAACTCGGAAACATAAAAGTAGTTTCTGACTACTTTTATGTTTAATAGGCAGGGCTTGAGTACTCGAGTCCTGGACTCATACTTGAGTGTGACTCGAGTCGCTATTCTCTGGACTCGTTACTCGACTTATGACTCGACTTGGACTCTTTTTTGGCGACTCTGAGTGGGACTCTGACTTGAAAACTGGGGACTTGAGACTTGACATGGACTCGCAGTTGGTGACTCGAATACACACTGGTTTCTGGCCACCTGATGAGTCCTATATTCACTCTCCTATTAGCTCTGTTTTGGTCTAACTCCTGAGGGAAATATCTGTCTCTTTAGCAGCTAAATGCTCCTCTAAGTTCACCAGCTAGGGGCTAGCTATGTCTGTAGTGTTTGGTGCTGGGCAGGTAGTATGCAGTGTTTTTATTGGAGACTTTACCCAGAAATAAGCTGCCTGATACGTCAGAAGAAAGCAAATAAGTGTATTTCACAAAATATTGAATTACTCAAGTGGTGTTTAGCTGAAGAGAATAAATGTGGCAAAGTTTTAATTATATCTTTTCATACTGGATATTTGCTTGTGCTGACTCACTCAAGGTCAGTTTCCTTGACATCAGGCTGAATAATTCAAAGAATGAGCTATGATGACTGAATACATTAGGCTATATTATGGTAACTGAAGCAAATGTGTCTGTTCACACATATTCTTTTAAAGCATGTACAGTACTCAGTTTAACTGAAGCCTCCTCCAGCTGGACTTTGCTCTCCCTTCTTTTCCTCACCTGACATTATGTAAATCTGCACCTGCAGGATTCAACTCCTAAAAATAGACTACTGAGAGCAAGACTACTCAACTGCTATTTTTATCATTTCCATTGAAATCTATTAATATTTTCACTATTCAGGATTTGTCTCCATCCACGAACTAATGACGTAAAGGAAAATATTTTTTCCTGCTGGTATTCCTCTCACTGTGTTTCTGGATAAAATAGTCCAAATTACATGAATCACGTCAAATAGCTCACGTTACTGTATTGTGTGAACAGTTAGCTTCATTTAATATTGTAAGTGGCGTTTTCTTTTGCGGGGTACAAATCTTCCATCAAAACAAGTTCCTTCTGGAGACTATTTTGCCGAGCCACCGTCACTGCGTCCGGAGCTTAGCGCCGCCCAAAACAATCGTGATCGGTTTAAAGAAATGCAAACAACCCAGAGCGTTTTTTCCCCCCCTATCCTAGTATCTGTGGTGTCGCCAGACCTTTTACATGCCTAAAACCAAAGTCCTAGCCTTAATATAACCTGAAACTGAGGCTGAAATTATAATGTGACACCTAATGTCCTCAAAATCCAAAATGTCATTACAAGGATAGTGGGCTGCACTGTCAGGAATTGGTCCTCACAAGTACATCTAAATCAGGCACACGCACACACACACACACACACACATGCACAGCGCTCCAGTCATGACAAGCTAAAAATAGCTGTTATTACTGTGAATCAGTATTGCCAGTAAAACGGCTTTCTGCATTGCCAGAGATCCAGATTTTACACTTGGGTAGGTTCAGAAATACTGTGTCACAATTTATGAATACAAAAGAGGACAAGACACGAGGTATATTTTATGATAGAAACCATCTGCAAGTAATTGTATTCAGGAATTAATGGATGTAGAATGCACAGAGCCTAAAGTAAAGTGCTGTTTGTATTCCTGTTCGCCGGTTGCATATTTTGTTGCTAGTTATCTACAGCATTTTATTTATTCAACGGGAAGCATCTTCCATGATCACAGCACGACAACAACGGGACAGTTGGGTTTAGGAAAAGATGAACGCGATGGTTGGGTTTAGGAAAACAATAACGGGACGCGGGACTACAACGGGACGGTTGGGTTTAGTAAAAGAAGAATGGGACAGGTTTAGTAAAAAAACAAAGTGACGGTTGGGTTTAGGAAACGTGACATGCGGAACAATGAACCCTGGTCTGTGCTGTTTGACCCATCCACCACCCCAACCAACCTCCCTAAGCAAATTTTCAGGCTTTTCATAGTACTAAAGAATCGTGCTGTGCTCATGAAATATTCTTCCCATTGAAATACATTAGTTTAAAAAAACGAGATAAATGTGTCCGTGTACACAAATCGATAGATTAAATTACGTGACCATTTCAAGAACAGCCCGTGACACTGGGCTGGACAAGAGGAAATGTGGAGCACAGAAATTCCAATGGAGTTCTCTTCGTATAACAAAGTGCAAATATTTCGAGACAGCATAGAAAAAATGAAGATCAATATGGATCAAGAAAATGACACTAGGTTTCAAAACTGAAATTGATTTACTTTTGAAACAAGTTGAAGTTAATCGATTTGGCTTTGGGAGATATCAGAGACGGAAGGTTTTCTGCAGAGTGCATCAGTCAGTCTTTAACCCAAAGACTCCACCAAATGTCTTAAATCACTGAGACAAGGTAAAGCCATAAAATCCCCACACGCCACTCTCTTTCTCTGGTCCATATCTTTTAAAGCTGGGACAATGGTAGGAACACACCAATAGATGAACTTAGTGTGCACAGTTAATTGTTAAAACAATCTATTTGGTTATTTTTATGCTAGGGCTTGTACCCACAATAAAAATGAAAGATTCTGGTCCATTCCAAGGTAAATCCATTGCAGCTCTGTCTCCACATCTCTGGATTGCTTTATTTTAAGAAAAGCCTTTTTCATGTCTCTGAGTGAAGCTCTTTTCAATCCACAGATGTCAGAAATACAGCCATGAGACATGAAGAAAGAAATCTGTTAGACGACTATAATCCAAAGAAGATTGTAGAGAATGTTCATATTCCACATCCACGTGATATGCTTACTAGTTCCAGGAAAGGCACAGAATAAGAGCACTTCCTGCACTACAGTACCATGTACTTTACTACAAAACACCGTGACGGATTACTGTTTTTACAGTCTTCAAACACAAACATGAACAACACAATGTGTGTAATTCAGACGCAAACTGTGGTCATGAAACGATTCTGTGTGTCACTTGAGATTTTCTCACACTCAGTTCCCTTTGGACTTGGACCACTGTGGATGTAAAGCAAACTGTACAGACTGATGATCAAGATCAAGCTCTTATCATCCTTCGTCAACATTTGAGACCCAGAATGACTTTTAATTAAATCATCTGTTGCCCAGTCAGTGTAAATAGTACTAGATAGTATTTATCTAGCATAGTATTTATGTATTATTTGTATATTTTAGTCAAACTAGAGTCATATTAGAGTGTCTTTAACCTGAACACAAGTACAGTAGCAGGATGTATTACTACTAGTAGTAGTAGGAGTATATTTGATTGTACTTTTCTGGTTTCAAATGAGGACTTTTCTTTCACCACCCTAAAAAAACAACACCTGTACATTCAAATTTAAATGTATTTAAACTGCTGTATTTCAAGTGCAGTACATTGTGTCTGACATATATCCTTATATTTGTCCTTCTTTATTACATATAGGCTACATACTGTAACTGAATACATGGATGGATTACTGAATGGAATGGAATGGAAGTGGTCAGGGGGTCCCCTGCGATCCAAAATGACCACAAAGAGACCAAAGAAAAATACAAAGAAACACAAAATGTCCATAAAGAGAAAGAAAAACAAAGAGATGCAAAATATCCATAAAGAGAAAGGAAAACAGCAAAGAGACGCAAAGAGACGCAAAATGACCACAAAATGACTACAAAATTACACAAAATAACAAAGAGATGCACAATGACTACAAATGTCAGACACAAAAAAGACCACGAAGTGACACAAAATGAATACAAAATGAACAAAAGATACAAAAAGATCTGCAACACAACGACAACCAGACAAAACGACCACAAAGAGACAGAAAAAGCATTACAAAGAGACACAAAATGACACCAACATGACAAAAAAGCAAAGCTAAATTATTACAAAGAGAAACAAAATAACCACAAAATAATGCTAATTACAAAGAGAGACACAAAATGACCACAAAGAGACGCAAAATAACCACAAAACGATGCAAAATGACCACTAAGAGATGCAAAACAACTACAAAGAGAAGCAAAATGACCACAGAGCGATGCAAAATGACCACAAAGGGACACAAAATGACTAGAAAAAGATGCTTTGTCTTGCTCGATGTTGCAGGGGTGGGGGCCTTGAACATGGCTGTGCCCAGGGGCCCATTGTCTCATAATCCATCCATGATTGAATATCACTTCTGGCCTGTAAATACCTTCAAAATCTTAACGCATGCTTCAAAAAAAATTGTCATTTGCAGAATAAATGTATCAGCCCACGGGTTCAGCAAAAGTGCGATTACAGAGAACCAATATAGCAAATAGGGAGCTTATCTGCAGACGAGGATGAGGATAATGTTGCCTGACTGGTAAAGTCTATGTGATGCCTAAAAATATCATGTCTGAGTGTGTGTGGTGTAAACTCCACTTCCCTTTACAGTACCTGTATTGTCTTGTGTTGTTGCTATCAACCTGTGGGGCACTCGAGGCGAGACCTTTAGCCCTGCTCGTACCTGGTAGAACCTGTCGGAGAGGATACAAACATAGCAGTCACACTTAAAACTGCACTAAATAAATGTATACTGATGTCTCCAAATGGCCTGTGGGTATCAAGAAAATATATAATGTGAATAGTAAAATGTACATGCTGGTGTTCCCCATCAGGAGTAGATGCAGAGACTGTATAGGTGAAGCCCAAACATCTGGATCAACCCCCTGGTGGCTGGCTGCAATATAGGTGAAAAAAATCCCGCCCCATCCATGTAAGCAGATGGGATATGGACTAAACTAAAAAATCAAAGTACACTTCAAATACATTTTTCCCAAAGATGGTTTCTGTCATTTTAAGTAGTTCTGGTCACGCTGGTGTTTTTTCAAGCATTCATTTTATAAGTTTGGTTTTATTAGTGATGTCCTTCACCTTCCGCTTTCTTTTGTGTTGGCCAACTCCGGTGGATTTCTGAGGAATATGGTTAACTGCTCCTCAGATCTCTGCAGGGTAAATCCAGACAGCTAGCTAGACTATCTGTCCAATCTTTGTTTTCTGTTGCACGACTAAAACTACTTTTGAACGTACACGTTGCGCCAAAACAAGTTCCTTCCTGAGGCTATTTTGCAGAAGCACCATTGCTCCGTCCGGCGCTTAGCGCCGCCCAAGACGACTGTGATTGGTTTATAAAAATGCCAATAAACCAGGGCACATTTTTCTCACATCCCAGAATGCTGTGTGGACTAGCCAGACCCTCCTCCACAGCACTGTGGAGTAAGGTCTGGCAATGCGAGACTATGTAAACCTATATCCTAATCTAATCACTTAGGCAGATTTTTCAGATTTGCTGACTAAGACAGATGTATTGGAGTGTCATGTCTAAATGGAATACAGGATGCTCAGCATTGACAAGTGCAGTTCTTAAGCTTCATAAGTGCTCTTCATGGCATGGACAAGAAGTTAACAATGCCATGTTAAACAAAATACAAATCCATGAATTGGACAAATGTAACTAAATAATTAAAGGATTACAGCACTTGGTTATTAATAATGAAAAAGACATACTAATGTACCTCTATTCAAAGGCTGTAAAGTATACTGTGCATGGTATCGGATGAGCACTGGACTAGAAATCTACAGTTCTGTCAAACATTACAGGTTGGATGAAAATGTATTGATCCCAGGAAAATGAGGCTAATAGCTTCAAAGTCATTTTAGTCACAAGAAAGACAAATATCAGCACAGAGCTTTAAAATTAAAAACAGAATAGAGTAGTCTTACTGACTTATATAAGGGTTATTGACATGACATTCCAGACCATAGGCAGCGATGGAAAACATGTCTTTGAAAAGCTCACTTTGACAGTTTAAGTCAAAGCAGCTTTGTGTAAAAGCACATCCCCAGGGACCCATTGGCAATCTGAGAGACCAAAGTGTGGCTGTGAACACAGTCATCACATCAGCGTGTTAGCGACAGCGCTCCTAAAGATGGAGTCTTGACAGAGAAGAGCACGGAAAAAGGTTTTGAAGGTTGATAAATAAATAAGGGATATTTATGGAATGAAATAGGTCACTCAGTGGCCAAGAGCTGGTCAGAAACCTCTCTACTTCTAACTCTAACAGCAGAGATTTACAGACTTGTGTGCTCAATGTTTAATTTTGCAAAACTGCATTATTAATGCTGTCAGATAAACGTGTTAACGCAAACCCATTTTAACGGCGTCAATTTTTTTATTGCGAGATTAATGTTCTTTTTGGCTTAGCAAACTTTGTAGTTTTTTTTCACATTCTGTTGCAACAACTAGTAACGTTAGAAAAACTACAACACCACACCAGATCTAGCTAGACCGGAAACAAAACAACAGGCACGCCGCACACACTTGTTTGGGCTTGCGAGCCGGCCAAAGAGTAGTAGGCTAACGTTACGTTTTGAGTGGATGGCGAGCGCGAGACGCCGAAATGGATGCCAATAAGATTCTGAATGGAAAGTTTACTTTTAAAAAGTTGCCAAATGGTTCCATTGACAAGACCAAAGTGATCTGTGTGTTTTGTCGTTGTCTGTGAGCTATCATCGCAGCACGTCCAGTCTGAAATACCACTTGATGGCCAAGCACACAGCTGATGCCAATTCTCCGCCCCCTCGTCAAAGCCAGGTGACAAAAGCACAAAGCAAGCCGATCCACTTTTCCATGTTGATAAGAGCATTAAAATGAGAAAAAAATAAGGGGACAAAAAGAAATCTAGGGACATTTAGAATAGATAAAAATGTGTGATTAATTCCGATGACATCGAGTTAACTATGAAATCAATGTGATTAATCTCGATTAAATATTTTAATTGTTTGACAGCACTATGCATTATAGCACTGCATTTACTTTAGATGCCCACATCTGAAATATTTTGTGGTAAATAGATTTTTCTTTGCACAACAAAATAAATATATAAACAAAGAGATACAAAAACCACAAAAAAGACCACAGAGATGTGAAATGACCACAAACAGGCAACCAACAACTAAAAAAGGGACGCAAAATAACCACAAAGACATGTAAAATAACTACAGAGATGCAAAATGACCACAAAGAGACAAAAAAACAACTACAAAGGGACACCAAATGTCCACAAAGAGACACAAAATGACCACTTAGAGATACAAAATGACAACAAAGAGATACAAAATGACTACAAAGTAAGTTAAAAATGACTAGAAAGTAACATAAAATGACCACAAAGCGATGCAAAATGACTACAAAGAGAATCAAAATGACTACAAGTGATGTATGCTTAATGTTTAATTTTCAATTAGTCTCGCTTTGCCAGACCTTCCTCCACAGCACTGCGGAGAAGCGTCTGGCTACACAGCCTTCCGGGATGGGAGAAAAATGTGCTATGGCTTATTGGCATTTCTTTAAATCAATCATAATCGTCTTGGGCTCTGCTAAGCGCCGGACGGCGCCCCATTGCCGCTGCAAAATAGCCTCGGGAAGGAACTTGTTTTGGTGGAACATTGTAAGTTCAAAAGTAGTTTTAGTCGTTCAACAGAAAAGCTAGCTAGCTGTCTGGATTTACCCTGCAGAGATCTCAGAGGAGTTAAGAATGCCAACACAAAGAAAGAGGAAGGTAACGGACATCCGGCCAAAAAGAGTGAAATCCGACAGAATTTCCAATGGCAACGGAGCAATCCCGGAATTGGAACGTCGTGGATATAGACTAATTTTCAATAAACTACTTTATCATTTTCTTTAAAAGGCACACATCTGAAATACGTCGTCGTATATATACTTTATGCTGGAGGAAAGTTTTTTTTTGCACATTTAAACCAGAATATATGACGAAGACAAAAATCAAGAAAATACAGCTCGGCTCGTAATCCGAGTATCTGAAGCAATCCAAGACTCTAACTTTGCCAACATTAGTGAAAATTAAAATGTTATGCTTATCGCCTTCTTCCAAATCAAATGCAGATTTAATCAGTATTTTCAATGCAATCAGTGTACAACTGGGCCCTTCAAAGTGTGTGTCTGGCACAGAGATTTGTATTGATTTCAGTAATTGTATTGCTGTGTGGTGAGATGCTCAGGTCCTGGAAAAACTAAACTGTTCTTATTCCGCAGTGCATCATCTTTTATATTGGGGGATCCAGTTCTTCTTAGTGTCCACATCACATCTCTGCTGCTATCGGAAGCAACGTGGCAACCAGTAAAAACAAACATATTAGTGCACTCTGCTGAAGGGATTACCATGATAAGCTTAAGCCCACCCTTTTTGGAGAGGGAAAATCATTTTGATAAAGCTGTCATTTCAGCTGACCAGATGAGAGGTTTTAATCTTCCTGCAGACGCAGCAGCAGTATAAACATGGCCCTTTGTTGTCATGGAATATTATAAAGACTCAACTAGAAAAGTATATAATTAGACTTTAGCTCTTTTATTTACACTCATTCTTCTTTTTATTGGTACAGCCCATAAAAAAATCCACGATGCCTTTTACTGTAACTTTTCTAATGTGAAGAAAACAGTCTCTCCAACAAAATGTGTTCCATAGTTTTAAAAGATTATGGTTTACGTTATTCTGGTTGTCTGGTTTGTTTTTCTAGGAGTCGGTTCATCTTCTAGATCTACTAATTGATATTTATATAAAAATCAATACAATAAATTGATTTACATTTCATATATTCCAATATGTGGTTTAAAGGGAGCTTAACTTAGCCAAATCAAACAAACTCCTCTAGAGTCAAAAGCAGAGATAGCAGCTTCTAAAATCTGCTAGCTAGTTACCTTTTAGCAGCTTCACTTTAGCTGGTGTGTTTTTTACTGCCTCATTTACTTATGTGGAATAACAAACTGGATTACCAAGATCTCTCTAAACCTCTCTCTTCCCAATACTCTATAAAAATTGATATTTTAAAATTATAGTTAACAGCTATAGAAAAATCCATGGGTATATTTAGCTTTAGCTAAGGCTAGCCCTCTCAGCAGCTAGCTTTCACTTGATGAAGCTCTCGGTTTTGTAGTTACTGAAAATTGAGCACTATCACATAAATTATACATTTTTTAGGGTATAATATTTTTATATGGCAAGGTAGATGCCAAAAATCCAAATAAATATACTGCGTTTTGCTTTTTAGGACAGGGGTCTTAAATGTTTTTTAAACCAAGGACCCCTTAACTGAAAGAGAGATGGAGCAGAGACCCCCTACTACATATGTTGTATCAAATGAACTGGGCCTACAATGACGTGTAGGGCAGCCAAAAGCCTTTCTACATACATTTTTTTGCATATAATTCTAAGCTATTAAAATAGCCTAATAATTGTTGCCATGATTTTATAAATCATGTTTTAATGTTAAAATATACATGTGGCACAGTGAATCCTTAGGATTGTACGTGGATGACCTTAGTTACTACCTTATCTATAGGCCAGTAAGCAGTGAGGATTTATATTTGCTAATAAAATGTTGGATTAATGTTAAGACTTTTTAAAGTTTTGAAAAAACAATAATTTGGTTGCCCCCTTGCATTGACTCGGAGGAGCCCCTGTTGACGATCTCTGTTTTAGGGTATCCTGTTGTCTTAATGTTTATGACAGGCGCATTCAACCCATGCTAAATTCATTAGACCCCATGATGTCAGGGGATTATGGGTACTTTATGAAACATGCTTAAAAACATACAGCTCAGATGAAGGTTGTTCAACACAGTTTTTTCTTTCCAGTGTAGTAAGTCAGTTTTACAGTGTAATCTATATCCTAGGCCACAGGTACACAGGTGTTTTTTAAAACGTAGCTATAGGAATTGCCAAATTAAAGAAAATATTCAGTGAAAAAAGTCAGCGAAAGTCACTTGGTGTGACTGTTTATATTGTAAACTCAGTCTGATTTGCAAAGAATTGTGCTAAACTAAAATAATTGTATTGAACTACTTCTATGTATCCTATAGTCTGGATCGAAGACGTTCATTTACTGGATAATCGCCGGAAGATCTGGCGACGATGATCTTCCGTCGCCTTGCAAAACTCTGTTCGTTACGGATAACGACAACAAACTTTGAGCTAGAAGCTACATGTTTAAAATGGCATGTTTTGAAGAAAATTTGGATAGTGCAACAAGGCAGGCTTGCTTGGTTCTTTCCGGGGAATACTTGTTAAGATTTACAAAGAATAGATGTATTCGATTTTGATTTATTGATTTTTTTGCAGGGTGCAAATGTTTCAACTAAACAAGTTCCTTCCTGAGACCATTTTACAGAACCAGCGTCGCTGCGTCCAGAGTTTAGCGCAGCCCACAATTAATGTGATTGGTTTAAAGAAATGCAAACAACCCAGAGCATTTTCTTCTCTTAACCTGGAATGTACATGTGTTGAGGAGCCAGACCTTAACGCCGCAGCACTGTGGAGATATGTCTGGCAATGCGAGACTATGTATCCTACACATTTAAGTGTTGAATTCAGGCTAATGTGTAGATATTCAGTTCAAGTACTAAAACAAAACAAAAAAAAGAATAAAAAACAGCTTCTTTTGACAATCAATAAAATGCGCGGATCCTTTGTCAGCAACATGAATATGCAATGGGAGTTTGCAGAGTTGCCAGCTGTGAAGCCAGCCAGGTAATCGAAACAAATATCATGACTCTGGAAATGTGATTTGTGCAGAGATAAATTGCTTACCCCCTTTGAAAGAGATCCACATTGTGAAACTTGTGTAACTCTACAGAAAACTCCAGTGTTCCCTGTACTTCAGACATGATTTAATCCCACTCATCACCTGTCAAAAGAGAGGAAGCACAGCAAATATGACGTATTAGACATAAGAAATAAGCTGAATCCACAATGAAAGATGAGACAAATGATGACATTTCTAAAACTAGCTCACACTGTTATTTTCAGTTTGCCGCGTTGATATGACTCATATAGTCCAGTGTGGAGAGCCGACTCAGAAACAGACAGAAATGTTGGAGAAAAGAGCACCAACCGATGATAATTACATTCGTGTAAAAGCATGTGCAGCTGCTCTCTTTGCTGTATCTCTCTTAATAAGGGAGATTGTGAGCTGATTTTATTTCAGCTTCTATTACTGTCAATGCCAGCCCTTCGGTACAGTATCATTATTACCTGTATAATAAGTAGGATTACATCTAGGGACTGTATAGTTCTGCTGCTTTAACATATTACCCTTTAATTAAATATCAAATAGCTGCAAAACTTGTGCTTAGATGTTGTAATTATGTTTTTAATGTTTTAATTCAAAGGCCTCATGTATCCCAGAGCTTTCTCTGTGTTTTGGGCGTGTTAAAGATTTAGTGTGCCATGATTTTTTAAATGCTTTTTCAGAGACTCTTGTACCTAGACGAATATGAAAGTCTGAGGAAACGAAGGTCTCCTTATCCTGTTTCACATGAAAATTGAAATTTGGGACATCAAATGAACGTTTGATGTGGCACACAAAGTTTGCATTGTAGATTCCCATTTACACAAGAAAAATAATTGATGTGTCAACCACAATTTTGTCTGCCTGTTGCTGCTATTTTTTCTTGCTGTGCGCTTTTAGTTAAGTTTACCCGAAAACCTCTTTAATGATCACACAGCACTGATGCCCATTATCTTGTTAAAGGAGATGTCTAAACACATAACAACTAACTAAACTGTGGCAAAATGTTCCCATCCAGTACCTATTAGCCTTTAGGATTAGGGGTTCAGTTCAGTGTTTTATTGTAGTTAGCAATGACTAAAATGACTATGGGTGGGAGTCACAGGGTACCTCACGATAAGATGCCATACACGATACATGGCTCACGATACCAATAATATCATGATACAGCAGTTCAGCGATAATCAATATACAGTCCTATAATGATGCATCTAAATATCCGTCTAACTCTGAATACAAAATGCATGTGAAAAGGTTAAGTGCAGGTTTTCTCTCTTTATTCACTGCAAGTCCAAACTGTTAGAAAACGGCACAATTTTGCAGCACCCGTTTTTCAGTCTGTAAATTAAAGTTACAGAACTAGAGAGCAACTATGGGCCCAGACTTTGGACTTAAACGTGGCTGGGGCATCTGCTATTTTCCTCAGGCGGCTGTCCGCCATCACGTTGAAAACCTCTTTGACTATAGTTCACTTACGTTCAAGTTTCTCTCATTCGTGTGTCGAGGAGCCATGAAGTAGCAAAGCTCGGATCAGGGAAATCTATTAAGAGCGCCTTATGTTTTGAATTAAAATATTAATATTTGGCGCCAGCGTATCGATTCTCGTATCGCACGAAGGACAACGATATATTGCTGTAGTCTATAGATATTTTGTGTAAAAATTACTATTATCTGTAGGGACAAAGACATAAATACAGGCCTAAACATGGTCATTACCTGAGCTCATTTAGCCAACTGCAGGCAAATTCTCAATGTGCCTCAATGCATCAGAACATTGAAAATGGATGTACCTTAAAGAACCTGTGATCAACGTATCCCAGGCTAGCTGAAGGTCATTCCACACCCATGTGAGCAGTTTTTTCCATTAGCAGCACATCCAAACACCAACCATTTAATTTTACTTTAAATCCTCTAACCATTAAATGTAGATGTGGACTCATATACTCTTCAGCATTCACAGACAGTGCAGTGGAAGCTGAAACAGTAAATACTGAGCTGCAACCAAACAAAAGGAGATAAAACCCTGACACTGTTTACAGTTAAGTGTCTCAAATAACCCCTCATTGAATGCTTTGGAACATAATCCTTGCATGTGTGCTGCGTGTGGGTAGTGTTCCTGTAAGCATTGTAAAGAACTAGAAAGGAAGGTGCACACATAAGTGCATCTTCACTTGTGCATTACGACCAGTCCTTAGCTAATGCTGGCCCTTCTAGATTTTGGGTCCGATTTGCCCCTCCAGACAATCGCGGGGTTGTTCATGATTTGAGGCTGGTCTGAACAGATTATTCTGACAGACATAATCTTAATGTTATCGACTGGATCGGAGTCTCCCCCGATTTCTGACTGGAAATCCTACAGTGTGAAAGGAACAGCGATGGATTATTGCGCAAAAACCCCCAATAGTCAATGAGAGCCAGCTGATCGGGTAAGCATCACCAACTGAATGTTGCTTACTTGTGTAGAACAGAAACATGGCTTCCAACATACAGAACCATTAAAAGAAAGAAGTTCATTTATAAAGGATGATAATGTAGAGCAAGCCGGTCATCATTGCAAATTAGAACCCTGACATGGAATCAGTGTGTAGGTGTTGAATTTGCAATAATGACCAGCTCGCTACATTATCCCGCTTATTACACACCGTTCGGGACGGTTAACTTTACAGCCAATGAGCACGCCTCTCCAGATCACCCCAGTGAGTGTGCTAACTAACTAATTCTCTGTTTGCGATTGCATTAGCGATGTTAGCTACACTTGTTTCCTCCACCCTCTCTCTCCCTTGTGTGATCCGCTGATCAGCGCTATAAGCAAATATGGATTTTAAAAAGTATTGATTGATTTTCCCTCGACTGGACACACAAATTATCTTTTTTTTTGTCTCCCAAGCCAGGTGGACAGAAGAAGAGGAGGACAAGCTTGTGAGACATACACAAATGCAACCATCTGACGATTACAGTCCACCTCCATGTTTTTCACATATGATCCTGCCAGTTTCTGTGAGATCCCAAGTCCCTGGAATCGGCACTCTGAAATAATTTAGGATAAGTGTGTGTGATCCTGAGTCTTGACTGAATCGTCTTGTGTGTGCAGTATCACGATTAAAATATTAGCAACCTGTTGAACCTGTCGTTATATCCGTGGTCTCCCACATTTTTTAAAATCAGTTTGAAAATCCTCCGGTGTGCACCGGACATTAGCTGCCTGAAAAACATGACGCAGTTTCAGTCCACTTTCTTTAAGGAGTGAAGATTGATCTAGACAGGCTGGTTTTATTTCACCAGAGGTCAGACACTGGGGTATTGCAAGATGTTAATTTGCTGCGACTAAAATGCAAAAACTACTGCTAATTACAGTTAACTCCAGCATACAGATATCCTTGAGTACCACCAATCTTCCTACCCTGGCTTATAGCTAGCTAGCTAATTAAGCTAACATGAGCTCCAATAGTTGGTTGAGAAATGTATTCCAGTGTCCTTTCCTTACCAACACCAGAATGTAATTTGTGCAAATAGGTGTCTCAGTTGGCAGTAAAACATCCTCCTCCCCCTTGCTTATGCAAATAAGAGATATACGTATCTTGCCAAGTGTAGAGAAAGAAGGGCCAGTAAATCTTCAGTAAAACATGAACATCTGCCTTACAAAACCAGCAGTGTAGAGGACAATAAAAAGGTGACCATGTCCATGTAAAGCAAGCAAGAAAGCAAGCATTGAAGCAGTGCTGAGACACATCGTAACCTTCTCTAATGTAGTACACCACACTGCTACAAATGGCCCAAAGAGACAAGAAATGGCTGTTTTTGCCTCTTTTTGCTGACTCGCCATGTCATGCCACATTGACGCACAAACGCTTGCAGCTCCGTAAGTTTTGTGCGTGTCAGAGTGACCACAGATGACGGCGGTCATGAGCCAATTATTGGCAAGTTGCCGTGAGACTGCGAGACACTGGAGTTTGTACAGCTTGTTATTTCTTTAGCCTTGATTACGCTAGCCCAAGATGCTTCACTGCGTCCCTAATTCACTGAGTTGTAAGCCAACATCCTAGTTATCTGTTATCTGCTGTCTCAGAGGTTCAAAACAGGAGCTGCTCACTGCTCCAGGAATGTGTTAGCTAGGCAGTAGGGAGTTAAATGAACACAGTGTACTAAATAGAAGCTCACAGTCCAGGGACTTAGGACTTAATATGCTTCATTTCCCACCAAAACAATCTATGGCTGGAGCATGCAAACTACACACATCAATAAGTTCATCAAATCAGTGAGTCACACTCTGACAGCCTCAAAGGCATACAACTGTCATACAGCTACGCAGAAGTTTCCCTTGATGACGATGATGATGATGATGATGATGATGATGATATCCTTTGATATTCGTATGATATCCTAAATGACAATTAAGTTGAGTCTTTACAGTTAAATTTAGCTGAGAAAAGATGACTGTGAGCCAGGTACAGGGCACCACAAGGTGACGGTACTTTCAGGGGCCGTTGCAGTTGAATTTAGCTGCCAAAAGGTGACTTTAAAACGACTAGTTAAGGTTAGAAGAAAAGATTGTAGTAATGTATTAAAACACCGGCCCCCTTAAGTAGTACTCCCGGGACACAAACATGCGTTTCCTGGGTGAAAGTCTTGTGTTTTCCTTGGCTTGAAAGTAGAGCTGGGCAATATATCAATATTATATCGATATCGTGATATGAGGCTAGATATTGTCTTAGATTTTGGATATCGTGATATCGTAATATGGCACAAGTGTCTTTTCCTGGTTTTAAAGGCTGCATTACAGTAAAGTGATGTCATTTTCTGAACTTACCAGACTGTTGTAACTTCTATTATTTGCATGTACCCACTTAGTCATTATATTCACATTACTGATGATTATTTATCAAAAATCTCATTGTGTAAATATTTTGTGAAAGCACCAATAGTCAACACTACAATATCGTTGCGGTATCGATATCGAGGCATTTGGAAAAAAATATCGTGATATTTGATTTTCTCCATATCGCCCAGCCCTACTTGAAAGCCCTGTGTTTTATGACCCACCTATCTGACCCAATCTCCCCCCTACACAGACCGGCGCGGTCTAGTACAGCAGGAGTTACTGTGCTGCATACAGCATAAAATACATGGAATACATATGAATTACAGTTTGTTTCTTTTCATGGCTATATGTAAGAATGGTTTATGAGAACAGCCTTATCAACTGCAGCATACGCTAATGTCTTTAATGGGCAATGTGGGGTTACTCCGATTTTCGTATGAACAAATCCAATGAAAAGACTTATACTACTAACAATGTGTTTGTTCCTCTATGGGTAAGGCCTTCCTGTGGCACTCAGCCCTTAGCTAATCCTTGCCTTCTAAAGATGTACAGTTTGTACTTTAATTTTTTTTACCAAATCCCAAATGTCTTGGTTTTTTATAAAGGCTTAGGGCTACTCTGACAATACTTGCTGAATGATACATTCTTTGTTGGTTTTGCTCTTTTCATTTGATTTGTTGACAGAAAAAGAAAGACATAGAATATTGGCAGCCTTATCCAAGCAGAAACCTTTTTTAGGCTGATACCAGCAGGGCTATTTTTAGACTATTTCAACCAGGATCCAGTATTTCCCCACCTGGATTTTACAGGGCTTTGAAACAGAATGTATGCCTTTGTCTTGGTGTAAAGTATAGAGTGATAACACTTTACATTCTTCTGTACATCTTACATCTGTTATTTCATGATCATTTTCATTAAATATGTTTTTGATACTATTTATGACTGATGTTTTTTTTTAAGAGTAGCCTTTCAATGTGTTTACATTTTGTAATACCTTTCTATAAAGTAGAGGATGGACTCACCAGAGGCCCCACGATACGATATTATCACGATACTTACGTCAAGATATGATATTTTTGCGATTTTACACATATTGCTATGTTCTTTGATATATTGCAATTAATTACCTTTTTCCAACTTCAAATTATGTCCCCAAAGCCAAACTTTGTCAACGTCTGTTTTGTCTTGTCTCACACATAATACTAAAAGATCGATACTTGGCGTCCGTGTGTCGATACAGTATTGCCACAGAAAGTATCGCGATACTTTGCTGCATCGATTCCCCCCCCCACCACTACTATAAAGTAGTTTTCATTATTAGTGGAGGAGTCCGCCATTCCCTCCCTGAATTCAAATTGCTTACCTTCACTTACCTACAATGTGCATTTGTTTGGCTGCACTGTAAACCGTAAATGAGTTGCTTTTCTACGTGCTTAAAGCAAACTAGCTGCTCAACAAGTGTTTGCTGCCCCCAGAATTCTGGAACTTGTAGTATTAAACCACAGTTAACAATACCACCAGTACGGGGGACACCAAATCAACCAGTATTGAAATCATTTAAAAGGATTTTAAATCAACTTTAACTCTATCTATTTCCTAAAAGCTGTAACTAGCTTGTTTCTTAGCTGTGTGCCTTTCTCAGACTGCAGTTGGCATGAAAGACTGCCGAGCAATTTAGTTACATAGAAAACATACTACTCATGTGGCTGTTCAATCAATTGATCAATAAAAGTTATTTTTACCTAATCAGGGATTTCCTGAGCCCTGCTATCCTTTCTATTGTCGACAAATCCCAGTTCAAATGCATTATGTGCTCAGATAGCTGCACAATGCTGCTGTCCCACACAGATCTGCACAACCTGTAGCCTAGCTAATGTCTGAAGAATTCTCTGCTTGTGTATTTTCATAAACTATCTTTCTGAGTTTCTACTTGTAGCAAACCATTAAACGTTAATCATTACAAAACAGCCATCTGGTGTCTGTACATTATTTAATGCAGGCCACACACACACTGGCTTTTTTTTTAGGGCTAGAGTTTGCAGTAATTCATCCACAAAAAAAGAACTAAAACTCCAGGCTGCCCTTAAAGGGTAACTTTGCTATATTTCAACCTGGACCCTATTTCCCCAGGTTTTTGTGTCTTAGTAACACTGTCAATCTGTTTTCGCCACTGACATGCTCAGATTATTATTATTATTATTATTATTATTATTATTATTAATAATAATAATAATAAGTGTCTGACAACATTATTGAAAGGATCCCTACAGAGATAGACCCTTTTGTTAAAGAGTAAGATCATTTTTGTTTAACCAGAAACAGCCCCGAAATCACTATCGCCAAACCCACCAGACTCCATTTTAATGAACAGTACTTTTAGGCTGTCTAGAGCCAGCTTTATTTCACATGTAAATGTGTGAATTAACGGTTTATTTCAACCTAACCACAGTGGTAGAACTTGTTGGAACAGTGGAAAGATGAACCAAGATGACTTTTGATACATTTGTTTTCTTTCTGTCGACTTTGAATAAAGTGTGTTTTACGATGTAAAATTACAGTTTTTTTTAAAAGGAGTCTGGTGGGTTTTGCGATAGCGATTTGGGGGGCTGTTTCATGTTAAACAAAAAGGATCTTACTCTTTAACAAAAAGGTCGACCTCTGTAGGGATACTTTCCATAATGTTGTCAGGCACTTAGAATAACAATATGACCATGTCAGTGTAAAAACAAGCACTTTTAGTGGACATAAATTGAAGGTGTGCAATTGCCCATTAACTTTACACCTTGCAGCTTGTTTCGCAGCTGCCGACTACAGTGGTCTTGCTTAATACTGGACCAATTTCTAAAACTGTTGTTCCTATCAGTCACTTAGACACAAAACATGGGGAAATAGGGTACAGGTTGAAAAATATCTGAGTTACCCTTTAAGCTGCCCTCCTCCCTTTTCAGCCGCTCCTGGTGGTGTCAGCACAGTTGGCAATGCAGACTGACACCTCCAATCTCAATTTTGGGAGGACGAAGAGGCAACATGTTCACAGTGACTGAATGTGGAATGAGCAGATTTTTGCAGGCTACGTAGGCGTAGGTGTCATTGTAACACAGAGTCATTGTGTGCCACGACTGGAAGCTGCTGTATGTGTGCCCAGCTCCAAGGGCCGGAAATTAATCTCAGGCATTATTCCATTCATTAACATCTAACTCTTTCTCTGCAGAACACAATAACAGAAACAGGACTATCACCAAAATTAAGGGATACGTGACAGAGGGCCAATGTCTTACAGCACCTCGTTGGAGCTAAAGAAATGAAAGGAAATAATGCAATGCTGGGAAATTCTGTCCAGGTTATGAATTACTTCAAGGATATTAAGATAAGTCAAATCAAAGCGGCAATATTTATTTTTCGCGATGTTATTATATATTATTTCATGGGAAAGGAATCTGCACACTGGATATGTGGGGACAGAGTGCCCTTTAGAAGCACTGAGCCAGCAATCATGTGAGGGAATAATCTAGCATTAGCTAAAACCCTCCATGATTCTGTATTATTCTCTTTGTTGTCAAAATTACAAAGCCAAATCCCTGCAAAGGCAAAAAGAAAGAGGGACCAAGTGGAGTTATCAAGTTAAATGAGTCAGAGTAGGACTTTGAGAGGATGTGACCGGCATGTGTGCTATCTCCACGTGAGATTCTCATATGATCAAAGAGCTTTTATGCAAAAAACAAATCCTACATCCACTACGTCAGAAGTCTTTTGTAGTGTTTGGAGAGCTGCCAGAGCTTGCAATCTGCACTCAAGGTCCATAAACAGACTCACCATGTATCCACAACTCTGATTCACTGTTCATTGGTCTGCGTGCGAACCAAGTGCGGGTGTGTGTGTGAGCTAGGTGCTCTTTAAAGACTTAAAAAGTATGAAGGACATTACCACTAGTTCAGCTTTGCAATAACACACTCTAGCACTCTTGTGGTTTTCTGCTCCGAATGTTTACATCAGTCACACGAGGGCCTGAAGTTGTGCTACATTACGGTGTGAACAGCCTTAGGGGTGTGTAAGAAAAAAATCGGTACACTTGAGTATCGCAATATTTTATTTTGCATTACTGTATCGATTTTCAAACACACACTATTGATTATTTTTTTTGTTTACATGCAAAAATATTCATGTAAGACAGTAGTTCACGTTCATGTTGTGTTTAAACCCCCAACCGCTAGATGGCTATGCTGAGATGCATCACTAGTGTCCTCGCCTAGCAGTGCCTAGCAGTGCCTAACAGTGCCTGACTTTTTGCTAGAAGCTAACAACGTAGCTACGGCTGAACTTTGGCCTACTTTAGCATATAAACATTAGCTCACTAAGAACCTGCGAACTACAATCCCAAATTGGCAGTTTGATTTTCTGTGTACTGAATTGTTTACCTAAAGTAAACTTATTTGACTTTTATGCACATCATGTCTTTTTTAAATATTAGTTTTTCTAAAAAAAAATCCCAATATATCGCCTTACGCACAGTATCGAAATATATTGCAATATACTGAATCGTGACCCATGTATCGTGATACGTATCGTATCGCCAGATTCTTGCCAATGTACAGCCCTACTTATTAACCGTGATTCATTTAACCCTGCATCGTCGTACTGCTGCTGCTGCTCTTCTCCTTTTGAAGCCCGCTGTGACGACCCTGCATTGTTTGGCATATCGCTTTGTTCATTTCAGACGGTGTGTGGGACTGTTTCAGACTACAGCATCTGTGAAAGACTGATAATGAACAGTACCACTGTAGGCTACCGCGTCAGCAGCTTTGACAAACATCCCTGCTTGCCAAGAAGATGCAGAACTGCACAGGTGCACAGTTGCCAGTATAGTTTGTCACTCTTAATTCAAATACTGCATTCATTCAGACCTTTTTTTTTTAATTATTATTAATACCTTTATTTTGAAAGGCTTAGCCTATTTGATTAAACTGGTCCTTTCTGCTCTGTTAACTTCTCAGTGTGGAGTGTTGTTATGTCTGTTTACACAAGGACACATGCCCAGTAACCACACATAGAGTAGGCTACAATAATCCGACAAAGACCCAGAAATGCTGCAATAAAGAAGTATGATACTATGTATT
This sequence comes from Zingel zingel, assembly GCA_023566125.1. Taxonomy (NCBI): domain Eukaryota; kingdom Metazoa; phylum Chordata; class Actinopteri; order Perciformes; family Percidae; genus Zingel; species Zingel zingel. The sequence goes on from CM042330.1 coordinate 27,832,647, forward strand.
AGGCTTAATCCCCCATTAGACTATGTTTCCTATAAAAACCCATCCTCATTCAGCCTGACAGCGCTCTAACCAAACAGCAGCTACAGTAGCAGCTTTCTCTACTGTAGGCTAATGTAAAAACAACGAGCTCCTCTCGTGTTCAACACACACACACACACGCATGCAGACAACAGCCAGCCCAACTAACGCAGAAGGGTGTCACATGTAGAATAAAACCGCCTTACCTTCTCAGTGATGAAGCGTAGTTATCCGCAGAGGGGTTCGGCTCCAGTCTTTTACTGAGTAATCCGCTGTTTGCGGAGGGATGCGCGGATTGCAATGTTTATACCGCCACTACTCCTGCTGCTGCTGCTGTTGCCATGGTTATTCATCCAGAGCCTGTATGTTCTGCAGTCCCCCACCCCCCCACCCCCTCCCTACCTCCCCTCCCTCCTCTTGCTCCCTCTCTCTCTTTCTCTCTCTTTCAATTCTCTCCCCCCCTAGTCTCTCACTCTGCTGACGGCGATTTTAATTTGGGGGAAGTGCGGCAGCGTCTGTCGCGGAATCTGGTTTTCCCGGTCCGCCCGGCGTTTTGCACACAAAACAGACTGTGGGTATAGGTTCATAAGGGGAATATTAATAGTCGGCACCCAGTCAGTCAGTGTTTGTGTGTGTGTTCCCGTTTAACTACATTCGTGGGGTCCAAAAACCGGGAATACACTATACTTGTGAGGCCCGGACAGCTTTGTGGGGCCCAAAATGCTGGACCTCACAAGGTTAAAGGGCTGTTTGAGGGTTAAGACTTGGTTTTAGGATTATGGTTAGAATTAGGTTATGGTTAGGGTGAGGGTAAGGCTTAAGGTTAGGCATTTAGTTGTGATGGTTAAGGTTAGGGTAAGGGGCTAGGGAATGCATTATGTCAATGACAGGTCCCCACAAAGATAGTGAAATGCTGTGTGTGTGTGTGTGTGTGTGTGTGTGTGTGTGTGTGTGTGTGTGTGTGTGTGTGTGTGTGTGTGTCCTGCTGCTGCTGCTGCGCTGTAGTGTGTCACACGTCACAGCCTGCCCCCTAAAAGCTGAAGTGAACCGTGCTGTCAGAAATGACCATTTAACACACAAAGGGTGAGTGTTAGCCTAGATTCTAACACAACATTAATGCAATAAATGCATGGACACAATAGGAGCAAACTGACTTTTCTGACTCTGGTTAGTGTTAACACTGTTCAGAGAAGAAATGATTGAAATTAGTATGCCACTAAATAGCCTAACTGCTATTTTATGATTTGCTTTTTTTCCGCCCCAATCTGTCTGGTTGATAGGTGACCAACATATAACACGCTCATTTGCTGTCCTTTGTTGAGTTCCCAGCTTCACATTGTATCTGCAGTTGATATAAAATTGTTATGGAACTGTGAAGGTTTTTGTCAATGGGAACCCCATCTAAAAGAATTGATGCCGCAAGTTACACTAAATGTAGGCCTAACTATCTACAAAATTATAAAAAATATTCCCAAAGTGAGCAGAGTCTATGCCGGTGAGCCTTGAAGCTGGGATAGGCAGTTCCCCCCCCCCCCCCGTCATTGGGCAAAAAATCTGCAATTATCAATTCAGTTTCAATTAAATTTTTATTTATAGTGTCAAATCATAACAGGAGTTATCTCAGGACACTTTACAGACGCTCTATAATTTACAAAGACCCAATAATTTGCCCCCAAATAGCAAGCATGTGGTGCGACAGTGGTGACATTTAATCTGTCTTCAGGCTTTAGAAAATCCAGCCTGTGACAGGAAACTTTGGCCAATCACAGGTCATTTCAGAGAGTAAGCATTCCTATTGGCTATTCTACGCAGATGCACGTGCACGTCTAATATTACTTTGCAGCATATGAGCAAAGTAACAATGGACAACCATTATCCTGCAATGTCTCGTTTGTTCCTGGCAGACAGATACTGCAATTGAAAAGGCCATCTGTCCTGGTTAAACAACCCGTCACTGACTAATCACAAAGTCAGATAAGGGGGAGAGGAGGATTATGTAACTACAAATAAATCAAAAAATGTCCATGGACCATAAGCTGTTGCCGTTGGTAATGTGTTTTACAGTTGTCAACAATAAGAAATTAGTTTTCTCTATCGGTCTCTTTGGGTGGTTAGTGTCTCTGATACACCACATGGATGACCCTCCTCTGTTCCCTGCTTCACCTTCCTCCTTAAAACCTCAAAGTCAACTGCTGCTTTTCTCTCATGGCGTTCTGCCATAAGCTCCAAGCACTCTTGATTAAGAGAGAAGCACTATCGATTTCTTTTTCTTTTTTTTTTTCCAACCGTTGCCAAAACCCGGATGACCACATAGTCTGGGAACACTGCAAGGACACTCACTTTTACACGGTCCAATATCAAACTTAGATGATTAATTCTGGTCTACAAAAGTAAGACCGTAGAGGTGACTGCTGTGGTTATTTTATCATTTTTGCTTTTAATTTGATTTGGCAGAAATGTAGAGCAGTGGTCCTTTTTGAGTCTCGAACCCCCCCAGAATAATGAGGTTGGTGTTCGCGACATCCCGAGTCACAGACACACCCACCTTACCCTAAACGTAGTTCATATTGTCAACTACGACCAAGTAAAACAGTACGTAGACAGGTGACAAATATCAGAAAAGCATAAGTGAGTGAATAGTCATATTAATAAAAGTTCAAATGTATGTTTTTACTCTTGGCGGAGGTGGAAATGTTGGTTTTGGTTGGTTCGAAGTGGATTGAAATGTGCAACGATTTTCCTTTTCTTTTGCAAATGTTCTAGAGTTCAATTTATCACACCGTTGTGACAAAAAGAGAGCTGAGCCAGAAGGCAAAGCTCTCAATCTTCCGGTCAGTTTTCGTTCCTACCCTCACCTATGGTCATGAAGGCTGGGTCATGACCAAAAGAACACGATCCAGGGTACAAGCAGCCAAAATTGGTTTCCTCAGGAGGGTGGCTGGCATCTCCCTTAGAGATAGGGTGAGAAGCTCAGTCATCCGTGAGGAGCTCGGAGTAGAGCCGCTGCTCCTTCACGTCGAAAGGAGCCAGTTGAGGTAGTTCGGGCATCTGGTAAGGATGCCCCCTGGGCGCCTCCCTAGGGAGGTGTTCCAGGCACGTCCAGCCTGAGAGGAGGCCTCGGGGAAGACCCAGGACTAGGTGGAGGGATTATATCTCCAACCTGGCCTGGGAACGCCTCGGGATCCCCCAGTCAGAGCTGGTTAATGTGGCTCGGGAAAGGGAAGTTTGGGGTCCCCTGCTGGAGCTGCTACCCCCGCGACCCGATATTGGATAAGCAGACGAAGATGGATGGATGGATGTTCTAGAGTTCAAATTTACACTAAATTTAAAACAACACGTACGTAGTACAGCTACGGTAGCCTTCACGCTTCAAAAACCCGGTCTCTTGCTCTTTTCAATATCCTTTTTCTTTTTTCTGGGCGAAGAAGAAGATTCCTGTTCCTGAAATTTGTATTTTGAATACGTGTGGTCCTCCATTTTTCCTTCTTCAAACTTGCCAGGCACTTACTGATACCCATTAGCAGCATTAGCAGCACCTGTGAGTTTATCATGTGACAGCGAAAACGCGAATGGCGGATCAGTATGTCCTGTATGTCCCTTACTGGCTAACATATTTCAAGATGGCATATGAATACCCCAGTTCATGCAAATGCAAATGTAAAATTTCAAGCCAGTAGGAACCCTTGGAATTGATGGTGGAGGTAAATATTCATGAAAAAGGACAAGTTTGTGAACAGGCAACACAGATTTTGATAATGAACAACTAAACACTTTACACACTGGACCTTTTAAATTATTGCTGGCTACCTAACAAGGCTGTCAGCCAGCTGTTTGTTCAGGTCACCTGAGCTGATCTTTAAAAGCTACAGCTCATAATGGGAGCAGCAAGAGCTAAAGACACAACAGTTGTACACATTAATTAATCATTTTAGAAACAAACGATCCTTGCTGGTCCATAACATTAATCTGCACCCATACCACACTGGACTCTGCAAGACTTTACTTCATCCAAAACCTACCGGCTTTGTGTACATAACACTCCTGTTTTTATGTTTCCACAACTTCATCAGGCTGTATTCTGACTGGAGGGCCTAAGCATATGTGATGCCAGGTCACAAGTGTGCTAGTCATGGGGCCTGCCATGCGGATGAATAATCCCAACTTGTTTCCTTGTTCTCTCTATGCCCGCACTGTCTGTGCCTGCTCTCTTATTGAGAGCATGAGCTCTCAATTATCCAGGCTGGACACATGATCTCTCTGCCAGATCTCTGAGGAGGCCCAGTCACTGCATCAGGTTTCCCTACACACAGCTCTCTCAGATGAGCTTTGTGGTGTACCTACAAAAAACAATCAATTCATGCAATTTTATACAGTAACAAAAAATGTATACTTGACCTTTATATTATTGGTTGTAGTAAATTGCAGAGTATCAGTTGACTGTGAGGTTATTGATGCCAAATAATATATCATATATCAGGGCCAGTAACTGCCAGGATCAATAAACCAATGTTTTCAAGATGTACACACGGGAAAACAGACTTAGGAATAAAAATACTTAATAGAAAATACTTAAAGTGTAACTCTCGCCAAAATACAACCTAGGTTCTTTTTGTGAATGTAATGTGTAGTGTAACCTTTTATGGTGCCCTGCAATACTAAGCTACTATTTACATATTCATATATCATCATGTTTTAATGTCAAACATACATGTGGAAGGCATAGTGAATCCGTAAGCTTAAAGTGTAACTCTCACCAAAATGCAACCTAGGGTGTTTTTGTGAATGTACCCGAGTCAAACTTTCGTTTAAAAGCATATTTAGGACGGAATCGGCACTTTTAAGATTTACCGTATTTTTGTTTTTCGGTCAAATGGCCTTTTGAATGGGAGTGCTAGGGGCACTTTTATGCTAGCCTCAAAATAACTATTTTTAAAACACTAAGAAGGCTCGACACAACATGAGACTTTGCTCCAAGTATCACCAGGGGCTCTACACCTTAACGAAAGCATTGAGAACATTGTTTGTGTACCCAGAGTTTACTAAAAAGAGGTTTTGAACAACTCACCGTAGCTCTTGTTGTTTCCCGCCGCTACCACCTCGGCAGTCAAAACAAGTCAATATCAAAACAAGTAGCCACAGATTCAGTATATCCCTTGTGCACCGGTGTAGTTAAGGTGTAGAGCCCCTGGTGATACTTGGAGCAAAGTCTCATGTTGTGTCGAGCCTTCTTAGTGTTTTAAAAATAGCTATTTTTAGGCTAGCATAAAAGTGCCCCTAGCACTCCCATTCAAAAGGCCATTTGACCGAAAAATGAGAATACGCTTTTAAACGAAAGTTTGACTCAGGTACATTCACAAAAAGACCCTAGGTTGCATTTTGGCGAGAGTTACGCTTTAAGTTTTACGCTTTGGCATTCACCCTTATAAAAATATGTCCAATACAAAGTGGTCATTATGCTCCTGGACAGCGGTGGTAATCACTTTTTCCAGATCCATTTACTTTAAAGCAAGTGTTAGAAAAGTCTGTAGCACATTCATGCTTTTAAAACGCAAATAATATTTGCTTCAGACACTTCTATATTCCACAAGCAAAAGTGCTTCCTGTCACATCAAAATGGCTGTGGACCATCTTTTTTAGGATGAGAGAGTCGTACCTGTAAGAAATGTCAAAGTGCCTACATGTACACGCCAAATAAAGTTCAAGTGATTTCCTGCAAGAAATATGCCCCGCGCAGCTCGTTTTAGGCTCTCAGATCTTCCAAAGCGCAGCAAAAATCAAAGATCAAAACGCCACAGAATCAATTACACAACACGCAGGATACAGGCAGCATGTCTGCCTAAGGCCCTTCTGGTAATAACAAGGCTTTCTCTATGTCAACACAGGATAACATTGCATTCTTCACCTATGCTGATGAGTACACGTCATTATGAAATCCACATTTCATCACTCGTTCGCTGCTTCTTCCCCCTATCCTGACGATAATTATTAAGAGAATTGCATACAGGCATACGTGTCATTAGGAGGCACTGTAAAGAAAAGAAGCAGAAGGAGAGGGGGTGGGGGAGGGGGGGGGGGGGGGGTTACACATAGAGGCCCGTGGGCTTCTGCATCTTTTTAAGTGTTGGTAATAAAAATGTGGCCACCACCTCCTGAAGAACTTCTGGCCAATGGGAACCCATTGAACACATTTTTATGTGTCCTCAGAAAATGCTTGAGCATCCCCTGAGCCTCTTCTCTCCGCCAGTCCTCAACATGCGCAGGTAGGACTGACTTCAGGGGGGAATTTTGTGTCTGCCGCTTCTTCTGCTTCTGCATCTCACCGCTGTTCCTCGTTTCTGAATCTGACCTGTCTCCCGTCAAGGAGGCGAGTGAAACATGGCCTTTCCCAACTCTGGTTTGAAGAGGTAAATATCTCATGTTGAATTTCTGTCAGGGCTCTTTATCAGCTACCTTTGTCCTTGAGCTTTTTGTCTAATTTCCATAATAACGAAGACTCATTTCAAACTGGGTCTCCATTTACAATCTTTTTTTTTTTAAATCTTTATTTAGAAGGATGAAACATCTACATGTTCCCTCTGATAACTGGTTGCAATAAAATGTTTAGCTTAGCATGGATAAAAGAAGATGGCCATTTTATTTTTAATCAGGCCCACACATGCAGCCTACAGTATAAACCTCTACTGTCTGACATTTAGCCCTTCAGTGTTTCCATTCAGTTTGTTGGGAAATAGCCTTAATTAATGAATTTACATTTCATTAATGCCTACAGCATCATCATCTGCAAAGAAATGTTCACAGATCTATTGCGTAAGGTCTTAGTCTGCACATTTTCTGCAACTTTAATATGACTGAATTGTACAGCTAATTGCTTCATGCGGAACAGCGATCCATTTTGGGGTAATTAAGACAAATGAGAGAGCAGAAATCATGCCAGAGGTGTTGGCTCATTTTTAACATTTTGGGAGCACCTAAGGGACTTTACAACATGGGTGGCAGTGAAGGGGAAAGTCCCATTAAATGTTGATAAATGTCAGGAATTAAAGTAGATGACATGTGATTACCTAATTGTCTTGACTGATTGATTTTATGATGTGATTTAACTGGAATATATTTTGGGGATTTCTGTTGTTGTCTTTGCAAGTATTTTCTTTACCTTTGAACTGTGGCAGCACATGAATACCTTTATGTGTGGAAGCACAACTCTTAAATAGGACCTTTAATCTTGCAGGATGCAGATCACACACATTCATAATTACAGCGAATGTGATATGGATGCATGTTTGACGTTATGTTAGTACGGTGGGAAGCTTGCTGCTTAAAGCCTACATTAAAACAGCTGTAACAACTGTAACAACTCTAAGTCCTTCAATTTTCTAATAGCTTGGCATGTCTTTACTTTCAGTGAAAACTTAGCCCTGAGGATCCCTATACCTGCTTCACCAAAACCTTCAAGCAGCAATTGTTTTGCAACATTGTCTCTGTATTAGCTTAGTGAGGACAGCCTGAAAAGAACTATATTCATTTTGCACTAAAGGAACAAACAAGGCTTTTGTTGATTGTATTTCCACTCTTTCCTTTTCAGTTGTCATAGACAGAGCTGAATATTGTGAGAAGCTTATTGTACAATTATGTTAGGAGATCCTTTAAGGGAAAATGGTACAAAATCACACTTTGCAGAACATTTATTTAATTTGGTCCAAATTAGTGTTCATTTTCTTCTCGCCTCAGTTACCAGTCTTAAAGGAATAGTTTGACATTTGGTCTACTGGGAAATTATCAGCTGTCTTGCCAAGAGAAGATTGATATCGCTGTTAACTGTTAACTGTCCATTAACTATTAAGCTACAGCCAGAAGCTGCGTTCACAAAGATAGACTTTGACTATGGCTTAGGTCAAACTAGACATATAGGCTCCTGGTTATCTTAAATGGGACCAATTTGCCATGAATTCTCGGTAAATTAAGACTTTTTTTAAACTACAAAAACATGGCTAAAACTGTGTCAAACCACTCCAGCAGAACATATTTGCTTTCTGGAAGAATTCAACAATTACAAGGTCATTTTACAATTCAGCGAAGAGTGTTACAATACAAAAATTATGCATTAGCATTAACCTTTGACGCAGTGCAGGCCTGTAGCAGAGCTGAGAGGCTGTGCTTCTTAATGTGGCACTGCTAACTCATTAGTCAGGCTCAAAATAGTCTCCGAATTTAACCCTGTCTCCTAAAAATTACACTATCATACAAAAAAAAAATTCTCAAATACGTTATTAGGGAAAATTATTTTCATCAGGATTAAGTTTGTTCAACATGTCCTTGTACCAGTGACAGGAACTCGTAGATAAAGTTGTGAATTGAAACTAAACTACTTGGTTAGGCTTAGGAAAAGGTCATAGTGTGGGTTAAAATAAGTAAAATTTGTTACATAACTTAAGTTACGTACATATATTAGGTACGGTATGTACGTGACTTACTTAAACTATGTACATGAGTTAAAATAAGTCACTGTTGACTTTTGGTTTCACACGGGATATGAACAGGGGTGTCCTGGGTGAAAGTCCAATGGTTTTTTGACCCATCCTTCCTTACACAGACTTTGATCAGAAATATGTTTGTAATAGGTCAAACTGACCAGTCTGAAATATCTGAAATCAGCCATAGACGGTAACCTTAGCTCATTATAAAGGAAGCAGGGGGAAAAGCTAGCTAAATGCTAGCTAAAACAAATATGCCTACCAGCACCTCTTAAACACTAATTAACACATAGGATCTTGTTTGTTTAATATGTACAAAAGCTTCAGTGAAAAAAACATTGGTGGATATTTTACCTTTGCTAAGCAAAGCTAACTAGCTGTCTCCTGGCTGTCGCATGATATTTAACGGACAAATATGATCGAGCTTCTCATCTAACTTTCGTCCAAAAAGCGTATTTCCCACAATGTCAAACTATTCCTAAATAACTATGGGTTTGTAATTTGGAAGGGTTAAACATTGAAAGCTTCCCTCTTGTCACATCTTATCAGTGACATGTAGCTGCACCTGTCCAGACTGAAGGCAGACATCCAATCCCACTGGGGCTCTGAAGATGCTCCTCTAACGTGAAGGGCAGAATGTTAGAGCCCAACGGCTTCTCTGAAGAGACCTTGCTGACTTAGCCATTAGTCATTTCTCTGACAGTGCACTCACACAGACACACACAAGCATATTTCTCAAGCAAACACACACGCGCGCACACACATACACACACACACACACATTTGCAAGAGAGTTCACACACCGGAGATGGGTTACGCCCTCAGTAACACCACCCCAACCTCATTTGTTTCTCCGATTGATGAGCTACAACCTTTGCTTTTGGAAAAGGGACCTCGCTATCACTATCAGTCATGTTGATGAAGGATTTGGGATTGCTGTGGAAAGCTGTCACAACTCAGGACACACATAGTAGAACACAACATAGAGAAGCTGAAGGAGAAGGTGTGCTAATGCTAGTGTAAAGTGTGGGCAAAATGTACCACTGCTTAGGTACCTACTTCTTCTGCTGTCTAAGCTCACCTTGGAAAAGCTGCATGGCTATTACTGCCATTTATCATCCACCTTCTCTAGGATTCAGTAGTGCACATACAGACATAAGGCTACTTGTGTAGAGCAGAAATGCCACTTATAATGCAGGCAACCCTCAGCAAGCAAGCTATCCCATAGACAGACGGGAGTTTGGAGAAAACACCAATCTGCGTCTGACTTCATGATAAGGCTGCTTGTAGGGGGGCGGGGGAGAGGCAGTAATGTTAGTTAAGGCCCAGTGAAAGGCAAGAGGTCAAGAGGATCACAAGTCTAAATGACCTGGTCTTAAATCAGTCTAACTACTTTTTAGGTAGTGTCGCAGTTCCAGACCGGTCTCTACAGCGCTGTGGAGTAAGGTCTGGCTCCTCCACACATACATTCTGGGATAGAAGGGGAGAAAAAACACTCTGGGCTGCATTTCTTTAAACCAATCACAATTGTCTTGTGCAGTGCTAAGTTCTGGATGCAGCGCCGGTGGCTCTGCAAAATAGTCTAATAAAGGAAGTTAACTCTTGACACAATACAGTAGCGAGAGCTATTTAAATTAGCTGGATACATGGTCAAATATAAATTGTTCTTACCATTGTCTCGCCTTGTGCATTTCGCCCACAGCAATCCCGGCAATCGGTCCCAAAACGTTTTCTTCGTAAATCTTGCACGATCCAAATTTTCTTCAAAACTTGCCATTTTCAGCGCGTGGCTTGCTAGCTCGAAGTTTGTTGTTGTTTCCCGAAGCGAAGGGATTTTGACACGGCAACACACAGAGAGCCGAAGGGATACAGGCTAGTTTTTAGCAACAGTAAGTGAGCTAATTAACTAGCCTGATAATCGTTTAGTATAATGAAAGCTATAGTGATGCAAGAATGGAAAACATTGTTCATTGTGACCTAGCGACTTTTGGAAAAATCAATCCCAACTCATCTACTGTTGGATGATAATTGTCAGTCACTATGAGTAACACCTTTTACATATAAGTAGTCATTTTGTCCATCGTTATAATTAAAAAAAATATCATTGCAGCTTTAACATTTTAGCCATAGTTCATTGTAAGCTATTTCAGATGACCAGTTTAGCTAAGTGGCATTAAACAGTGATTCAGATTCCTCCAAATTGTAACCTTTAGTTAAAGTTTAACTTGATTTGTCTGGTACAGAATGCAAAGCAAACACAATTTGAAGGAACTGTGTGAACCTCTTTTTTTCTATTTATGTGCTCAAGAAGATCACAGAGGACACCAGCAAAGTGCTTCATGTCATCCCTTTGGTGTTTTATTGATTCAGACACAAAGAACCTATCAAAGAATATTAGATGCATGACTGAATACTGATTTTCTCCATTGTTCCTGAATAGAAAGCAACCGTGGCATCTATCAATGTCGGTGTGCTCCCCCGTCTGTGTGGCTCTCCTGTCCCTCCTCCTCGCCCCGGCACTTGGACGTAAGTCACCCACAATGCAATGCACAATCATTGCCACATCATAAAATCATTGTACCGTACATTGCATGAATGCCACCATTTTTCTGTGAAACTGTTTGTCCTGTGAACACAAAGAGGAGCCAGGTTCATGTTGACGCCTGCATGTTGACTGTTGCTAAGTCATTCTCTTTATCAGAACACACAAAGCAAAGGCCAGAAATAGCAGACGCACTGTGCCTGTGTCTGTGCTGTAGGACTAAATCAGATTAAATGTCCCCTCTGATAATCACAACAAGCCAATTCTCTGCTGTTGTTTCAGGGACATAGTAAATCGTTAAAAACGTTAACGCGCAGTAAGTGCCAGACACAGTAGGTGTACTGCTTTTTGAAACCTCGCCTCATTATTACAGCACACACATGCAACTGCATGTGACATCTTAATTGTGGTTCATCTCGCGCTCATTGCACTAATGACTGGCTCTCTGAGCGTAATGCCGCGGCAAGCAGTATCTTTTAACTACTTGAGGCCCACATGCACAGTCAGATAAGTGTTTAGTGGTCGTAAATATGGCATTATAAATACCGTCTCACCACTTCATCTCATTTCTCAGCAGTTATGTGGGATCTGGGAACGGCTTCCAGATGTGTTGTGTTCCTCGCTGCTCACTGTAAATGAGCTGACTCAGGTTATTGACTGGGGAGGCCCCCTGGCTGTCACCATGCTCGTTTCATGGGGTTTTTCTGAGAGGCTTTTCTACTTATTGGCAGCAGGGATTCTTCTGACACATTCAAGGAATTGATTTTTTTTTGTACTGTATCAAATTGGGGGGCGTTTTTTTTTAACATGTCTAAGTTTGAATCTGCAAAATGTGTACAGTACCAAGTACTAAACAGCTGTTCTATTGAAACCGGATGAGTTTCTATTACATCAAGTTTAAGCTTTTCTAAATAAAAGTTTCTAAATGTATCAGTTTGTCGATGGCAATGCAAACACAAGGCCAGTCTTTTATTTTATAGAATAAAAAATAAAACAGTATAGATTTTGACAACTGATAAAAAGTAATGATAAAAGAGCAACTCAAATGGCTATGTGATGAATTGCCGGTTGCCGTTTCCACCAAACGAGACTTCCATAAATCCTACACATAAATAAAACGGAAAGCGGCTCACCTGCCATATTGACCTTCTAAAATGTTTCCCATGACTTATGGCTTTGGCCACAGTCATGCAACACTAGCTGCCATATTTATCAACATTATGTTTCCGTCTCTGAGGACCTATTTGGATCACAAGGGGGTGTATGAGCCGTCTGCATTATAAATCTCAAACATTATGTTGAGATTGTGTTCAAGCTTTGAAATGTGTGAATATGTGAACTACTGTAAGTGGAGTTGTAAGAGAAACTCACATTAAAAATGTAGCTCAGTGCACTGTGATGTTAACTCCGTCTGACATTAAACACCATGCTTTTCCCTCTTATTTGTCTGCAGAATACTCCAATGAGTATGATGAATTTACACAGATGACTTAAACTGACTGAATAAAGATCAATAGTGTGGTTCCGGAAGTGAAATTCCCAATTATTTTCTCCATAAGGATTTTGATTATTAGCCATAATGTCTTAACCATCCAAGTTAGACTCACCACGAGCTACGAGATTGGGAAACAATGATGTATACCCCTGTGGAAGCTAGAAGTCTGTTTAAAATCAACCTTGTTTTAAGAAAAACATGTCTTGTACGCGATGTCACAGAGAAGTTCTACACCCCCACTATTCTAAGCGTAACGGCGACATCTCTATATTGGTGGAGCTCGCTGTTACCATGGCAATGTGTATCCCACTCGTTAAACCGCGAGTGGCTAGTGAGCTCCTACCACTGAACTCTATTATCGTTTATGTACACGGTCTTGTACATTTGCCTTTTTTTACATTTTAAAATGTTTTTTCTTAGCGCCAAACTAAATGTTTTATGGTCACAATTCATCTCGTAGCTGGTTGGCTTGGGTTCAGGCTTGAAACTATTTTATAAGCATTTTCTTAAACGTCAATGGTCCTGAACCTGAGCCGTTCAAAAAGTGTGCGGTCAATGTTGAGTTCTATATATTGCATATGTTAAAGGAGCTGTGTGTGGGATTTAGGGGGATCTTTTGGCAGAAATGGAATATAATATTATTATGTCATTATTATGTTTTCTAAACTAAGAATCGTTGTATATTCATTAACTTAGAATGAGCCGTTTATATCTTTGTAGGGAGTGAGTCCTCTTCCACGGAGTCCACCATGTTGCACCACCATGTTTCTACAGTAGCCCAGAATGGACAAACCAAACACTGGCTGTAGAGAGTGCCTTTCGCGGTTTTACATTACCAGATAGGCCACTGTAGGCTCTACTACACGCTTGGAAAGGAAAGGTTAAACGGAGGGCTCACATTGCCAGACCTTCCTGCACAGCGCTGCGGAGGAGGGTCTGGCAAGTCCACACAGCATTCTGGGATGGGAGAAAAACTCTGGTTTATTGGCATGTCTTTAAACCAATCACAATTGTCTTGTCAACGGCGCCTCTGCAAAATAGTCTCGGGAGGGAACTTGTTTTGGTGGAACATGTGTACGTTCAAAGGTTGTTTTAGGTCTAGCTAGCTGTCTGGATTTACCCTGCAGAGATCTGAGGAGCAGTTAACCATAGTCCTCATAAATCCACCGGAGTTTAAAATGTCAACACAAAGAAAGCCCAAGGTAACGGATATCCGGCCTAAATGAGTGAAATACGGCAATGGAGCAATCCCGGAAGTGGAACAGTGGAGGTGTATTCAGTTGGCCACAATCTGTAACCTCACTGCTAGATGCCACTAAATCCTATATACTGCTCCTTTAAATTCAGCAAAGAACATGATGATAAGGATAACAAGATAATTCCTTTTTGCTTTGTCTTATCAGAACTAGACCTCAACCGATTGGATGGCGATACAGTCTGCCCACCAATAAGAAGTGGCCAAGATGACCTTCCAGGTAAATTATCTATAGTTGGGTTGTATTGAACAAAATTAAAAGCAGCGGTTGAAGTTGACGTAAAACCACAACCCTTAAGCCTCGAAAATCCCTAAAGGAGAAAATAGATTATCCAAGGGAAGGTGGTGAGTTTAATTAGTTGAACAGGGTGGGCCGCCTAATGCCTCAAAACCCCTCTAGATTTCAAATGAGGCAAATAAAATGTTCCACTTGAGCGTTACGGAATTTTAGTTGGAAAAATCTGAACTCAGCAAGATTGTAATTGCTCACCACTGCCCTGTTCTAGACACATGTGGTCATTGCTCTCATGCTGCTCTATGGTTTGGAAAAGTAATGCATTGCTATTTAGAAAAGTTAATTGTGATTATTATTTAGTTACCTCATAGCCTTTATCATACATTTACAGTAACACTCATAAAGTCATGATTGCTAATTAATATATATATATATATATATATATATATAGTATCAATATCATGATATGAGACTAGATATCGTCTTAGATTTTGGATATCGTAATATCGTAATATGACATAAGTCTTTTCTTTTCCTGGTTTTAAAGGCTGCGTTACAGTAAAGTGATGTAATATTCTAAACTTACCAGACTGTTCTAACTGTTCTATTATTTGCCTTCACCCACTTAATCATTATATCCAAATTACTGATGATTATTCGTCTCAAATCAAACTGTGTAAATATTTTATTAAAGCACCAGTTGTCAACCCTACACTATGGTCGCAATATTTCTATATATTCTATTAATTTTCTTTATATCGCCCAGCCCTATTGCTAATAGTAGTGTGTACTATGCTAATCACAGGCTAATGCTAATGTCATTTTTACTTCTGCTGTAACTTAAAGTGCTACCACTGCCAGCTTTTTTTTACTTACTGTAATAAGAACAACAGGCATTAAAATGACACACTTTATCGGCCTCTGGCACCATCCCATACGTCATACATTATCCTCCGTAGGTTTTGATCTGATCACCCAGTTCCAGCTGGATGTGATCCCTCTGAAAGGTGTGAGGAAGGTGGACGGCTCCACTACCCTCCAGGTGGCCTACCGCCTTGACAGGGAGGCCAACTTCCAAATTCCAACCATGTAAGTACAGTAAAGAGGGTTTAAAAGAAAACAGATAAAAACACACAGAAATCCTGATGCAGGTGTTGCGTTATTACAGGTCCGCCACAGATGTTACTGCATGGCGAGCAGCATATAATTGGTAGAGAAAAACATGTCTGAACCTATTTGGCATCTCTTAGACACAAAGGCAGAGGAGAGGCATGTTTGTTTATATACAGTATGTGTTTGAGGGAGTGGAGGATTGTAAAAGAACCGTTTGGACCCTACTTTGGACCTTTGGATCTACAGGAAATATACAGTAAAGAGACATATTTCACCATGCCTTTTGGCAATGATTTGTCTCCTGTTGTGCATACCCCTTTAAAGGTTTAGACTGAACAAAGACAGCACTGGCTTCATGTTAGGATTCCCCCTAGTTTTTAATTAAAGGTTAGCTGTAGCAATATGGCTGGATTATTCTAGTTGGGACCCTGGGGCAAAAATAAGCTGTGAGCCCCTATTAAGACAACCCAAGCCCCTTAAAAAAAAGGTATATTATTTTGAAACAAATCAATTTATCAAACAATCTACTAGTCTAAACAGAAAATGAACAGCCATTTTGGTAATCATTAATTAATCTGTGTTACTCGATATAAATTGGTATTTCACTTTCATAAAGTTGGGTGACCTACGAGAGTCCAATTTTTAAAAGGATTGTCGGAATCAAAGGCAGAGATTTGCTATCCTGAGTATCAATCAGCTTTAAAAACACTGAATCCTACATTTCCCATAAAGCAACAATCACATCTTTTTGACAACAATTCATCGATAAATTAAGGTTGATTAATAATGAAAACAAGCGCATGTTGTATCCCTAGTGTGTAAAACTAGATTTTGACCTCTAAGCAGCCAGCAGGGCCTTAAGACTGGGAAGTCTTAATAATATTAAAGGTGTAGTCCAGCTATTTTTTTTTATTGCACTTCCATAAATTTGGGGGACTTACAAAAGACATATTTGGTGAAAAATCGATTTTAGTCCCTCTTAAAATACTTGACCGCATATTTCCCATAATGAGAAGTAAGAAGAAGAGAGTAATTCTCATCAAAGTGAGTAAACTGAATGCCATGTCAATGCCAATCAAATTACCATGAACCAAATGATAAATAGAGGACCTGGGGGTGTAGGGTATTTTGAGGTCCGTGGTCCTGGGGAAGCCTCCCACTTTGCTCAGTCTATCAATCTAGTCTATCTATCTAGCAACTGCACTATCTACAGTAACTATGAATCAAGGACCCTCGGTGTGTGTCCGTTGTCAAATATCTCGAGAACCGTTCATCCGATCTACTTCACACTTGGCATCCTGGGTACCCAATGAACTTGGCGTTTGAAATTTGGAGCAGTTTGGACAGAGTAGGGTAATGGATATGAATAAAATGTGAACAAAACTAAACAACCGCACAATAAGGTTTGAAGAACAGGGACAACAGATAAAAATTGGCCTGCTGAGCTAACTCTGGCTCATTTACAATTACTTACTGCTGCACTGTTCCTGTCAAATAAACAAATAAATGAAGAAAAAGAAAAAGAAGAAAAAAAAACGCTGGAATAAGGCTGGCTTCACTTCTTCCGTGTATACCTATCACAAAAAAAGCCCAGCTTAAATTCACTCATGAGTAAAATCTGAATCTCCAACATAAGCAATAACATTTCTCTGTCAGGTAAATGTAGTAGTACAGTGATTTCT
The DNA here is from genome assembly GCA_023566125.1 of Zingel zingel. NCBI lineage: Eukaryota > Metazoa > Chordata > Actinopteri > Perciformes > Percidae > Zingel > Zingel zingel. The sequence continues at coordinate 27,849,458 of CM042330.1, forward strand.
TCTGAAGAGGTATTACACCGCGAGTCAGTAGTATACAGTCAGTTATTTTGGGGTATAATGGTTCTGGAGAAAGCTACAAGCAGCAATACCACAGGCCAAGCAATTGTCTCATTCCAAACAAGCACATTTCAACGATCACTACACTGGTCAAAATAAAGACATTTGTATCTTTTTGCACTTTTTGCACACGTGAAAGACATGCTGTTCAAAAAGACAATTTCACAAAACTGATTTCAGCACAAAGTGTGCAGGTTAATGGCTTCACCACTTTACATAACCAAAGGCGTCTCCTGGTGTTTCCCTGTGTGCCTGCTCCAGTCTGTTTTGGCTAATCTTTTCCTGCAGGCCAGCTTTTCTCAAAAAGCTGTTATGTAACTCGCTGGCACCCTGCACCTACGCCACCCGGGCCTGTCACACTGAATGTAAATACATGTTTATTTCCTCCACAAGTCCCGTGGCACAGACTTGTGCTTTGAAGTCCGTCCCTGCCAGCAGGCTTTATGCTGCACTCCCTCCCTTTTTTCTGCAGGACAAAAGCAGCACATACTTTAGACTTTCTCACCTTAGGCAAGGCTAGAGAGTGGTCTTCATTTGTTTTATTGGCTCACAGGAAACTCCTTTTTTTATTGGCTCACCTTGATCGTTTACAAGATGGTAAAAGTCCGGCTGCAGCGCCTATCTATGAATGCACCACCTACTGAGAATCTGGCTTGTTAAAGACACAGAAAGCACCAGACTGTGGATGCTAACCAGGACTGCATGTTGTAAATGAAGCAGTGATTTATGCACTAAGGCGGCCTCTTTCACAAAATCTCATTTTTGATAGAAAAACATGCCTTGTTTCTTTGAAGCATGTAGCTTCATATGATGCCAATGATGGCATTATTTGTTGTTGATATTTTTATCCACATCTTGTGCTTGATTCAATGCTAGTTTTGTGTTTGTTTTGTGATCATGAATTCATTTTGACGTAAAGGATATTTTGAGAATAACCTTTTTGTTTGAGCTTTTCCTTTGCGTGCCATTCAATAAAAAAAAAGTGCATCGTTGTACCCTGACGCCTCACCCTTGCCCTCCCTCTCAGGCTAAACTTTCCTCGCGGCTTCCCCGACGAGTACTCCTTCATGGTGACTTTCCGTATGATTAAGAACACAGTGAACAAGGTGTGGAACGTCTGGCAAATAGTGGACGAAGACGGCTACAAACAAGCCGGACTGAGGCTGAATGGCGACCAGCTGGCTCTGGAGTACTTCCTGATGGGCGCCGACGGCAACTTGCAGACCGTCACCTTCCCCGGCCTTTCTGTGCTCTTCAACACCAAGTGGCACAAAGTGATGATTGGCGTAGAGCGCGACCAGGTCACTCTGTACGTGGATTGCCAGCCTGTGGATCAGAGACCCATCAAAGGCAAAGGCCCCATCAACACAGAGGGAGACACTCTCATTGGCAGGCTGGATGCTGATCCTGATGCCTCCGTAGTGGTAAGCGGGAATAGAGAAGTGCCTGGTGCATTTAATCATGCTCACTGACTCTACGGTACTAAAGATACGATGCGATACGATATGTATTTGGAAGGAATGTTAAATATTAAATGAAGTTAACTGTTTACACACTCTAGTAATGTGAGCTTTTTAAATTAGCTGGATACATGCTCTTACCAGTATATCGCCATGTGTACTTCGTCCACAGCAATAATCCAAAACGTCCCAGTTAGATAGTAAATGCCGTAAACATATTCTTTGTAAGTCTACAATTATTCCCCCGAAAGAACCAGGCCTGCGTTGATGCACGATCCAAATTTTCTTCAAAACTTGCCATTTTCAGCATGTAGCTTGCAAGCTAGAAGTTTGTTGTTGTTTCCCAAAGCGAACCGAGTTGAAGAACGGCAACACGCAAAGAGCAGAAGGTGAGGGATATCAGGCAATTATCCTGGAAATGTACTTCCGTTGATCCAGACTAGTGGAAGCTCAAAAATCCATAGAGAGAACTGATTAAAAACTACAAATAAATAACTGCACCATGATGAAGCACTTCAACAAATAGATCTTGTCAGTGTTACATCTGAAAACGAATGTATTGTATTTGCAGTAAAATTAGCATCTCCTTTCAGTTTGAACTCCAGTGGATGCTGATTCACTGTGACCCAAAGAGGGCCCAGCGAGAGAGCTGCAACGAGCTGCCTGCCACCGAGGTACAGTAACAAGGACTCGGATCTGCTCAGCATCTGCTGTGGTTTGTGGTTTTATTCAGGTTGATGGGGCTTCCTGTATGCTGAGAGAAAACAAGGGCAGAAATGCTGAGAGGGAGTTGCAGAAATATAATACAAACTGCCAAGTAGTTTCCTTTAGTACACCCAGAGGTTGCTGTTCATCTAAAACAATTTGCAAGTTGGACAACAGCAGATTGGAGTTGTAGTTGCTACAAACATTTCTTGGAGGCAGAGCTGTTAGGCAGCAGGCAGAAATTATCTCATTGGCTGTGTTAAACCTCATTGCACGTAGCCAGAACTCTAACGTTAGTTAACTACAGAAGCTGGCAAATAACAATGAGGAAGTTTGAACAATTTAATAGTGTGAGATCAGAAACCCAACCTGCATAGTGTGCATAGTGCAAGATGTTTGTGGTTACCATTTATTCTAAAGTCAGCACAGAATACAGCATTGGGTTGGCAGCTCCTGCAACATGAAAACAACATGAAGCCCAACAACAATATGGTTTTGCATAGTTACATCTAAACCAAAAAGTTATTGTACTGACTTTACCCACACACAAATTGGGATAAGATGAATTAAAAGGTCTCGGTAAAGGGTACATAAAATGTAGTATAATTAAACATGTTTTAACAAGTTAAGTATGTTTCTCTGCCTAAAACAAACTTTCCTAATACAGGCACACTACCTGCTGCAACTTGATTATCAGCTGACAGGAATGAAATTTAACACCTGCCGCCTGCTGTTTCAGACATTTAAATGTGTTTGTCCACCGTTGTTGCTGAGGATTGCACACCAATCTGGCAACACTAAACAGTGTTCTCTGAGAAAAAACTTTCCATAGAAATAGCATTTTTTCATGTATACCTTCTTTACTGTATTTGCTACGATGGAGCATCAGCAGGCTTACTAACTATAGTATTAATGACTATTATTACCTCCAATTTAGAAGGTCAGTTAGCTTAACTAGCTAAGAAAGATTGTTTACCTTAGCATGAGTTTTTTAGCTAGTAATATGGGCAACAGGCTTCATAAGTTAGGCTAAATTTCCTTGTATTTTTTTGCATTTTTCACAGGGTTTCTGTTAGACAGAAAAAAATGATTTTTTTAGCTTCAACATTAAAGAAATAATATTCTCAAGTTGTGCTCAGACAAAAAGAAAAGCACATATTGGCCTCATTTGCACGAGTTTGACCACTGGATGATATATGCAACAGCTAATACACCAACTGTAGACGTTAGCTGTAAGCTAGCTAGAAATGTATACAGCCTCTATCTGAACTCAGAACTTCTGGATTTCTATTGTTTCCCTCCAATCCCTCTCCTTTTTTCGTCTTGTACGTTTCGTACATTTATGAGGTCAATTTATAAAGCCCCCGGAAGCTCAAATGTATTTGCTTGGTTGACACATTTTTCAACAGACTTGGCGTCTTGTAAACAATTGCGCTGCCGCCATGTTCTGCCTGTTAAGTGATTTCCTGGTTATGCTGAAGTCATGTACATTTTTTATTGTAACTACCAGAATTGACTTGACTTGACTTTTATGAAAGTCAACTTGGCACCTAGTAGTATGGAAGTGCACATCAATTTATACAAATACGGATGTTCAATGAAAGTCTAAATCCCTCATTGAAAGTAATGACATCTAGATTTACTTGATAAAGTGCTATATTCCCAATACTCAGTATGTTTTAACCCTCACACATCCAATTCCATTCTTACAACTGTCTTGTCTGATTATGACTACAAATGAAGCGTGTGGTAACCAGTAGGAAAGTTCAGATAATGCAGAAAACACATTATGCAAGGCTGCGTATGGTTTTTGGTTTTCATGACTAAATATTATCTTTCATTTCAGTGTGGCTTTATCAAAATAATAAGATTTCTGCCTGAGAGAAATACTTGTAGCCTATAATGAAAATGTCACTCTGCTGTCTCACATCTCATTCTGTTTAAAGTCTGCAGTGCAATGAATTAGAATTAGCTCAAGTGTTTTTTATTCAATCACTTGTATCAAGATGCAAATATTCCTTCCCACTACAGACAGAAACATTTCTTGGCCTGGTGCGCTCTATTAGATTGTAACAACATTCCTGCATCACGCTGTGAGCTGGTTCTATACATGGGGAGTGTTGGTACTATGGGCTGTATATTCAAATGACAGCATGATATACTCACTACTACGATCATGAACAGGCTTCTGCTGACACTTGTGGTGAGGGTGGTGTGACTACTTTCACTAACTCTCCCTTTATCTGATTTCTCTTGCTTCTTCAGATGTATGCCAATGCTGAGGTATTTATTTATCTACTCTACTTCTTTTTGCTTTGTGATTTTAAGCCAATAATCTACTTCAGTGCTTTGGTTGCCTACTTGCCTCAATGCTTTGTTCTGAATCTCATTTATGGTGGTGGTTTTGCCTGTTTGCTTTTTTAGGGTACAGAGAGTAGAATTATACCTGAAATATCCAAAATTTGAAAAATATGCCTGCAGGCTGTAAAAAGACACATGTACATTAAAGGTGCTGTAGGTAGGATGCTGTAGGTAGGATTGTGGATTGCGAAGATCCAGGACTCGACCACTCAGTCCCCTCCCCCCTTTCCGCTAAAGCCCAAAATGGTCTCCTAAGCCCCTCCCCCCACAAGGGATAATGAATTGAATGATTGACACGCAGTTAGACACTCCCCCTGGCCCTGATTGGTGCATCTGAACAGGGAGCTGTGGATTTTTGCCAGGCTGTAGGTGGTGCCAGAGGAGCCAGATTTCTTTTTAAATGACCTGCTTCATGTAGTTCTACTGGAACATAGGGTCAGTTACAGCAAATATGACAGAAAGTTAGTTTTATAAGTCTTACCTACTGCACCTTTAAGATTGTTACACTAACATATACAATACAACATATACATTTGTCCAATTTACAGTTTTATTTCTTGAAAAGCATAATATATCAAATAACTTTTGGTATAATCTAAAAGAAGTTACCATTCTGGAACAATGATTTGCTAAATCCAAGTTAGACGTTGTGATTTCATAATTAGTTTTAAATCAAGGTTTAATTCATAGTTTTTATTAAGTCATTTCACTGTCATAGGCTGACTTGTTGTCTCCACTCTCAGCCTGACAAATCAGTCCAAGGCCCCCCAGGATCCCCTGGCCCAGAGGGCCCCCGAGGCCCCGCAGGAGAAAACGGCAGAGATGGAAGAGATGTAAGTATTTCCTCATGGATAACTCTCTTTCTCTCTACAAATCTTCTCTTTATGTCTCTGCTTTCTTTAACTATGTTGTTTATTCATCTCTCCAGGGTCTTCCAGGTTCTACTGGTAGTCCAGGCAATCCTGTAAGTATGAAATACTAAATGATTTACTGACAAAATACTCTGCAGGCTGTGGATCCATTCTCCCTCTTTTTGTGTGATACAGTACCTCAGGGAAATGATTCACTTTACCTCTGTGGTCAAGCATTGGCAGAATTTAAAAACTGATTTGTCCATGACAATATGGCTATGACTTGGCATTACATTATATTTTTGAATTCTGGAGATGGAATTTTTAGGTAGGCCAACCCAGAAACCTTTACTCTGAAATTCCAAAGAATTGACGAAAACTGTTAGTATTTTGGCTATATAAATTGCGATAAATGTCAAGTCACTAGTCACTAGTGGAACGACATCAGCAACATGAGCACTCATGTCTAAAACCAACAGTAAATTCCATTTCCATAGACTTATACCTACGACTTTTTCAATTATCAATTATAAATATACAACCTTATTCCTCTGTGTAGCTTCACTAAAATTAACCAGGAAAGAGACAAAACTCAGATAATTAAACAATAATCAACGACAATACATAAAATGTCTACCACGGCGGGTGCAACAAGTAAAGTTAAGCTACTGTAGATAAATTACATAGCTTGACACTTTTTATAGAATCAACAGCAATTTAAACATCACCAAATCAGACTACACCGAGCTGTATAAACAAACTCCATAGCGGCTGCAGCCACAAACTGTACTGGCCACATCATGGGTGTATTTGATTTTGGTCATTTAGTGTGCTCGCCGCATTGTGCGTTAAGGTAGATGTAGCACTGCATTGCCAGACCTATCGCCACAGCGCTGTGTGCTCTGGCTTGTATATATTTCTTTAAACCAATCAGCTTCTTCTGCTGATTTGTCATCTGTCTTCTGTTCCTTTCTCACATAGTTTATCAGGACTTTCCAAATGCCTTCTTTATACTCTTTAACTGTTGTGACTTGAAATGTAGCGAGGTCAGATAATTGCGATTAAAAGCACTTAACAATTTAATATCCCTGTCTTCCAGGATTACAAAAATGCATGACACAAAGTCAAAGAAACTCTCAGAGAAAGTTGTGGGCTGCTTTTTTAGACAATCTGTGCTAATGAGCAAGCTTACTTCTAATGGGTCTTCACCTTTCACCAACATAGCCCAGACATCCTAACCTGACGTGTCAGATGGTTAATTAAACAGAACCATCTGATAAGCCGTCACTGGAGACTGTTTGGAAAAGGGAAGACACGTTTGAAAGAAATTCCCTGGCAGGTGATTTGATGAACCATCTGTCTATGGCGTCCGCCACTGTTTTGAACGAACAGGCGCGACTGTCACGCACAACAAAACCATGCTCGAGCTGCCACTAGGCAAATTTGTGTTATAGGATGGCGAACGCATGTCCCGCCCTACTCTGCCTTACTCTGCCTCTGATTGGCCTACCCTGGTATTCTTACCCTAACCTTAACCAATCTCACAATCTCATTCCTAAACCTAACCAATCCAACCAACAAAGGCAACAAGTATTAGCCAATCAAAGGCAGAGTAGGGTGGGACATGCCTTCGCCATCCTAGGGAACGCAAATTTGCAGCCAGTCGCTCCTTACCGGACCAAAATTGGTTCGGTAAGCTGGTAGTTCAGACACAAATGCATTACTTGAAGCCTGAATAGATAGATTTTTTTATGATATGTTATCCTGTGAGAACCTAGCTGCCGTGCAAGGTAACAGACATCCCACTCCCCATCTATGTCCCCATCTAAAAAAGAAAAGAAATTGGCAATCTGGTGAAGGAACCAGATTTCTTCAGATCTACTGTAACAATTTCTTATCTTTCAAATGAAAATACATGGACTCTAGACATTCTTTCTTAGCTCCAAGACGGACCATGTACTGTACTATATAATGAATTTAACACCATTTTGGTTTTCTTTAAAGTCATTCTTCTTACAGATAACACATATAATGCCACTATAATGCTCTTTGCACTGACACATAACAGACCTGAAACGCTTTAACAATTGTTACTGGTTAAACATGAGGGTTAAGTGGAGGCACCAGTAAACATGTTGCCTTTTATCGTTTATTGTTGCTCTGTTCCCGTCCAACCCACTTGTTATCAGCATATCCTTACACAAGCTTGGTATGTTTTATTTTAGGAACGCGAGCAGCCCACCTTTCATTGATTAAATGTTGACTGTCACTGCCTCTGTGTATCTTAGCAACGGTGCAGAGATGCAAGAAGAAGATAAAGCGGTTTTATTCCTGTTGTGTCTGTTTCCTAGGGCAGCAAAGGGGAGAAGGGGGAGATCGGTCTTCCTGGACAGAGAGGCCTGCCTGGTCTTCCAGGAGCTGGTGTAGGAGACATTACTATATCCCCTGACACACACACACACACACACACACACACACCTTCACACACGCACAGTCTTTCTAATATCTGCCAGTATTGTTTGTGTGTGACTATTTGTTTTTTGTTGCAGGGTTCTTCTGGTCCAATGGGTCCCATAGGGCCTATAGGGGAGAGAGTGAGAAACCATTTATAGTACTCTGAAATCATTCAGTTACAAGAATTATAATTATTTACAAACCTAGACAATGTTTCTGATTTATTTTACCTCCTGACTGCAGGGACTTCCTGGCTTTCCAGGACCTCCAGGTCCCGCTGTAAGTATCTTATTAAATCAAACGTACGTGGAAATGACACTGCATTTGACGACCGTATGGAGAAACTGCCAATACTAATCTCTTCTGTCTCTCCTTTCACAGGGCCCAGCAAGTGAAGGCCCCGCTGTATGTGTTTGCTACATCTTCTGTTGCATTCTGACACATGGTTGAAACGCTCATACAGTACATGTGCTGCTTTATTAACTGCTGTGTGTCTGTCTCTGACAGGGACCACCAGGGAAACCAGGAATCCCAGGAGATGAGGGAAACATCGGGCCTGAGGTCAGACAAACAAACATTTTAAGTTGGAATACATGTTGATATGAACCCATGTGAAAATAGTCAGTTTTGAAAAGTAACTTTGTAAATTTACCGAGGTATTATACTTGTGTAAAAAAAAAATTAGTATTTTTTATTTTATGCTACTTCATACTTCTACTCCACTACATTTCAGAGGGAAATATTGTACTCTTTACTCAACTACCATTTCTGTCCCGTAAAAAGGACGTCCCCCTACAACTAAACTGCATTCTCAATTACATTTTGAGGGAAACATTACACACTTCAGGATTGTGAAGATCCAGGACTTAGCTAAAAAATTCGAACATCAACAACTTCTCAGTCCCTCCCCCCGTTTCCACTAAAGCCCAAAATGGTCTCCTAAGCCCCTCCCCCCACAAGGGAGAATGAATGCGTGTGCACGAGCAGTGATTGACAACCAGTTAGACACTCCCCTTGGCCCTGATTGGTGCATCTGAACAGGGAGCGGTGGATTTGTGCAAATCACACTACAGGCTGTAGGTGGTGCCAGAGGAGCCAGATACATTTTTTTTATTACCTGCTTCATGTAGTTCTACTGGAACATAGGGTCAGTTTCAGCAAATATGACAGAAAGTTAGTTTTATAAGTCTTACCTACTGCATCTTTAATGTGAATTGAAACAAAACTAGGTTAGGTTGGATTTAGGAATCAAAACTATTTGGTTAATTTTAGGAAAATATCGTGGTTTGGGTTTAAAAAAAAGTATGTTTTTTAACATATTTTATAACTTAAGTTATATACGTAAGTTAAGTACGTTACATCAGTTTACTTTACGGACGTAAGTTAGAATAAGTCAACTTTGACTTTTGGTTTAACATGGGACACAAGCAGCGACCTCCTGGGTGAAAGTCCCATGATTGTTTGACCCATTCATCCCCCTTGAACCTATCCCTATGCAGACTTTGATTAGAAATATTTGTGATACGTCAAAAACAAACTGGGACAAAATATGTTTCTCTAGAAACTCAAAATACGTTTCTCTCAAAACATAGCTGAGAATGCAGTTTTGTTGTATGGAAACCTAATTTTTAGGAGACAGGGCTGCCACCACACATATTTGAGAGCTATAGTTACTACTTCCTTTAAGATTTTAAATAGAAAACATATGCTCATGAAATATAATACACCGTTAAAAATTAAACTGGTGGTTCTCAACCTTTTTGGTTTGTGACCTCTAGACCTATTGGCTGGGAACCGCTCTCAGTCCCAGGGGACATTTTCCTGCAGAACTAGTACTTTTACTTTGAAAACTTTAAGTAAATGTTGCTGATAATACTTTTACACTGGGGATACTACTTACTTGTAATTGAGTACTTTTACATTGTTGCATTGCTACCTTTACTGAAGGACCAGAGTTCTTCTTCCACCACTGAAAATAGATGCTAACATAGTTTACACACAGTGACACAAGTTTTTACAGCACTATACAAACAGTTTGATATTTTAATAATGTTGTCATGGTCATATATCAAACGTTTGCTTATAAGTGTTGGCTATAAAATGTTATGATAATATTTCCTGTTTGCAGGGTCAACCTGGACCCAGAGGGAAACCCGGCATTGCAGGGCCTGCTGGCCCTCCTGGTCCACCAGGGCCAGCGGTGAGAACCAAATCTAACCCATGTTTGGTTTATAACTACTACTTTATCATTTTTATACATTTCATACAATACAATCCAGGCCTTTTAGATCTTCAATATTTGGAAGCTTATTTGCAGATGCTAATATTTACGATTACAGCTGCTAACTGTTGATATTACTTTGTTTGAATTGGACACTTTTTATGCCAACGATTATAAGTATATTGTAAGCAGACATTTATTATTTGGAAAAAGCCTTTGAGACTGATATTAGACATTGGGATGCTAAATGACTCCAGTGTCATCAGACCTTGTAGGTCTGGTCAAATCTAAAATAATACAATGTACAACCGATTGTATCACAAATCACAAATCAGAATCAGAAAAGGTTTTATTGCCACAATAAGTACACTTATGTGGAATTTGACTTGGTGAAACGGGCATATAAAAAACAAACAAACACACATATTAAACATTAATATGAAATAAACAATAAATACAGAAAAACTAAAATAGGTTGAGTGCAAATTTTGCAAAGAATATAAGTATATGCAATGGGCAGATGTGAAGTCCAGGATGAAGGTTAGTGAAAGTGTAGTGACTAGGGATGGGGGGTTGGGGTTAGAAGGCAGTGTCAGTGGGGGTCTTGGGGCCTTGTTGTCATGCCAAAGTTGACTAAACGGAATTATCAGTATCTGCATGCCTTTTAATTAAAGCTCAACATCAGCCACATACTGCATCTTGACCACCTGCTGAACAGATGCATAACCCCCATACTAATGTGTCATCTCTTTGGATACTCATACAATCACAAAATCACGAGTGCATGGTGACCTTTCACGCTGAAGTCTCTTTTCACATTACCGTTCTGGGGATTTCTGCTGGTGGATTTTATGTGGACATCTAAAACCTTGCGGCTGTTTTAGATTTCACTCTGCTGTGTTTTAGGGACCGCCTGGTGCCAGCAATGAGGGAAGCGGGGAAGCTGTGAGTGTTTTACTGTCTTTCACACTGCCAAATGTGTCCTGGATGCATGGCAATTGGATTGGTGACAGTAATTATCTGATGAAACAATGGAGTCATTAAAGTGCCTCTGAATCTCACAGTTTTTTCTTTCATTCGTAGTGTCCTGCTGCCTGCCCTGCAGGCCCACAGGGACTGGCTGGGCTACCAGGAATGAAGGTGAGGAATGGCAATGTCACTTTAGATTTAGAGTTATTTAGCTTTGAGTTTAGTTTTAGTTTTGAGACCATGTTGGAAACTGTTCCCTCTGTAGGAATCCCAAGGATCAGATTTTATTAGGTTAGTTAAAGGGATATTTCACCGCTGGAAAGATGAATATGTATTTAAATTGGGTCATTAAAATGTGAAATAACTTTAGAAGTTGGTGCCTTCTAGACTGAGAAAAGCCAGAAAATGTATTTTTGGCTCATGCGGTTGAAAGACAACAACTCCCAGAATGCACTTGCTTCGCTTCCCTACGAGGCCACTCCCAAGCGACGCATACCGGTTACAGAGGGCAGTCAAGTGGGTTTTATTGTCATTTCAACCATATACACTAGTGAAAGGAAACAACGTTTCACCGTGGCTCAAGTGGTGTTACACATTTAACATATATAAAAACAACATTTTATTAAAAAAAGGGAAGTTTGGGGTCCCCTGCTGGAGCTGCTACCCCCGCGACCCGATACCGGATAAGCGGACGAAGATGGATGGAAAAACAACATTTTATAAAAACGACATTATATACAAATGACATACGAGACAGGCTACATTTAGTGCACACACCTGACTATACATAAAGTGCAATTACTACTTAAAGTAGATAATTTAAGACAGACAAGGGCCAGGACAGACAACAGACAACAAAAGACAGGGCATAAGTAGACTTGTAACAGAGCACTGATTGTTATAATTTAGGTTTACCGTGAGGTGAAGGTAGAATATAAGAACTTTCTTGAGATTTGCGTGGTTGAAATCACCAGCAACAATAAATCGTCCATCCAGATGTGCGCTTTTTAGCTCACTGATAGCTCCGTAAAGTTCAGCATTAGCGCTTGGTGGGATGTAAACACCAAGTACAAACACAGCCGTGAATTTGCGTTGAATGTAGAATGGTCGGCATTTAACAGTCACAAACTCCACCAGCGGTGAGCAGTAGTTGGATACAAGCACCGCATTTCTGCACCAGTCCATGTTAACACAGCCCACCTCCACAAGTCTTACCCGACAGAGCAGCATCTCTATCTGGTGAAGCTCAGGTAGTGTGTAGAGTATTCCGTCTGTAATAACGTTTCCTGCATATTCTCCGATCTGTACCAATGTATCCCGGTGGTACACGTGCAGTAGTTTGAATGCACATAATTGCAAAGTTGCTGCTGAAAAGAGAGGGAGTCTGTTAGCTTAGCTTCAAGATGGCTGACACTGTTTGGACATACTGGGAGTGAGGTCCCACCCCCCCTGGGCGGGTTGAAAACATGCGGAACTAGCTCCTACTACTGGCTGTAGTCTCTAACCTTTGCCTCTGATGACGCAAAATAACAATTTTTGTATCATCAGAGATTTTTTTCCAGACACACAATACAGAGAAGTCTCGTCTCAGGGGGACATGAGGGAGGGAAGCGCGGACATTTGAAAATATTACCGGGTTTCTACTGATACAAAACTTAATGCTAATCGGTGAATTATCACTTTAATAAGGTAAAATAGTTGCTGTTTATTGTCCGACACAACAAGGCTTTCCTGAATAGCCCATTAGCACTGTATTCTATTGCATAATGCAAACTTTGACAAAATATTTAAATAAAAAATGATTTTTACAGACTGAAATATCTCAACTACTAATGGATGGAATTTTGTGCAGACATTCATGGTTCCCAGACGATGAATTGTAATAACTTTGGTGATCCCTTAACTTTTCATAACACACATCATCAGGTCAAAATCTCACTTTGTCCAATAGTTTAGTTAATGACCACATACCTCAGCCTGTCCTCATATTGTACATGTGACTCTTTTTTTAAGCCAATCCCTGATGTTTTACTAACCTTAAGTATTTTTCTTGCCTAAACCTAACTAGTTCCGTTCTACAACGTTTACTACGTGTTTGAAACTGCAACCGTTAAACAGAACTGTCACATGATTACGGTCCATCAAGTCCTACAACCGTATAGGTCATTTATTCCTACCGTCTAATATGACCCACAGGATCTTTTTCATAAGTTAGCGGCCCCAGTGGAGGCAGGAAATATGACCCACAGGAGCATTTTCCATCCTCATATCTTAACCAAAGAACATAACGTGGTGGTTTTAAACACATCATTAACGTTGTAAAACGTTAAGGCACAAAAACTACTTAAGTTTAAAAAAGGATCATGGTTTGGATTAAAATCAGTACGTTTGTTAAGTTGCTTCACCTCTGGTTATGATACTGCATTGCTTTCAACATAATTACTACAGCCACTAGAAGGCGCCACCTCTATAAGCGTAAATATGCATCATAATGGCTGCTTGAACAAACAACTTATGGTGGCATTTTAGAAAGTAAATAAGATTGGTTGCATATGTCATTGTGGAAGTCTTTGGAAATCAACCTATGATTTGATGATGTTGTTTAGCTATGAGGATGGATGTGTTGAAATACCTGCAAAGCTAATGGCATTTCCAATAGCCCTAGCTTTGTGTTTAGTGCTAACAAGCAAATGTGAGAACTAAAATAGTGAACATTGTAAACGGTGCTTGTTTAACATCATCGTGTTAACATTATCGTTAGCATGACATTGACGTTAGCTTTTAGTGCAAAACACAGTTGTGTCTAATTACAGCCTCACAGAAGTGTGGCTGTATTAGTCGTTTATATATTATGAGAAGAATGGAAAACAGAAAGAAACTACACAGGGCTTTCAAACAAGGGAGCCGAGTTTGTGTCCTGGAAGAAGTTAAGGGGAAAACAGAAGACGTTTACTCAGGAAACAGATGTGCATGTCCTGGGAGTACTACTTAAGTGGACCGGTGTTTTTACCTATACCAAACTTTTAACTGTAACAGCCACCATTACGTATCCAGCTCACAGTAACCTTTCCTTGACTAAATTTAACTGGAACAAACGCTGAACCTAACTGTCATGTAACAATTCGGCTATACTTTGTCACGTGCCCGGTCAGCACTCGTCGTAATTTCGTAGGACATCATACAAATTGGCGTGCATACATTTTTGTGCGATATTATACTGTTCATTCCTATGAGAGTTGCTCAGTGGCTCAGCCGCAAAAAAGTTCCGGTTTTAATTCCGTGATACGTTGCCCATTGAATATGCACTGAATATGGGTTTTAAATAGCAACCTGCGAGTTGCTGCTCGGCCAATAGACTTTACATTGTGGTGACATCACAGGTTTTTAAATCGCTTTTCTCGGCTAAAGGGGAGTTTTTCAAGTGTAAAAAGATCATGGATTAAAAATTCATAATAGAAAGAGTCATAACTGACCTTGTTTGCAGTCTGAATTGCAGCAGTTTTGCAGACATCTCTTTTCAGGCATGGACTGGCCATCGGGTGTACCGGGACATTTCCCGGTGGGCCGGTCCATTTTTGTGGGCTGAATGGGCTCCACTCGAAAGCACTCCGGTCAAAAACTTTTTAATTTTTTTAAATTTTTTTTTTATTTTATCGGCCCAGAGAAGACTGATCACATCATTGGCAACTGGTTTGTCTCTCATCTGAACACTGGCCAATCACATCCCACTATCGCCCACTTCCATCCTATCATAGAGACACAGCGCATTTAAGTACCGCCCCCCACCGGCGGCAAAAATAACCACAGAGTGCCGGTAGCTAACTAAAAAACACGAGATTTAAGCATGTCAAACGATTATTTTATCAATCAATCAATCAAACTTTATTTATATAGCACTTTACAGCGACCAGCAGGTATCCAAAGTGCTTAACATCAGAAACCAAGAGTAAAAACATATATCATACAATAAAAAGAACATAGAAAACAATAAAATCAGAAATAGTTACAAAGAAACAGAAGAATGAAGTTGTCATACCACTGCTACGTATTAAAAGCCAGACACAGATACGTTTTAAGTTTGGACCTAAAAAGAGCTACATCTGTAATAGTGTGAATATCAGGGGGTAACTTGTTCCAGAGTCTCGGGGCAGCAACTGCAAAAGCCAAATTTTAGCACCGTGTGTCTGCCAGAGAGGACAAGTTAGGCAAGTAGTAATATTTTAGCAAGCTAAGGCACTTGCAAACATAGTACTATAACTTTCTGATTTATCCACATTCTATTAACATAAGCTGCATACTGTGTACAAAATGCAGCTTTAGTTTAACTTACAGACTTCTCACTTGTTTACTATACAAGACATCTTGATGACAGCCATGCTCCACCCTCAACCTTTAGCCATCTTGCCATCAGGAGCCAGGTAGCCTTTTTGAATCAGTGAGTACATTATCATACTCTCTTACTTAGCACTCAGCTAAGTGAGAGTATTAGGGGCTGGTATGCAGGGTTCAAAATTAACTTTGCATCCACCATCCAAATGGCTAGGGAATGTTAAAATTATACTTTTTTGGGGGCTGGTGAGTCAAGCAAATCTACCATTCTACCAATGTTGAAGCCTGCTGGTGTTGCTACTAAATGTGTTGAAGGGGAGTGCAAGATTGATGTCCGGCCGATTTTGGTAGGCTGGTCGGGGTGTCAAAAGTCCAGGGCTGATTTTTTACCCCAGTCCAGCCCTGTCTCTTTTACAATGGTGGCCTATGGGGAAAATCCTTTCTGGGTCGCAGAGGGATTTATTGTTGCAATACTGCCAGTGGCTACTGAACAAAATCAGCCAAAAGACCTAATTTTGCCATGATGACACACACAAACACACACACACACACACACACACACACACTTACAAGGTAAAAGTAATCACAGCGTTGCTGTTGCAGCTGGTAATCCGTAAAAGGGTAAACCCTGATACATTTGTTGATAAAGTTGTATAACATTGTTGATACAATTGATTGTTGCCTTCAGGGACACACAGGTTTGCCTGGTGAGCCCGGAAAAGATGGGGAACCTGGAGCAAAGGTATGTGAGAGAGTAAAAACAGAAAGATATCTAGTCAACAAATGAGGTTCCTGCTTAATATCCCTCCTTTACTTTTTGACACTTGACAAAAACAGGGTCCCTTTGCATTAACAAACTACTGTGTGAATTCCCATTTCCAGTAACAGCTCATATTGTATGGGAGGAGTTTGATGCCAAAAATAACGTGCACAAACATGATGTGATTGCAGCCAATAAACAGCTTAATATGATTATGTCTGGTGTCAAAATTTAATTCATCTTATTTTCCACAGGGAGATGCTGGAGAGGAAGGTCCTCAGGGGCCTCCAGGTCGCATGGGAGATGATGTAAGGGAACTTAATACTCAATTACAGTGTGCTATTACACAACTGTATGTAACTCTATGAAAGGAAGTATATAATATATATATATATATATATTTAAATATGCTGTTCTGTCATTTTAGGGGCAAAGAGGGCCCATTGGATTCCCTGGAAGCACGGGGGAAAAGGGAGACAGAGTATGTTAAAACAAACCATCACATTTTTTCTACTAAGGGCTGCTTATAAAAATAAAATAAAATAATAATGTACTAAGCTTAAATATTTGTAGCATTATGTTTGCAGATAAAAACTGACTCTTCTCTGTACACAGGGTCCTCCTGGTTTCAATGGCGTCCCAGGACCTACCGGCCCACCTGGAGCTCCTGTAAGCAATTCAAATCAATTTTATTTATAGTGTCAAATCATAACAGAAGTTAGCTAGAGTAGGTCTAGACCACACAATTGCCCCAAAGAGCAAGCATTGGGTGCGACAATAATGATAGCAGTGGGTAAAATTGAATTACATGGTGAACAGTGGCAATTATAGTAACAGCAAAGATAATAGAACTATGACTAATAATAGTAGTGCCACTGGAGACTACAGGAGACTGGGGTTCTTGTCCTGTGTGTTACATAAGCTTAATATAATAATAGATAGACAATCTATTCCTAACCCTAACCGAGTAGTTTAGTTTCAGTTCAACAGCTGCAACCACGATCCAGGTGCCACCACAATCCAAGAAAATCTGCGATGCAAGAAAGCACAAGGACTCCGGGTCGAAGGGCTTTGTTAGTTGTCTCGCATTGCCAGACCTTCCTCCACAGCGCTGTGGAGGAGGGTCTGGATAGTCCACATAGCATTCCGAGATGGGAGAAAAACCTGCTCTGGTTTGTTGGCATTTCTTTAAACCAATCACAATGACGTCTCTGCCAAATAGTCTCGGGAAGGAACTTGTTTTGGTGGAACATGCACGTTCAAAAGTTGTTTTAGTCGTGCAAGTGAAAACCTTTAAAAAAAAAAAGAGAAAGAGAAAAGATTCGACAGCTTTCTTGATTTGAATTGCACCAGAGCAATTCCCTAAATGAATCATCGTCGAAATAGACCGCTTAGTTAGTTAGTTAGTTTCATTATTGGGACATGAATGCACACAGATGGAGAGAGAGAGGAGGAGGAATGGGGAGCTCAGGAAGTCCCCCATCAGTCTAAACCTATAGCAGCATAAGTAAGGGCTGGTCCAAGGTTAGTTTGACCGGCTCTATGTCCTCTATTCGTTGGCATTCACTCTAATAGCACTAGGGCAGGATGTAATTGAAAAATCTAACTCTCTTCTGTACCTCTGATCTCTTCCTTCAGGGTGTAGAGGGAATCCGTGGACGTCAGGGTTTGGAAGGTGCCAAGGGCGACGAGGTGAGTTCTACGCTTCAACTTCTAGATTACGTTGCAAAAAATATTACCTGAAAGACTGTTTTAAAAAATAATGTTTTTGTGTGACTTTGATTAGGGAGCTGTGGGACCTCAAGGAGAACAGGGTCCTGCAGGGGAAAAGGGAGACGTTGTAAGTACGCTGACGGGACTGGGTGAACTCATTTATTCTTTAGCACACTGTGGTTAAGAGTGTGGCCGGGTTCTAACTGTGTGGTGTGACGCTACAGGGAGAACCTGGTAAAGACGGCTTGGATGGACTTCCTGGAGTTGATGGAGCCAAGGTGACTTCTCAATTTTAACAGCAAATATTTTTTTGTTACAGTATTAAATATTTTTCAATATTTTGACCAAAAATATCCACATATTGAGTCAAATGTTCATTTTGCACCCTGGATACAACGTTCAGACCATCACGGTACACTGAACCTCACTTTATGCACTTGTATCAGCAACGTGTGTACGTGCTAAATTTAAATTTTCATTTGTCAGAGAGATTTATCATTTATTTTGGCAAAAGATACAGCGTCGAAACAATGAACAGTAAAATGCAAAGTAAAAAGCTTACGTTTCCAAAGATCAAGACAGGTGTGCCCCATTATATCAGCAGTAAATGTGTATGGAGTCATAACTACTAATATAACCCTATTCATTAATATATTTGTATGAATACACTTGTACTCAACAGGGAGAGCCTGGTATCGCTGGAGCTAGTGGTGTCAGGGGGATTGTGGGTATTCCAGTAAGTCCAACTTTCTATGTTCCTATAAGTGTTTCTGTATATATAAAAAACTGTCTGCTACATTTTGGTAAGTTTGAATAGTTTTTTTTTAAGTCAAAGCAAGGAAAACTAATATAGGAGAAGGTCCTCTCTGAAGCAACAGAGCAGGGCAGATCAATAAAACATTTAAGTCAAACAACCAGCACGAAGACAAATCTAATGCCAATCTACAGTACCTTTGCCTCTGAGCGTGTGAGGTGAGAGGATACAGATATGGTCTCTCACTCAGAATTTGTTTAACTGAGTCTACAAAAAGTATGTTTTAGACCCTTATCTTCTGAAGAAGAAGCTGTGCAGTCTCCTCTTTTATTTCCTGGAGAGAGATTTTCACAAATTACACAAAGTGCACACTGGGGACTTTTCCTAGTAAATAATTCGCAAAGCCACCTTAGAAATAAGCTTTTTTTTTTTACAGAGCCTCCACTAAATACAGTATAAATTCGTCAATAACTCGTTATTTTCTGTTTCTTTTTTAATGATGTGTCGTTGTTCCTAGGGGCTGCCAGGGAAGCAGGGAGTAGTTGGACCCTCTGGTGCAAAGGTAATTGGAATCATCTCCTATTTAATGTGCATGTCCACATAGTGCCTTCAAAATGTTATTCCTTTTTACATTCAGTCTTATTCATTTGCAATATTGTCCACTTACATTTATGTATTATATAATTATATTACTGTATTCATATTGTATTTGTTTGTTTTTTAGCCCTTTATCTTAACTTGCACTATTTTTTTCATTTGTCTTAGATTCAGGAATTGCTTTTGCTTGTGTGTTTTGTGTTTCTTTTTTTATAGTTATTTAGTGAGCATTGTTGGAACTTGGACTAAGATTTTCCCACAGCCAACGATTACCTCTGTAATTGTGCACATGACAAATGAAGAACATTGAACCTTGAACCAACCAAGCAGACTGAGCGGATAGAAATGCAAAGATTAACACGATTCCTGTTTGGGATTTAGGGTGATGCTGGTGCTGAGGGACCCGTCGGGCCAGTCGGACTTCCTGGAAAGACTGTGAGATTCTCTCATCAAGCCTCCTATCACACTCGCGTTCTATTCATGTGCTAGTTTGATGAATGTGCTGCAAGTCCTATTATCAAACCCAACATCTGTTTTCATACAGGGGGAGTCTGGAAAAGATGGAGAAGATGGAAAACCAGGAAGTAAAGGATCAACCGTGAGTTTATATTCACTTGTGTGTTGGTCATTTTAAGCTTTCAGATGTATTGATTTGGGTGTTTAATGTGTTTTTGTGTGTTTAGTAGTTTAGTTATATTACTAAGTTGAAGGGTAAACTGTATCTATAATCAATTTCCAGGGTGAAACAGGAAAACAAGGGCCAGTTGGGCCTGCAGGTCCTCCAGGCATCCAGGTGAGACATTATTATAATTTATGACACGGCTTGGTTGAATACTTGATTCTGATTGGTCTATCACAACATTCTGCGGTCTGCTATTTCTGTGTACAGTAACAAGACGGTATAACAGACTGTTGGCGGACCATTTTTAAATCAATACATTCATTTTTTAAATCAATACTTGTGCGCATACGGAGATCATACTGCTGATCAGTGAATCAACAGTGCAAACACAGCGTAAGTTAGCTCCATGTTTAGCTCATTCACTGGGTCGATGCTCAACAGTGGTAGCCGGGTCCTACATTTCATTTGTACAGAGAGTCTGGCCACTCTCCATTGACAAGTGTTAACGTCCTTGAAGGCGGGTACTCTGTTGAAATTTAAAACTATTGGGTCTGCCCAGAGCCACTCTGGATCTGTCATAACCAATCGCTAACGTTTGGCCATGATGTCGGCTTAGCATCGCTAGCTTTCGCCTCAGCCAACTCCTTTACCACTAACGCAGCGAGCTGGAAAATCTAACTTTTCCCGAACCCCGTGGAGAGGAGGGCCACAACATCATGGCCACCAACACAACTCAGCAAAGATTGTTCTTGCTCGGGCTTTAACTTCTGGATATTCGGAAGCGTTGCCACAACGGACCGCATCTTTCTCCGCCGCCATTACCGAAGGTTACCGAACCTCAACGCCATCGTTCTCAGCCACTCCTTCTGTTCGCTGATTGGACCGGTAAAGATTTGACCGGAGAAAATCCCAGAATATACCGCAAACCCAGACGTAGTACTGAAGGAAAATTAAAATTGAACGGAAGTACGTAGGAGGGCGGAGCCAGGCTACATTATAAGTAGCCGTGTAAAAAGCCATATAATAAGGGGGATAATGTAGAGCGGGCCAGTCATTATTGAGAATTAGAAAACTGACAGGGTGATACAAAAGTTCCATAAACTAACCCTTTAATTAATAAATCATAAAAAAAAACGTATTTACAGAGCACATGTAATACTAGCCCAATATGCTTTACAGAGCAGTTCACGATAATGATGAAGACATTTTATAGAAAAAAAGATATTCAACATTGCAAAAAAAAGATGAAATGAATAGAACACATGTATGTAAAATGTTGTATTTCCAGGGTGACAAAGGAGATAAAGGTAGCACCGGTGCCACAGGACTGAAGGGTCATACTGGACACAAAGGTGATCAGGTTAGACAAATCTCATTTTACCAATGTTATGTGTCTCCACATCCATAATGATAAGAGTCCTTAGGTGTGGTGAAGTAAATACACTTAAATGTCCCATGTGTTGTCTAGGGACCTATGGGACCAATGGGACCAAAAGGAAGTTTGGTAAGAACTATTATAACCTCTGTATTTTGTTTAAAATGTGTCTGTGAATGACGTCTCGCTGCCATTTCATTGGTCCAGAAGTGACAGACTTGGCACGTTTTTTTTGTTTACAGGGGGACACAGGTATAGCAGGAGATCCTGGGGTCAAGGGCGACCAGGTATGTGGAGCTAAGTTTTGTTTTGAGAACCTATGTGTATTGAGAACATAGACTGTAAAAATAGTTTCGAGATTTGGCAATATGGCTGTCACCATCTTGTTCGGATGTGACGATTTTTGACAAGAGGGTTGGAGCTGGGGAGGATGTCAGTGCTATTTATAGTTGCAATGGCGCTGCGCTAAGCTAAACGCTAAAGGGGGAAAGTTGACGCTTTTCAACCCTTCTGAAGCGAGTTATACAGTGGAGATGTACCTGCTGGTAAACGCGGATCTCTGTGTACTGCCGCCATTAATCTGCATGTACGGTAGTACCAAAAGAATTTCTAATAAGGGAAGAAGTTCCACTCTCTCGATACTTCTGGCTTCTGAACTGGTTGCAGTTCCACTCTGATTCCATATAGGGGGCGCTCACAGGCGAGTGCAGAATGCTATACCCCTCAAAATACACTTTTTTTGTCTAGTAATTTAAATGTTGCATTTGAAAGGGGAGGCTAAGAAAATACACACTGCTGGGTGTTCAATTTTTGTTCTAAAAAGGCTTTTAAAATGTCAATGACGTTATACACATCGTACGCCCAGAGATACTGCTTTACGGCAAGCTCTGAGTCACTTCTTTTTCTCTCTCGAAGCATCGACAACACAGCTGACAGGTTAGACTCTCCCTGTCAATACACGTGCTAGAAAGAGGTTTGCTAATGTTTTAAAGACCACGCCGAAATATTCACACTGACTTTCTGGTTCTGCTTCGGATGCCATCAAGTGGGATCTCTGGTCGTAATCAGAGTCCCATTCATTTTGCACTCAACTGCAATCACCCCAAGTGGAACTCTGGTGGAACTGCAACCAAATTCAATTCGGTACAATGGGGCTTAATAGGGAGTGAAATGGCTCTCCGTAGACCGGCTCTGGTAGTACAGAAAATCGGCAAACATTACCTTAAGTTACCAAGTAACGCTAGCAGTAGCTAGCTAGCTTGCTTGGCATAAAACAATTTTAGGCAACCAAAATGTCCCAATCAGCTTTGATGAAGTGAAACACACAGTTAGAGGGTCAAAGTTTGACACAAAAACACAGACAACACCCCAAAACAAGTCCATGGCTATTTTAATGTACACAGGGCATGGTTAGCATTGCTAAGCCTCTGTCATGATTGACAGGTCGGCGTCCTAAAGCATCTCCTGCTTTATTGTCTATTTTAAAATAAATGGGACTATATTTGACATAATGAACATTGTGCTGTATTGAGGTAATAAATCAAGTGAGAAGTAGGGTCATTTTCCATAAACTTTTATAGAGACTGACTTCTTTTTGCAAGCAGTGGAGTTGCCCCCTGCTGGAAATTAAATAGAATGCAGGTTTAAGGCACTTTCACATTGGCTTCACTTTTCAGGGCCGGAATCTTCGACCATTGTTTTTACAGTCTATGATTGAGAATGCAACCCTGTGTCTGTTAGTGGATTAGAAAGACTTCCACTAATCTTTGTGTGTTTTCAGGGCCCTCCTGGTGTTACTGGAATCAAAGGAGAGGTATTAAAACTACAGACTGTACTGCAGCTAACACACTTCTGTTTCTGTTGCCTAAGGATTTTTTCCCTTAGAAATTGATAATTCCACCACTGCACTGTAACACCTGCTATTACTAGTGGCTAGTATTGTATGTGAACAAAATAATGTAAACTATTTGGACTATCTTTATGAAATCCCCACACATATAACAATAATAAGGAATTGAGACTTACCAGTTAAAGAAATGAATGGACATAGTTGTAGTCTTACTAATGTCAGAAGGGGATAGTAATTGTTTTTTTTTTCTCTCTTTAAGCATGGAGAGAAAGGCCAACGAGGCGCTACAGGAGACGAGGGCAGACCAGGCCTGCCGGGCCACTCCGGTTTGTCTGGTCCAATGGGAGCTCGAGGGCTGGAGGGAGAACCAGGCATTCCTGGATCACCAGGCCCCAGAGGTCTACCTGTGAGTGTTTCCATTGCCAATATACAGAATTAACACACTATCCTCAGCAGCAGCACATTTTCTACCCATAGTGGCCTTCAAGAGCTAAACTTAGACAGTTCAGCCATTAGTGGAGATGGAACGACTTGAGAACTCTAATCAAGAGTCCACATATGATGTATCGTAATGACTTTGGTGATCCTCTGACTTTTCATTCAGCGCCATCATCAGGTCAACATTGTAATTTGTCCAGTGCTCTGGTTCATGACCTACAAAACTAACGACATTCCCCTCAGCCTCAGCTATACTTTGAGCTTTAAGGAGTACTTCACCGTCAAAATGATCATTTGTATATCAATTACTCACCCTGTGTTACACACGGGATTCCACGGTGAACTAAGAATCCAAAAACAGAGAAAATGTGTGATGAATTAATATGCTGCCCCCTATTGCTCTATTATTCTCTGTTTTTGGATTCTTCGTTCACTGTGGAGGAATGCCAGAAAAACTATGTTTCATCAAGATTCAAGGTAACACGTTGTAGTAATTGATATACAAATGGTCATTTTGATCCTTGCCCATCATATTAAATTACACTTAACCGTCAGCTAGTGTGACTAGCTAGCAGAGCGATCTCAAAATAGGAGTAGAGTATTTAAGAATGCCACTTTGACCCTGCTCCTCCTAATTTAACAATGTAGGGGAGCTCTACAGCTCCGTTTTGCGCTGTATTCGCAAATACAGTGATTCCCAACCAGGGGTACATGCACCCCAGGGGGTACTTCTGCAGTTGCCAGAGGGTATGTGGAAAGATTGGAGAGTAACTTAACTCACTGAAAAAATTAAAAAATATGATTTGATTAAAAGAATATATATTAACAGGGTTAAGACTGTAACACCTAAACACTACATATTCAGTCCTTCCAGAAAAAAAAATGCGATGGAATATGCGGGATATTTATGCAGTTTTATGCGATGAAATTGCGGGAACTTGCATAAACTGCGGTTTCATCATGGCTTCATCGCGGGGTCTGCAGCTTTTCGATGATGTTCACGTCGCGTAATTACGTCACTTCATAACGTTGCCATGGCAACAGGGGAAAATGGCTGCTCTTGTGTGAAGTAAACGCAACATTTTTCAACTTTCTGTTAAGATCTATGTTACTTTTTTGCAACGAAAATGCGGGGATTATGAAATCATGCAAGCCCCGCATATTTTGCGTGGAAATCAGCAATTTAGGCGGCGAAAGTGCGGCGTATTTGAAAAAATGCGGCCCCCGCATAAATATGCAGACTTTGGCTGATTATGCATTGAATTATGCGATCGCATAATCACGTTTTTCTGGAGGGACTGCATATTGCAGTTATGTAATAGTGTTTGAAAACTAGTCAGCAAGCGAGCTGTTCAAATAAAAAAGTTCAAATAATTAGCTAACAGTAACATTAATGGATAAATTATTGAAACATTCAGACTCGCCCAATGTAGCAATAGCCTAGTAGGCTAGTTGTAGAATTGCTGACCAAACCAACTTTAATATTGATAGTTCAATTGTATGAAAAAAATTCCGTTCAGAGTTCATCCGACAGGGCTGTGGGGGTACCTCAGAACCACTGCGCTAAGTCACCACTTTGAATTTTTCAATCAAATCTGAAGAATTGGATTTAAAATAAGGTGACCAGATTTCTGAGACAAAATCCAGGGACATTTTCAGCTCAGAAGCGTAAATACCTCAAAAACAGGTAATGTTTTTATCTATGTAAACTTAAAACGGGGACACTGCCCCAGGGACGTCACTAGACCTAGAGCTGCTTGTGCCCCAACAAGCCCCCATAGGGGGGTCCATGGGCATGCTCCCCTGTGAGAAAATTGTGTATTTTAACGTTTAAATGCATCAATCTGGTGCACTTTGAAAAGAAATTCAGAGGTTAGACTAGATTATTCTTATCTATGGATGGAAATATTTGTGCTGTAGCCTGAACTATTTTGCACTTCAGAATTTTAACCATGCACACACAGGTGGAATAGTTTTTTCTTCATATTTTTGCATTAATGTCACTAGGAAGCATACCAGTAGAAATATATATTCATATTTGTAAGTGGGATATATATATATATATATATATATATATATATATATATATATATATATATATATAAGTAAGTGGGATTGTCTGGAATCTGGCAATATAATAACCATTATGGCTATTATATTGGCTAAGCAATTTACAAAAAAATATCTGTGCTCACATAAATAGTTTACATAAGATAAAATTATAAAGTTTGAGACCATGTAGAAATTTTGTTGCAATTTCAAAACCGGATTACTCAGGAACCGCTTGTTGTACCGATGCATATGTTGAGTGAAGAGTTTGTGAGATATTTCACAGAGAGTAATGGGTGTGCAGAGATTTGTGCAGAATGCAAATATGATAACATTTCATGTAAGTTCAATGTTAATTTTCTTGCAAACCATTTGTAACAGCAAGGTGGTTAACACTTTTTTTTCATCCGCTATATCCGTGTCACATTCTCATTAGGGGCTGAGCCCCCCTAAAGGTCTGATCCTAGAATCGCCCCTGCTGCTCATACTTGTACTCCACTACACCTCAGAGGGAAATGTTGTAATGTTTACTGCACTACTTTATTGCTTCACACCTGGGCTTGTTTCTGCAACAGCTCATTGAGTATCGGATACAATTAATTATTAAACGAGGTCGCTGCAGTCGGCAGCGGCGAAACAAGACAATTGTCCAGCTTGTATTTACGTTCATAAAAGTGCTCGTTTTGCCGCTGACAGGCTCAGATTAATATTATAAACCCACCAGACTCCATGTAAATTAACAGCAATTTTAGCATCGTAAACTATGGGCATTCTAAAACATCTCTGAGCTCTGAGCAGTGCTTGCTCTGGCTGTCTTGAGCCTGCGTGTGTAGGGTGCACAACTATACGTTTGGTCAATGTTTTCTTTCTTTCATTCCAATTTCGGGTCTGTCAATCACAGTGAAAACCGGGGACATTTCCGGGGACAGCTCCAGCCGGGGACAGGTCACCGAAACTGGGGACGTCTGGTCACCCTAATTTAAAACACTCTTGCATCTAAACCCTGCCCACCTACATTACATTCACTTCGCTGTCTCTTTGAATGTCCCGTATTGTAAAAAGTGAGATTTGTTTTGTCTTTTTTATTATGAAGTAGGTTGAGGTAGAATATAAATACTGTGAAAGAATCAAAACGCCTACTCAAGAGAAATGCACAGCCCGTATTCAGAAACTGTGCCTTTTAAACGAGCCGTCACAATTATACTATATATAGGTAGGAAGTGTCGCTACAGCGTCGTTCCCCGGCTGCAATGATGATGCAGAGAATGCAGATGCGGAAGACATGAAAACACTGACCATTCACAGCAGACTGGGCTTTTTCAAGAGGGCAACTTAAAGAGCCAGATGCTAAAACTATGCGTTTCAGGGTGAATACTGGTATATTCAGACAGACAGTATGAGAAAATACTGTGTTTTTGAACATTAAAGCATGTAAACATGTTCTATTGGAAACCCAAAATACAAGTTTGAACCTGAAAATAAGCATAATATTGGACCTTTAACATCGTTGTTCTTGGTTTTTATCTGCTGTTTTTTTCTGAAAAGCACTTTGTAACCTTGTTAAGAAAAGTGTTATAGAAATAAAGTTTATTTTTTATTAGTTGCATGTTAGCATTGTCATTGTATGCTGACATTAGCATTTAGCTCTTAGCATTCCCGTGCAGCCTCACAGCATGGCTGTAGACTTGCAGTATTGTTGTTGTCAAGCAGTGCATTCTGACCCTATAACTATTTTTTTTATATATCTTGCTTTTAAGCCATCAGGATGCAGTTTGCAGGGCAGATTGAAATTGTACAAATCTATGGTCACATTGAAGAGTTAATTTTTATTCATTAATTCACAGGGCCCAAAAGTGAATGACGAGAAGCTTCGGGAAATGTGCTCAGCTGTTGTTGAAGGTGCAGCTTGTTGACTTTAATTAATCACATCCATATCTTTACTTATAGTTAAGCCATGGTAAAACTACTCATGGCTACTTCCTGATTTATGCTGATTTGTTCTTTGTCCTTTTAGAACAATTAGCAGAGTTTATGAAAGAGTTTCTGAAGAGGCCAGCAGCCATTGGTTCCCCTGGTACTCCTGGACCGACAGGACCTCCCGGCCCCCCTGGACCAGCTGGAGTGGCAGGAGCAGCAGGCACCCCAGGTCTGGCAGGTGCCAAAGGCCATCCAGGCTTCTTTGGGCTTCCAGGCTTACCGGGCAAGAAAGGTCAGTGAGCCTTTTTAAATTACTAAATACTCCACCAGAGCCAGTGCTAAGATAACCAAAGCTGCTGCCTTTAGCAACCTCTGTCAAAGCCTTTAGTGCTTTGTAAATACTGCATGTGTTTCCCCAGCACTGTGATAGATAAGCTGTGCTACTGCGATAGCTTTTTGCTTTCTCTTTATTTCCCTGGAGAGCCTCCAGAACCCATAGAGTGGAAGTAATGGCAAGAAAATAAGTGGAGCCTTTAGAGAAAACAAGACAGTACGACTTTGTCTTCATACTGCCAGAGTACACTGAAAGAAGTTATGCAGAGCGCTCTGCGGACGGAAGGGCTTCACCCGTGCATAACAATATCCAATTAATTACTCACTAAACAAGGCCGAGTCAGAGGCATTCAGTTTCCTAATTACATCCTCATAAGTGTGAAAACAGTATGCCTCTGTATTTCATCCTAGCATTTATTTGTGTGTCCTCTACATGCTCTTCTGTTCTGCAGGTGATGCTGGGGAGAAGGGAGAGAAGGGAGACAAGGGAGTGGATGGTGTAGGAATCAAAGGAAGCCCAGGCGAACCGGGTGCACCAGGTAAAGCTCATTCTTGTCATGATATTAGCACATTGTTGATGAGAATGTTTGTCTTTATTAACAACTGGAACTGAAATTCTCTGTTTGGTGTTTTAAGCCCCCAATGTCGTCTCCCGGACAGTGCTGCCTGGAAGGCACTAGGATTTGGCAATGGTTAGGGTTAGGTGCCTTGAAGTCGACGGTTGCAGCGCTGCCTTGAAGTCGACGTTGGGGGCTTAAAACACCATTGAGCAAAATTACATTACATGTCATTTAGGCTTCTATCCAAAGTGACTTACAATTGCTACATTTGTCAGAGGCTGCATGCCTCTGGAGCAACTATGGGTTAAGCGTCTTGCTCAGGGACACATTGGTTGACGTATCACAGTGGGAATTGAACCCAGATCTCCCACACCAAAGGCAGTTGTCATATCACCACCCCTAAATTCTCCTCACCTTTTGTGTAAGGGAATATAAACCATAATGATATGATCTCTTTGTGTAGATTTTCCATTTTTCAAAAGAAGAAATTTGGACATTTGGCTATTTTTGGTAACAGCATCTAGGCTCCGAGCCTCTGGGTGGGCATTTCCATGGCAGTGGTTGACTAACTTTTAGGGAGAACTTTGCTTGGCCAGACTTTCTTTTACATTGTTTACATTGAGTGTTACTCACTAAAACACTTGCTGAATGCATTTCCATCTGGATAAAACGTGCTTTTTGAAACATTTTACATCCTGCATGGATGTCTGCTTGCTTTTCTGTCCTTTGCTGTTTCATTACTGCGCTTCTTGGCATTTAACAGCCATCAGTGGAATCATCAGTGGAATAGTGTGAAACCATCGGCAGGATTGTGTATAGCATCATCTGTTCACACATGAGCGTGCATGGGAGGCCTAATGTACTACTGCGAGACAACCAGGACGATAAAACCGCTTTATAGCGCTACTTGCTGTTAGTGATCAAAAACTCGACAGGGTACCTTTAACTGTGGTGCACTATTGATTGGAATACATCACAGCCTATGTGGCCTATGTGGCCTTTTTTTAATACAAGGCCACATAGTGTGTACCATAGTGTTTGAGCCGGTACATAACCATCAATTAACGTCCTGAAGTAATTTAAGATGTGTGTCGTTTTCAAACATTTGGGAGGACTCTTCAGTCTGTATTCCCCTCAATAAGGGAAGCTAGCAAGCTCGGCTAACTAGCTAACGTATGGAGAAAAGTGAGGAAAGTGCTGAAATTAATGGAGTTGCAAAGCTTGAGGATCTATTTTCCTAAGAAGTAAATGTCCCATTCATTTTTCAGCAGCGTTTTGAATTCTCTCTGGTTGGTGCCTCTGAGTTGCTATCAACAGCATCCCAGGCTCATGGGTATTGAAGTATGAAGAGCCCTGTGCCAAAATAATGGACAGAACATGATTTTTTTAGACATACAGTTCAAATAATTACAACTGGTGATCCTAACATAAACCTTATATTATACAGGAGAGTCTCTGCTTTCTATGTAACTTCAGAGACATTGAGGATATCACGTAAAGAATATTTGAAATGGGAATCTAGAATGGGGAAAAAACATTCAGCTATTCGTGTAACCATTGGGATTTAAGTGATATTAAGAATTATTTTGAGGGCCCACCCACACAGATGTTGCACCAATCAAATTACAGTACCAACGTTGTCTTCTTTTTGGTAATTAAAATTTTTAGTGAAAACTAACATGACTGATATATTTGTATATACTTTAAATTTAAATTTTAACTTTAATAATTAACCATTTGTATTTTCCCCATCAGGTGCACCCGGCGCTCCTGGCATCGGCAAGGGTGGCAAGAATGGAGAACGCGGTGAGACAGGAAGTCCTGGTGTCCCAGGAGAAGCCGGTCCAAGGGGAGCTTCAGGTCCGCCCGGGCTTTGTGATCCATCAACCTGTATAGGCAGACTTCCACCTTTCTATATGGTCAGTGGAAAGAAGTCCGACGGCTACAAAAACCCATGAGATATCACAGCTCGTTGACACACTCCAGATCTCATCCTGCAGCGACCACGTTTCAGGGCTACTCAGAAGTGCGGGCAACGTGGTGATCTTTGGGAGTCCTTCAATGTCTCCATCTGAACCACGGATCTAAGAGACGCAAAGGGAAACAGAGACAAGGCACAATTGTAGAGTAATGTATAGACGTTTTAACTTGTTGGTGATTACAGTGAGAGCTTATCTAATGTTCAAAGATAGCTGCTACTGATGCCAAAGCGACTTCTTCCAGCCGACGACAGGCACGTATGCCCATGAGTTGACCCGTACAAATCTGTGCCCTGACTCCTTATCTTAGGGAAAACTAATATGACAACTTGTACTCACAACTCTGATTTCTCTTTTATGCGTGTACCTTTTCATTCCTTGAATAAGCTCCCTTAAAACATTGCTTCTACCCTTTTAACTACATGTAAAGCCTACAGCATACCAGTTGCCATTTTGAATCACTGATTCTCCACTGCAGTCACAGGCCAATTAGGAAGTGGAACTATGTTTTGAGGCGTTGCTTTCAAAACAAAACTACAAAAAAGGTTCACATTAACATTTACAATTGTGCAGAACTGACATGTCCAATAATGTGCTTTTTCTTTAGGATCATACATTTGTTTTGCCAGATGTTGTCCTATGAATTTGTTCTTTTTCAAACAATGTAATAAAGTGATATGTTTTGGAAGTGTTGCACATTACTGTATTAAGTTTCCCATTTAATGGTGCATAAAATGTATCTTAGAGCAGCTGCAGCTATGATTTTAAAATTCAAAGATATGCAAGTGACAATGAGTCACATTACACAGCATGATACAGAGGATTAAATAGATTGGTATGCGCATGGAAAAGTGGTTGATCAATGAAATTCCACAGCCCATCTATAGTGAAATGGTTTTGTTCAGGAGGTTATTTACTGTTGCCTAGTTACAAAGGACAGTCAACATCATCCCTACCTCTGTCTGCACAGCACAAATACATTCACAGATCAAATATGACCTTTACCAGGCCGCTGGAAAGAGTTAGCACAGCAGCCATCCCAGTAGGGATGTCCTAGATTGTATCATTGAATGGAGCCAGTGGATTTGAGGTTGTATGGAAAAGTGAAAGGGTGTGCACGTTTCCTTGGTTTACAGATTCATCTTAGATAAAGAGGCTTCAGGTATTAAAGGGGACACATGCTAATTTTCAGGTTTATACTTGTATTGTGGGTTTATAGTAGAACATGCTTGCAAGGGTCTGTGAAAAAAAGAGTATGTCGAAAATAGTCAAAATAAAGTATGTAGAAAAAAAAGTCGAAACGTGAAAGTATAGTATGTCGAAAAAAATTATAAAAAGCCATAGTACAGAATGTGGAAAAAAATCTGAGTATACTATGTCGAAAAAAGTGATAAAAAGTATGCATACCATGTCCAAAAAAGAACTAGTGTAGTATGTCAGACAATTTAATATTGGGCCAGAGGAGCCTGGGGATCAACCAACCTTGCGGGTATGGGCAAACATTGTACCTCCAAGCCACAAGCCACCAAATTAGCATGTCGAAAAAAGAAAAAGCCATAGTATAGTATGTCAAAATAGTGAATAAAAGGCTATAGTATAGTAGTTAAAAAAGTGATAAAAAAGTCATAGTATAGTCTGACGAATAAAGTGTTAAAAAAAAGCCATAATATAGTATGTTGAAAATCGTGATGAAAAAGCCATAATATTGTATTTCGAAAAAGTGATAAAAAGGTCATAGTTTAGTAGTCATAGTATAGTATGTCTAAAAAAAATAAAACGCCATAGTATAGTATTTAAAAAAAAGTGATAAAGACGCTATAGTATAGTATGTCGAAAAAAAGTGATGAATAAGCCATAGTATAGTATGTTGAAAAAAGCCATAGTATATGTCAAAGACCGGATAAAAAAGTCATAGTATAGTATGTGGAAAAAAGTCATAGTATAGTATAGCATGTTTTCACTTTTTTGACATACTATACTATGTCTTTTTTATCATTTTTTTCTACATGCTATACTATGGCTTTTTCATTACTTTTTTCGACATACTATACTATGACTTTTTTATTACTTTTTTCGACATGCTATACTATAGCTTTTTTATCAGTTTTTGACATACTATATTATGACCTTTTTATCACTTTTTTCGACATGCTATGGCTTTTTATCACTTAAAACAATGGCTTTTTATCACTTTTTTGACATACTATACTATTACTTTTTTCAACATACTAAAGTATGGCTTTTTTATCACATTTTTGACATACTATGCTAAGACTTTTTTCGACATACTATACTATGACTTTTTTATCGCTTTTTTCAACATGCTATGCCTTTTTATCATTTAAAAAAATGGCTTTTCATCATTTTTTTGACATACTATACTATTACTTTTTTCGACATACTATACTATGGCTTGTTTAACTTTTTTTAACATATAACATGACTTTTTATCACTTTTTTCAACATACTATACTATGTCGTTTTTATCACTTTTTTGACATATATACCATGACTTTTTTTGACATACTATACTATGGCTTTTTTATCAGGTTTTTGACTCACTATACTATTAATTTTTTTCACATACTATGGTATAATTTTTTTATCAGGTTTTTGACATACTATACTATGACTTTTTTCAACAAACTATACTATGGCTTTTCATCACTTTTTTGACATACTATACTATTAATTTTTTCAACATACTAAAGTATGGCTTTTTTATCACTTTTTTGACATACAATACTATGACTTTTTTCAACATACTAAAGTATGGCTTTTTAATCACTTTTTTCGACACGCTATATTATGGCATTTTCATCACTTTTTTTGACATACTATACTATTGCTTTTTTATCACTTTTTTGACATAAAATACTATGACTTTTTTCAACATACTATACTATGGCTTTTTTCGACATACTATATTATGGCTGTTTTATCACTTTTTTCGACACGCTATATTATGGCATTTTCATCACTTTTTTTGACATACTATACTATGGCTTTTTTATCACTTTTTTCTACATACTACACTGTGACTTTTTTCAACATACTATAGCTTTTTTAACAGGTTTATGACATACTATACTATGACTTTTTTCGACATACTATACTGTGGCTTTTTTATCACTTTTTTCGACAAACTATACAATGGCTTTTTTATCACTTTTTTCAACATACTATACTATGACTTTTTTTAACATACCATATTATGTCGTTTTTATCACTTTTTTGACATATATACCGTGACTTTTTTTGACATACTATACTATGGCTTTTTTATCAGGTTTTTGACTCACTATACTATTAATTTTTTTCACATACTATGGTATAATTTTTTTATCACTTTTTTCGACACGCTATATTATGGCATTTTCATCATTTTTTTGACATACTATACTATGGCTTTTTTATCACTTTTTTCTACATACTATAGCTTTTACTATAGCCATTTCTTAAAGATATCCATAAAAAGTGTTGTTTAAAGTTTGCCACAAGCCACCTGGGAGACACACCAAACATGTGGAAGAAGGTGCTCTGGTCAGATGAAACCAAAATCTAACTTTTTGGCAACAATGCAAAACGTTATGTTTGGCGTAAAAGCAACACAGCTCATCACCCTGAACACACCATCCCCACTGTCAAACATGGTGGTAGATGGTTAAAATTGATGGGAAGATGGATGGAGCCAAATACAGGACCATTCTGGAAGAAAACCTGATGGAGTCTGCAATAGACCTGAGACTGGAACGGAGATTTGTCTTCCAACAAGACAATGATCCAAAACATAAAGCAAAATCTACAATGGAATGGTTCACAAATAAACATATCCAGGTGTTAGAATGGCCAAGTCAAAGTCCAGACCTGAATCCAATCGAGAATCTGTGGAAAGAACTGAAAACTGCTGTTCACAAACGCTCTCCATCCAACCTCACTGAGCTCGAGCTGTTTTGCAAGGAGGAATGGGCAAAACTTTCAGTCTCTCAATGTGCAAAACTGATAGAGTCATACCCCAAGCGACTTACGCTGTAATCGCAGCAAAAGGTGGCGCTACAAAGTATTAACTTAAGGGGTCTGAATCATTTTGCACGCCCAATTTTTCAGTTTTTTATCTGTTAAACAGTTTGAAATATCCAATAAATTTCGTTCCACTTCATGATTGTGTCCCACTTGTTGATTCTTCACAAAAAATTACAGTTTTATATCTTTATGTTTGATGCCTGAAATGTGGCAAAAGGTCGAAAAGTTCAAGGGGGCCGAATACTTTCGCAAGGCACTTTTTTTCGACATACTATACTATGGCTGTTTCATCACTTTTTTCGACACGCTATATTATGGCATTTTCATCACTTTTTTGACATACTATACTATGGCTTTTTCTTTACTTTTTTCAACATACTATACAATGGCTTTTTTCAACATACCATATTATGTCGTTTTTATCACTTTTTTGACATATATACCATGACTTTTTTTGACATACTATGCTATAATTTTTTTATCAGGTTTTTGACATACTATACTATGACTTTTTTCAACAAACTATACTATGGCTTTTTATCACTTTTTTCAACATACTATACTATGACTTTTTTCAACAAACTATACTATGGCTTTTTATCACTTTTTTCAACATACTATACTATGACTTTTTTCAACATACTATACTATGGCTTTTTTATCACTTTTTTCGACATGCTATGGCTTTTTATCACTTAAAAAAATGGCTTTTTATCACTTTTTTTGACATACTATACTATTACTTTTTTCAACATACTAAAGTATGGCTTTTTTATCACTTTTTTGACATACAATACTATGACTTTTTTCAACATACTATATTATGGCTTTTTAATCACTTTTTTCGGCATACTATACTATGGCTTTTTTATTACTTTTTTCGACACGCTATATTATGGCATTTTCATCACTTTTTTGACATACTATACTATGGCTTTTTCATTACTTTTTTCGACATACTATACTATGGCCTTTTTCAACATACTATACTATGGCTTTTTTATCACTTTTTTCGACATACTATACTATGGCTTGTTTAACTTTTTTAACATATAACATGACTTTTTTCACTTTTTTCGACATACTATACTATGGCTTTTTTATCACTTTTTTCAACATACTATACTATGGCTTTTTTATCACTTTTTTCGACATACTATACTATGGCTTGCTTAACTTTTTTAACATATAACATGACTTTTTATCACTTTTTTCGACATACTATACTATGGCTTTTTTATCACTTTTTTCGACATACTATACTATGGCTTTTTTCGACATACTATACTATGGCTTTTTTCGACATACTATACTATGGCTTTTTCATTACTTTTTTCGACATACTATACTATGGCTTTTTTCGACATACTATACTTGTTTAACTTTTTTAACGTATAACATGACTTTTTCACTTTTTTTGACATACTATACTATTGCTTTTTTATCACTTTTTTGACATAAAATACTATGACTTTTTTCAACATACTATACTATGGCTTTTTTCGACATACTATATTATGGCTGTTTTATCACTTTTTTCGACACGCTATATTATGGCATTTTCATCACTTTTTTGACATACTATACTATGGCTTTTTTATCACTTTTTTCTACATACTACACTGTGACTTTTTTCAACATACTATAGCTTTTTTAACAGGTTTATGACATACTATACTATGACTTTTTTCGACATACTATACTGTGGCTTTTTTATCACTTTTTTCGACAAACTATACAATGGCTTTTTTATCACTTTTTTCAACATACTATACTATGACTTTTTTTAACATACCATATTATGTCGTTTTTATCACTTTTTTGACATATATACCGTGACTTTTTTTGACATACTATACTATGGCTTTTTTATCAGGTTTTTGACTCACTATACTATTAATTTTTTTCACATACTATGGTATAATTTTTTTATCACTTTTTTCGACACGCTATATTATGGCATTTTCATCATTTTTTTGACATACTATACTATGGCTTTTTTATCACTTTTTTCTACATACTATAGCTTTTACTATAGCCATTTCTTAAAGATATCCATAAAAAGTGTTGTTTAAAGTTTGCCACAAGCCACCTGGGAGACACACCAAACATGTGGAAGAAGGTGCTCTGGTCAGATGAAACCAAAATCTAACTTTTTGGCAACAATGCAAAACGTTATGTTTGGCGTAAAAGCAACACAGCTCATCACCCTGAACACACCATCCCCACTGTAAAACATGGTGGTAGATGGTTAAAATTTATGGGAAGATGGATGGAGCCAACTACAGGACCATTCTGGAAGAAAACCTGATGGAGTCTGCAATAGACCTGAGACTGGAACGGAGATTTGTCTTCCAACAAGACAATGATCCAAAACATAAAGCAAAATCTACAATGGAATGGTTCACAAATAAACATATCCAGGTGTTAGAATGGCCAAGTCAAAGTCCAGACCTGAATCCAATCGAGAATCTGTGGAAAGAACTGAAAACTGCTGTTCACAAACGCTCTCCATCCAACCTCACTGAGCTCGAGCTGTTTTGCAAGGAGGAATTGGGCAAAAATTTCAGTCTCTCGATGTGCAAAACTGATAGAGACATACCCCAAGAGACTTACAGCTGTAATCGCAGCAAAAGGTGGCGCTACAAAGTATTAACTTAAGGGGGCTGAATCATGTTGCACGCCCAATTTTTCAGTTTTTTATCTGTTAAACATTTTGAAATATCCAATAAATTTCGTTCCACTTCATGATTGTGTCCCACTTGTTGATTCTTCACAAAAATTACAGTTTTATATCTTTATGTTTGATGCCTGAAATGTGGCAAAAGGTCGAAAAGTTCAAGAGGGCCGAATACTTTCGCAAGGCACTTTTTTTCGACATACTATACTATGGCTTTTTTATCACTTTTTTCTACATACTACACTGACTTTTTTCAACATACTATAGCTTTTTTAACAGGTTTTTGACATACTATACTATGACTTTTTTATCACTTTTTTCTACATGCTATACTATGGCTGTTTCATCACTTTTTTCGACACGCTATATTATGGCATTTTCATCACTTTTTTGACATACTATACTATGGCTTTTTCTTTACTTTTTTCAACATACTATACAATGGCTTTTTTCAACATACCATATTATGTCGTTTTTATCACTTTTTTGACATATATACCATGACTTTTTTTGACATACTATGCTATAATTTTTTTATCAGGTTTTTGACATACTATACTATGAATTTTTTCAACAAACTATACTATGGCTTTTTATCACTTTTTTCAACATACTATACTATGACTTTTTTCAACAAACTATACTATGGCTTTTTATCACTTTTTTCAACATACTATACTATGACTTTTTTCAACATACTATACTATGGCTTTTTTATCACTTTTTTCGACATGCTATGGCTTTTTATCACTTAAAAAAATGGCTTTTTATCACTTTTTTGACATACTATACTATTACTTTTTTCAACATACTAAAGTATGGCTTTTTTATCACTTTTTTTACATACAATACTATGACTTTTTTCGACATACTATATTATGGCTCTTTTATTACTTTTTTCGACACGCTATATTATGGCATTTTCATCACTTTTTTGACATACTATACTATGGCTTTTTCATTACTTTTTTCGACATACTATACTATGGCCTTTTTCAACATACTATACTATGGCTTTTTATCACTTTTTTCGACATACTATACTATGGCTTTTTCATTACTTTTTTCGACATACTATACAATGGGTTTTTTATCACTTTTTTCAACATACTATACTATGGCTTTTTTATCACTTTTTTCGACATACTATACTATGGCTTGCTTAACTTTTTTAACATATAACATGACTTTTTATCACTTTTTTCGACATACTATACTATGGCTTTTTTATCACTTTTTTCAACCTACTATACTATGGCTTTTTTCGACATACTATACTATGGCTTTTTCATTACTTTTTTCGACATACTATACTATGGCTTTTTTCGACATACTATACTTGTTTAACTTTTTTAACGTATAACATGACTTTTTTCACTTTTTTGACATACTATACTATTGCTTTTTTATCACTTTTTTGACATAAAATACTATGACTTTTTTCAACATACTATACTATGGCTTTTTTCGACATACTATATTATGGCTGTTTTATCACTTTTTTCGACACGCTATATTATGGCATTTTCATTACTTTTTTTGACATACTATACTGTGACTTTTTTCAACATACTATAGCTTTTTTAACAGGTTTATGACATACTATACTATGACTTTTTTCGACA
Organism: Zingel zingel; assembly: GCA_023566125.1. Classification (NCBI taxonomy): domain Eukaryota; kingdom Metazoa; phylum Chordata; class Actinopteri; order Perciformes; family Percidae; genus Zingel; species Zingel zingel. Next base: position 27,888,139 of record CM042330.1, read on the forward strand.
TACTATACTGTGGCTTTTTTATCACTTTTTTCGACAAACTATACAATGGCTTTTTTATCACTTTTTTCAACATACTATACTATGACTTTTTTCAACATACCATATTATGTCGTTTTTATCACTTTTTTGACATATATACCATGACTTTTATTGACATACTATACTATGGCTTTTTTATCAGGTTTTTGACTCACTATACTATTAATTTTTTTCACATACTATGGTATAATTTTTTTATCACTTTTTTCGACACGCTATATTATGGCTCTTTTATCACTTTTTTTAACATACTATACTATGGCTTTTTAATCACTTTTTTCGACATACTATACTATGGCTTTTTTATCACTTTTTTCGACATACTATGCTATAGCTTTTTTATCACTTTTTTCGACATACTATATTATGGCTTGTTTAACTTTTTTAACATATAACATGACTTTTTATCACTTTTTTCAACATACAATATTATGTCGTTTTTATCACTTTTTTGACATATATACCATGACTTTTTTTGACATACTATACTATGGCTTTTTTATCAGGTTTTTGACTCACTATACTATTAGTTTTTTTCACATACTATGGTATAATTTTTTTATCAGGTTTTTGACATACTATACTATGACTTTTTTCAACAAACTATACTGTGGCTTTTCATCACTTTTTTGACATACTATACTAGTACTTTTTTCAACATACTAAAGTATGGCTTTTTAATCACTTTTTTCGACACGCTATATTTTGGCATTTTCATCATTTTTTTTGACATACTATACTATGGCTTTTTTAACACTTTTTTTCTACATACTATAGCTTTTTTAACAGGTTTTTGACATACTATACTATGGCTTTTTTATCACTTTTTTCAACATACTATACTATGGCCTTTTTCAACATACTATACTATCGCTTTTTATCACTTTTTTCGACACGCTATATTATGGCTCTTTTATCACTTTTTTCGACATACTATATATACTATGGCTTTTTTATCACTTTTTTCTACATACTACACTGTGACTTTTTTCAACATACTATAGCTTTTTTAACAGGTTTATGACATACTATACTATGACTTTTTTCGACATACTATACTGTGGCTTTTTTATCACTTTTTTCGACAAACTATACAATGGCTTTTTTATCACTTTTTTCAACATACTATACTATGACTTTTTTCAACATACCATATTATGTCGTTTTTATCACTTTTTTGACATATATACCATGACTTTTTTTGGCATACTATACTATGGCTTTTTTATCAGGTTTTTGACTCACTATACTATTAATTTTTTTCACATACTATGGTATAATTTTTTTATTACTTTTTTCGACACGCTATATTATGGCTCTTTTATCACTTTTTTTAACATACTATACTATGGCTTTTTAATCACTTTTTTCGACATACTATACTATGGCTTTTTTATCACTTTTTTCGACATACTATGCTATGGCTTTTTTATCACTTTTTTCGACATACTATACTATGGCTTGTTTAACTTTTTTTAACATATAACATGACTTTTTTCACTTTTTTCGACATACTATATTATGGCTTGTTTAACTTTTTTAACATATAACATGACTTTTTATCACTTTTTTCAACATACTATACTATGGCTGTTTTATCACTTTTTTCAACATACAATATTATGTCGTTTTTATCACTTTTTTGACATATATACCATGACTTTTTTTGACATACTATACTATGGCTTTTTTATCAGGTTTTTGACTCACTATACTATTAATTTTTTTCACATACTATGGTATAATTTTTTTATCAGGTTTTTGACATACTATACTATGACTTTTTTCAACAAACTATACTGTGGCTTTTCATCACTTTTTTGACATACTATACTAGTACTTTTTTCAACATACTAAAGTATGGCTTTTTAATCACTTTTTTCGACACGCTATATTATGGCATTTTCATCATTTTTATTGACATACTATACTATGGCTTTTTTAACACTTTTTTCTACATACTATAGCTTTTTTAACAGGTTTTTGACACACTATACTATGGCTTTTTTATCACTTTTTTCAACATACTATACTATGGCCATTTTCAACATACTATACTATGGCTTTTTTATCACTTTTTTCGACACGCTATATTATGGCTCTTTTATCACTTTTTTCGACATACTATATATACTATGGCTTTTTACTCACTTTTTTCGACATACTATCCTATGGCTTTTCCATTACTTATTTCGACATACTATACTATGGCTTTTTTATCACTTTTTTCGACATACTATACTATGGCTTGTTTAACTTTTTTTAACATATAACATGACTTTTTATCACATTTTTCAACATACTATACTATGTCTTTTTTCGACATACTATACTATGGCTTTTTTATCACTTTTTTCGACATACTATACTATGGCTTTTTTATCACTTTTTTCGACATACTATACTATGGCTTTTTTATCACTTTTTTTCGACATACTATACTATGGCTTGTTTAACTTTTTTTAACATATAACATGACTTTTTTCACTTTTTTCGACATACTATACTATGGCTTGTTTAACTTTTTTAACATATAATATGACTTTTTATCACTTTTTTCAACATACTATACTATGACTTTTTTCAACATACCATATTATGTCGTTTTTATCACTTTTTTGACATACTATACTATGGCTTTTTTATCAGGTTTTTGACTCACTATACTATTAATTTTTTTCACATACTATGGTATAATTTTTTTATCAGGTTTTTGACATACTATACTATTAATTTTTTCAACATACTAAAGTATGGCTTTTTTATCACTTTTTTGACATACAATACTATGACTTTTTTCAACATACTAAAGCATGGCTTTTTAATCACTTTTTTCGACACGTTATATTATGGCATTTTCATCATTTTTTTTGACATACTATAATATGGCTTTTTTATCACTTTTTTCTACATACTATAGCTTTTTTAACAGATTTTTGACATACTATACTATGGCTTTTTCATTACTTATTTCGACATACTATACTATGGCTTTTTTATCACTTTTTTCGACATACTATACTATGGCTTGTTTAACTTTTTTTAACATATAACATGACTTTTTTCACTTTTTTTCGACATACTATACTGTCTTGTTTAACTTTTTTAACATATAACATGACTTTTTATCACTTTTTTCAACATACTATACTATGTCTTTTTTCGACATACTATACTATGGCTTTTTTATCACTTTTTTTGACAAACTATACTATGACTTTTTTCAACATACCATATTATGTTGTTTTTATCACTTTTTTGACATATATACCATGACTTTTTTTGACATACTATACTATGGCTTTTTATCAGGTTTTTGACTCACTATACTATTAATTTTTTTCACATACTATGGTATAATTTTTTTATCAGGTTTTTGACATACTATACTATGACTTTTTTCAACAAACTATACTATGGCTTTTCATCACTTTTTTGACATACTATACTATTACTTTTTTCAACATACTAAAGTATGGCTTTTTAATCACTTTTTTCGACACGCTATATTATGGCAATTTCATCACTTTTTTGACATACTATACTATGGCTTTTTCATCATTTTTTTCTACATCCTATACTATGGCCTTTTTCAACATACTATAGCTTTTTTAACAGGTTTTTGACATACTATACTATGGCTTTTTTATCACTTTTTTCTACATACTACACTGACTTTTTTCAACATACTATAGCTTTTTCAACAGGTTTTTGACATACTATACTATGGCTTTTTCATTACTTTTTTCGACATACTATACTATGGCTTTTTCATTACTTATTTCGACATACTATACTATGGCTTTTTTGTCACTTTTTTCAACATACTATACTATGGCTTTTTTTATCACTTTTTTCGACATACTATACTATGGCTTTTTTCGACATACTATACTATGGCTTTTTCATTACTTTTTTCGACATACTATACTATGGCTTTTTTCGACATACTATACATGTTTAACTTTTTTAACGTGTAACATGACTTTTTTCACATACTATATTATGGCTTTTTTATCACTTTTTTCAACATACTATAGCTTTTTTAACAGGTTTTTGACAAACTATACTATGACTTTTTCATTACTTTTTTCGACATACTATACTATGGCTTTTTTCGACAATCTATACTATGGGTTGTTTAACTTTTTTAACGTATAACATGACTTTTTCACTTTTTTCGACATACTATACTATGGCTGTTTTATCACTTTTTTCGACACGCTATATTATGGCATTTTCAACATACTATAGCTTTTTTTAACAGGTTTTTGACATACTATATTATGGCTTTTTTATCACTTTTTTCTACATACTATACTATGGCTGTTTTATCACTTTTTTCGACACGCTATATTATGGCTTTTTCATCACTTTTTTTGACATATTATAATATGGCTTTTTTATCACTTTTGTCTACATACTACACTGTGACTTTTTTCAACATACTATAGCTTTTTTAACAGGTTTTTGACAAACTATACAATGGCTTTTTTATCACTTTTTTCTACATACTATACTATGGCTTTTTTATCACTTTTTTCGACAAACTATACTATGGCTTTTTTATCACTTTTTTGACATAGTATACTATTACTTTTTTGACATACAATACTATGACTTTTTTCAACATACTATAGCTTTTTTAACAGGTTTTCGACACGCTATATTATGGCATTTTCATCACTTTTTTTGACATACTATACTATGGCTTTTTTATCACTTTTTTCTACATACTATACTATGGCCTTTGTCAACATACTATAGCTTTTTTAACAGGTTTTTGACATACTATACTATGGCTTTTTTATCACTTTTTTCTACATATTATAGCTTTTTTAACAGGTTTTTGACATACTATACTATGGCTTTTTCATTACTTTTTTCGACATACTATACTATGGCTTTTTTCGACATACTATACTTGTTTAACTTTTTTAACGTATAACATGACTTTTTTCACATACTATATTATGGCTTTTTCATCACTTTTTTTGACATACTTTATTTATGGCTTTTTTATCACTTTTTTCAACATACTATAGCTTTTTTAACAGGTTTTTGACAAACTATACTATGACTTTTTCATTACTTTTTTCGACATACTATACTATGGCTTTTTTCGACAATCTATACTATGGGTTGTTTAACTTTTTTAACGTATAACATGACTTTTTCACTTTTTTCGACATACTATACTATGGCTGTTTTATCACTTTTTTCGACACGCTATATTATGGCATTTTCAACATACTATAGCTTTTTTTAACAGGTTTTTGACATACTATATTATGGCTTTTTTATCACTTTTTTCTACATACTATACTATGGCTGTTTTATCACTTTTTTCGACACGCTATATTATGGCTTTTTCATCACTTTTTTTGACATATTATAATATGGCTTTTTTATCACTTTTGTCTACATACTACACTGTGACTTTTTTCAACATACTATAGCTTTTTTAACAGGTTTTTGACAAACTATACAATGGCTTTTTTATCACTTTTTTCTACATACTATACTATGGCTTTTTTATCACTTTTTTCGACAAACTATACTATGGCTTTTTTATCACTTTTTTGACATAGTATACTATTACTTTTTTTGACATACAATACTATGACTTTTTTCAACATACTATAGCTTTTTTAACAGGTTTTCGACACGCTATATTATGGCATTTTCATCACTTTTTTGACATACTATACTATGGCTTTTTTATCACTTTTTTCTACATACTATACTATGGCCTTTGTCAACATACTATAGCTTTTTTAACAGGTTTTTGACATACTATACTATGGCTTTTTTATCACTTTTTTCTACATATTATAGCTTTTTTAACAGGTTTTTGACATACTATACTATGGCTTTTTCATTAATTTTTTCGACATACTATACTATGGCTTTTTTCGACATACTATACTTGTTTAACTTTTTTAACGTATAACATGACTTTTTTCACATACTATATTATGGCTTTTTCATCACTTTTTTTGACATACTTTATTTATGGCTTTTTTATCACTTTTTTCAACATACTATAGCTTTTTTAACAGGTTTTTGACAAACTATACTATGACTTTTTCATTACTTTTTTCGACATACTATACTATGGCTTTTTTCGACAATCTATACTATGGGTTGTTTAACTTTTTTAACGTATAACATGACTTTTTCACTTTTTTCGACATACTATACTATGGCTGTTTTATCACTTTTTTCGACACGCTATATTATGGCATTTTCAACATACTATAGCTTTTTTTAACAGGTTTTTGACATACTATATTATGGCTTTTTTATCACTTTTTTCTACATACTATACTATGGCTGTTTTATCACTTTTTTCGACACGCTATATTATGGCTTTTTCATCACTTTTTTTGACATATTATAATATGGCTTTTTTATCACTTTTGTCTACATACTACACTGTGACTTTTTTCAACATACTATAGCTTTTTTAACAGGTTTTTGACAAACTATACAATGGCTTTTTTATCACTTTTTTCTACATACTATACTATGGCTTTTTTATCACTTTTTTCGACAAACTATACTATGGCTTTTTTATCACTTTTTTGACATAGTATACTATTACTTTTTTTGACATACAATACTATGACTTTTTTCAACATACTATAGCTTTTTTAACAGGTTTTCGACACGCTATATTATGGCATTTTCATCACTTTTTTTGACATACTATACTATGGCTTTTTTATCACTTTTTTCTACATACTATACTATGGCCTTTGTCAACATACTATAGCTTTTTTAACAGGTTTTTGACATACTATACTATGGCTTTTTTATCACTTTTTTCTACATATTATAGCTTTTTTAACAGGTTTTTGACATACTATACTATGGCTTTTTCATTACTTTTTTCGACATACTATACTATGGCTTTTTTCGACATACTATACTTGTTTAACTTTTTTAACGTATAACATGACTTTTTTCACATACTATATTATGGCTTTTTCATCACTTTTTTTGACATACTTTATTTATGGCTTTTTTATCACTTTTTTCAACATACTATAGCTTTTTTAACAGGTTTTTGACAAACTATACTATGACTTTTTCATTACTTTTTTCGACATACTATACTATGGCTTTTTTCGACAATCTATACTATGGGTTGTTTAACTTTTTTAACGTATAACATGACTTTTTCACTTTTTTCGACATACTATACTATGGCTGTTTTATCACTTTTTTCGACACGCTATATTATGGCATTTTCAACATACTATAGCTTTTTTTAACAGGTTTTTGACATACTATATTATGGCTTTTTTATCACTTTTTTCTACATACTATACTATGGCTGTTTTATCACTTTTTTCGACACGCTATATTATGGCTTTTTCATCACTTTTTTGACATATTATACTATGGCTTTTTATCACTTTTGTCTACATACTACACTGTGACTTTTTTCAACATACTATAGCTTTTTTAACAGGTTTTTGACAAACTATACAATGGCTTTTTTATCACTTTTTTCTACATACTATACTATGGCTTTTTTATCACTTTTTTCGACAAACTATACTATGGCTTTTTTATCACTTTTTTGACATAGTATACTATTACTTTTTTTGACATACAATACTATGACTTTTTTCAACATACTAAAGTATGGTTTTTTAATCACTTTTTTCGACACGCTATATTATGGCATTTTCATCACTTTTTTTGACATAATATACTATGGCCTTTTTCAACATACTATAGCTTTTTTAACAGGTTTTTGACATACTATACTATGGCTTTTTTATCACTTTTTTCTACATACTATAGCTTTTTTAACAGGTTTTTGACATACTATACTATGGCTTTTTCATTACTTTTTTCGACACGCTATATTATGGGATTTTCATCACTTTTTTCGACATACTATACTATGGCTTTTTTATCACTTTTTTTCGACATACTATACTATGGCTTGTTTAACTTTTTTTTAACATATAACATGACTTTTTTCACTTTTTTCGACATACTATACTATGGCTTGTTTAACTTTTTTAACATATAACATGACTTTTTATCACTTTTTTCAACATACTATACTATGGCTTTTTTCGACATACTATACTATGGCTTTTTCATTACTTTTTTCGACATACTATACTGTGGCTTTTTTCGACATACTATACTTGTTTAACTTTTTTAACGTATAACATGACTTTTTTCACATACTATATTATGGCTTTTTTTATCACTTTTTTCAACATACTATAGCTTTTTTAACAGGTTTTTGACAAACTATACTATGACTTTTTCATTACTTTTTTCGACATACTATACTATGGCTTTTTTCGACAATCTAAACTATGGGTTGTTTAACTTTTTTAACGTATAACATGACTTTTTCACTTTTTTCGACATACTATACTATGGCTGTTTTATCACTTTTTTCGACACGCTATATTATGGCATTTTCAACATACTATAGCTTTTTTAACAGGTTTTTGACATACTATATTATGGCTGTTTTGTCACTTTTTTCGACACGCTATATTATGGCTTTTTCATCACTTTTTTGACATAGTATACTATTACTTTTTTTGACATACAATACTATGATTTTTTTCAACATACTATAGCTTTTTTAACAGGTTTTTGACATACTATACTATGGCTTTTTTATCACTTTTTTCTACATACTATAGCTTTTTTAACAGGTTTTTGACATACTATACTATGGCTTTTTCATTACTTTTTTCGACACGCTATATTATGGCATTTTCATCACTTTTTTCGACATACTATACTATGGCTTTTTTATCACTTTTTTTCGACATACTATACTATGGCTTGTTTAACTTTTTTTAACATATAACATGACTTTTTTCACTTTTTTCGACATACTATACTATGGCTTGTTTAACTTTTTTAACATATAACATGACTTTTTATCACTTTTTTCAACATACTATACTATGGCTTTTTTCGACATACTATACTATGGCTTTTTTCGACATACTATACTTGTTTAACTTTTTTAACGTATAACATGACTTTTTTCACATACTATATTATGGCTTTTTCATCACTTTTTTCGACAAACTATACTATGGCTTTTTTATCACTTTTTTGACATAGTATACTATTACTTTTTTTGACATACTATACTATGGAATTTTAATCACTTTTTTGACATACTATACTATGGCTTTTTTTATCACTTTTTTCGACATACTATACTATGGCTTTTTTCGACATACTATACTATGGCTTTTTCATTACTTTTTTCGACATACTATACTATGACTTTTTTATCGCTTTTTTCGACATGCTATGCCTTTTTATCACTTAAAAAAATGGCTTTTCATCATTTTTTTGACATACTATACTATTACTTTTTTCGACATACTATACTATGGCTTGTTTAACTTTTTTTAACATATAACATGACTTTTTATCACTTTTTTCAACATACTATACTATGGCTGTTTTATCACTTTTTTCAACATACTATACTATGTCGTTTTTATCACTTTTTTGACATATATACCATGACTTTTTTTGACATACTATACTATGGCTTTTTTATCAGGTTTTTGACTCACTACTATTAATTTTTTTCACATACTATGGTATAATTTTTTTATCAGGTTTTTGACATACTATACTATGACTTTTTTCAACAAACTATACTATGGCTTTTCATCACTTTTTTGACATACTATACTATTAATTTTTTCAACATACTAAAGTATGGCTTTTTTATCACTTTTTTGACATACAATACTATGACTTTTTTCAACATACTAAAGTATGGCTTTTTAATCACTTTTTTCGACACGCTATATTATGGCATTTTCATCATTTTTTTTGACATACTATAATATGGCTTTTTATCACTTTTTTCTACATACTATAGCTTTTACTATAGCCATTTCTTAAAGATATCCATAAAAAGTGTTGTTTAAAGTTTGCCACAAGCCACCTGGGAGACACACCAAACATGTGGAAGAAGGTGCTCTGGTCAGATGAAACCAAAATCTAACTTTTTGGCAACAATGCAAAACGTTATGTTTGGCGTAAAAGCAACACAGCTCATCACCCTGAACACACCATCCCCACTGTCAAACATGGTGGTAGATGGTTAAAATTGATGGGAAGATGGATGGAGCCAAATACAGGACCATTCTGGAAGAAAACCTGATGGAGTCTGCAATAGACCTGAGACTGGAACGGAGATTTGTCTTCCAACAAGACAATGATCCAAAACATAAAGCAAAATCTACAATGGAATGGTTCACAAATAAACATATCCAGGTGTTAGAATGGCCAAGTCAAAGTCCAGACCTGAATCCAATCGAGAATCTGTGGAAAGAACTGAAAACTGCTGTTCACAAACGCTCTCCATCCAACCTCACTGAGCTCGAGCTGTTTTGCAAGGAGGAATGGGCAAAACTTTCAGTCTCTCAATGTGCAAAACTGATAGAGACATACCCCAAGCGACTTACGCTGTAATCGCAGCAAAAGGTGGCGCTACAAAGTATTAACTTAAGGGGGCTGAATCATTTTGCACGCCCAATTTTTCAGTTTTATATCTGTTAAACAGTTTGAAATATCCAATAAATTTTGTTCCACTTCATGATTGTGTCCCACTTGTTGATTCTTCACAAAAAATTACAGTTTTATATCTTTATGTTTGATGCCTGAAATGTGGCAAAAGGTCGAAAAGTTCAAGGGGGCCGAATACTTTCGCAAGGCACTTTTTTTCGACATACTATACTATGGCTTTTATATCACTTTTTTCTACATACTACACTGACTTTTTTCAACATACTATAGCTTTTTTAACAGGTTTTTGACATACTATACTATGACTTTTTTATCACTTTTTTCCACATGCTATACTATGGCTTTTTCATTACTTTTTTCAACATACTATACTATGGCTGTTTCATCACTTTTTTCGACACGCTATATTATGGCATTTTCATCACTTTTTTGACATACTATACTATGGCTTTTTCTTTACTTTTTTCAACATACTATACAATGGCTTTTTTCAACATACCATATTATGTCGTTTTTATCACTTTTTTGACATATATACCATGACTTTTTTTGACATACTATGCTATAATTTTTTTATCAGGTTTTTGACATACTATACTATGACTTTTTTCAACAAACTATACTATGGCTTTTTATCACTTTTTTCATCATACTATACTATGACTTTTTTCAACAAACTATACTATGGCTTTTTATCACTTTTTTCAACATACTATACTATGACTTTTTTCAACATACTATACTATGGCTTTTTTATCATTTTTTTCGACATGCTATGGCTTTTTATCACTTAAAAAAATGCCTTTTTATCACTTTTTTGACATACTATACTATTACTTTTTTCAACATACTAAAGTATGGCTTTTTTATCACTTTTTTTACATACAATACTATGACTTTTTTCGACATACTATATTATGGCTCTTTTATTACTTTTTTCGACACGCTATATTATGGCATTTTCATCACTTTTTTGACATACTATACTATGGCTTTTTCATTACTTTTTTCGACATACTATACTATGGCCTTTTTCAACATACTATACTATGGCTTTTTATCACTTTTTTCAACATACTATACTATGGCTTGTTTAACTTTTTTAACATATAACATGACTTTTTATCACTTTTTTCGACATACTATACTATGGCTTTTTCATTACTTTTTTCGACATACTATACAATGGGTTTTTTATCACTTTTTTCAACATACTATACTATGGCTTTTTTATCACTTTTTTCGACATACTATACTATGGCTTGCTTAACTTTTTTAACGTATAACATGACTTTTTATCACTTTTTTCGACATACTATACTATGGCTTTTTTATCACTTTTTTCAACCTACTATACTATGGCTTTTTTCGACATACTATACTATGGCTTTTTCATTACTTTTTTCGACATACTATACTATGGCTTTTTTCGACATACTATACTATGGCTTTTTTCGACATACTATACTTGTTTAACTTTTTTAACGTATAACATGACTTTTTTCACTTTTTTGACATACTATACTATTGCTTTTTTATCACTTTTTTGACATAAAATACTATGACTTTTTTCAACATACTATACTATGGCTTTTTTCGACATACTATATTATGGCTGTTTTATCACTTTTTTCGACACGCTATATTATGGCATTTTCATTACTTTTTTTGACATACTATACTATGGCTTTTTTATCACTTTTTTCTACATACTACACTGTGACTTTTTTCAACATACTATAGCTTTTTTAACAGGTTTATGACATACTATACTATGACTTTTTTCGACATACTATACTGTGGCTTTTTTATCACTTTTTTCGACAAACTATACAATGGCTTTTTTATCACTTTTTTCAACATACTATACTATGACTTTTTTCAACATACCATATTATGTCGTTTTTATCACTTTTTTGACATATATACCATGACTTTTTTTGACATACTATACTATGGCTTTTTTATCAGGTTTTTGACTCACTATACTATTAATTTTTTTCACATACTATGGTATAATTTTTTTATCACTTTTTTCGACACGCTATATTATGGCTCTTTTATCACTTTTTTTAACATACTATACTATGGCTTTTTAATCACTTTTTTCGACATACTATACTATGGCTTTTTTATCACTTTTTTCGACATACTATGCTATAGCTTTTTTATCACTTTTTTCGACATACTATATTATGGCTTGTTTAACTTTTTTAACATATAACATGACTTTTTATCACTTTTTTCAACATACAATATTATGTCGTTTTTATCACTTTTTTGACATATATACCATGACTTTTTTTGACATACTATACTATGGCTTTTTTATCAGGTTTTTGACTCACTATACTATTAATTTTTTTCACATACTATGGTATAATTTTTTTATCAGGTTTTTGACATACTATACTATGACTTTTTTCAACAAACTATACTGTGGCTTTTCATCACTTTTTTGACATACTATACTAGTACTTTTTTCAACATACTAAAGTATGGCTTTTTAATCACTTTTTTCGACACGCTATATTATGGCATTTTCATCATTTTTTTTGACATACTATACTATGGCTTTTTTAACACTTTTTTTCTACATACTATAGCTTTTTTAACAGGTTTTTGACATACTATACTATGGCTTTTTTATCACTTTTTTCAACATACTATACTATGGCCTTTTTCAACATACTAAACTATCGCTTTTTATCACTTTTTTCGACACGCTATATTATGGCTCTTTTATCACTTTTTTCGACATACTATATATACTATGGCTTTTTTATCACTTTTTTCTACATACTACACTGTGACTTTTTTCAACATACTATAGCTTTTTTAACAGGTTTATGACATACTATACTATGATTTTTTTCGACATACTATACTGTGGCTTTTTTATCACTTTTTTCGACAAACTATACAATGTCTTTTTTATCACTTTTTTCAACATACTATACTATGACTTTTTTCAACATACCATATTATGTCGTTTTTATCACTTTTTTGACATATATACCATGACTTTTTTTGACATACTATACTATGGCTTTTTTATCAGGTTTTTGACTCACTATACTATTAATTTTTTTCACATACTATGGTATAATTTTTTTATTACTTTTTTCGACACGCTATATTATGGCTCTTTTATCACTTTTTTTTAACATACTATACTATGGCTTTTTAATCACTTTTTTCGACATACTATACTATGGCTTTTTTATCACTTTTTTCGACATACTATGCTATGGCTTTTTTATCACTTTTTTCGACATACTATACTATGGCTTGTTTAACTTTTTTTAACATATAACATGACTTTTTTCACTTTTTTCGACATACTATATTATGGCTTGTTTAACTTTTTTAACATATAACATGACTTTTTATCACTTTTTTCAACATACTATACTATGGCTGTTTTATCACTTTTTTCAACATACAATATTATGTCGTTTTTATCACTTTTTTGACATATATACCATGACTTTTTTTGACATACTATACTATGGCTTTTTTATCAGGTTTTTGACTCACTATACTATTAATTTTTTTCACATACTATGGTATAATTTTTTTATCAGGTTTTTGACATACTATACTATGACTTTTTTCAACAAACTATACTGTGGCTTTTCATCACTTTTTTGACATACTATACTAGTACTTTTTTCAACATACTAAAGTATGGCTTTTTAATCACTTTTTTCGACACGCTATATTATGGCATTTTCATCATTTTTATTGACATACTATACTATGGCTTTTTTAACACTTTTTTCTACATACTATAGCTTTTTTAACAGGTTTTTGACATACTATACTATGGCTTTTTTATCACTTTTTTCAACATACTATACTATGGCCTTTTTCAACATACTATACTATGGCTTTTTTATCACTTTTTTCGACACGCTATATTATGGCTCTTTTATCACTTTTTTCGACATACTATATATACTATGGCTTTTTAATCACTTTTTTCGACATACTATCCTATGGCTTTTCCATTACTTATTTCGACATACTATACTATGGCTTTTTTATCACTTTTTTCGACATACTATACTATGGCTTGTTTAACTTTTTTTAACATATAACATGACTTTTTATCACATTTTTCAACATACTATACTATGTCTTTTTTCGACATACTATACTATGGCTTTTTTATCACTTTTTTCGACATACTATACTATGGCTTTTTATCACTTTTTTTCGACATACTATACTATGGCTTGTTTAACTTTTTTAACATATAATATGACTTTTTATCACTTTTTTCAACATACTATACTATGACTTTTTTCAACATACCATATTATGTCGTTTTTATCACTTTTTTGACATATAGACCATGACTTTTTTTGACATACTATACTATGGCTTTTTTATCAGGTTTTTGACTCACTATACTATTAATTTTTTTCACATACTATGGTATAATTTTTTTATTACTTTTTTCGACACGCTATATTATGGCTCTTTTATCACTTTTTTTTAACATACTATACTATGGCTTTTTAATCACTTTTTTCGACATACTATACTATGGCTTTTTTATCACTTTTTTCGACATACTATGCTATGGCTTTTTTATCACTTTTTTCGACATACTATACTATGGCTTGTTTAACTTTTTTTAACATATAACATGACTTTTTTCACTTTTTTCGACATACTATATTATGGCTTGTTTAACTTTTTTAACATATAACATGACTTTTTATCACTTTTTTCAACATACTATACTATGGCTGTTTTATCACTTTTTTCAACATACAATATTATGTCGTTTTTATCACTTTTTTGACATATATACCATGACTTTTTTTGACATACTATACTATGGCTTTTTTATCAGGTTTTTGACTCACTATACTATTAATTTTTTTCACATACTATGGTATAATTTTTTTATCAGGTTTTTGACATACTATACTATGACTTTTTTCAACAAACTATACTGTGGCTTTTCATCACTTTTTTGACATACTATACTAGTACTTTTTTCAACATACTAAAGTATGGCTTTTTAATCACTTTTTTCGACACGCTATATTATGGCATTTTCATCATTTTTATTGACATACTATACTATGGCTTTTTTAACACTTTTTTCTACATACTATAGCTTTTTTAACAGGTTTTTGACATACTATACTATGGCTTTTTTATCACTTTTTTCAACATACTATACTATGGCCTTTTTCAACATACTATAATATGGCTTTTTTATCACTTTTTTCGACACGCTATATTATGGCTCTTTTATCACTTTTTTCGACATACTATATATACTATGGCTTTTTAATCACTTTTTTCGACATACTATCCTATGGCTTTTCCATTACTTATTTCGACATACTATACTATGGCTTGTTTAACTTTTTTTTAACATATAACATGACTTTTTTCACTTTTTTCGACATACTATACTATGGCTTGTTTAACTTTTTTTAACATATAACATGACTTTTTATCACATTTTTCAACATACTATACTATGTCTTTTTTCGACATACTATACTATGGCTTTTTTATCACTTTTTTCGACATACTATACTATGGCTTTTTTATCACTTTTTTCGACATACTATACTATGGCTTGTTTAACTTTTTTAACATATAATATGACTTTTTATCACTTTTTTCAACATACTATACTATGACTTTTTTCAACATACCATATTATGTCGTTTTTATCACTTTTTTGACATATATACCATGACTTTTTTTGACATACTATACTATGGCTTTTTTATCAGGTTTTTGACATACTATACTATGGCTTTTTCATTACTTATTTCGACATACTATACTATGGCTTTTTTATCACTTTTTTCGACATACTATACTATGGCTTGTTTAACTTTTTTTAACATATAACATGACTTTTTCACTTTTTTTCGACATACTATACTGTCTTGTTTAACTTTTTTAACATATAACATGACTTTTTATCACTTTTTTCAACATACTATACTATGTCTTTTTTCGACATACTATACTATGGCTTTTTTATCACTTTTTTTGACAAACTATACTATGACTTTTTTCAACATACCATATTATGTTGTTTTTATCACTTTTTTGACATATATACCATGACTTTTTTTGACATACTATACTATGGCTTTTTATCAGGTTTTTTACTCACTATACTATTAATTTTTTTCACATACTATGGTATAATTTTTTTATCAGGTTTTTGACATACTATACTATGACTTTTTTCAACAAACTATACTATGGCTTTTCATCACTTTTTTGACATACTATACTATTACTTTTTTCAACATACTAAAGTATGGCTTTTTAATCACTTTTTTCGACACGCTATATTATGGCAATTTCATCACTTTTTTGACATCCTATACTATGGCTTTTTTATCACTTTTTTCTACATCCTATACTATGGCCTTTTTTAACATACTATAGCTTTTTTAACAGGTTTTTGACATACTATACTATGGCTTTTTTATCACTTTTTTCTACATACTACACTGACTTTTTTCAACATACTATAGCTTTTTCAACAGGTTTTTGACATACTATACTATGACTTTTTCATTACTTATTTCGACATACTATACTATGGCTTTTTTGTCACTTTTTTCAACATACTATACTATGGCTTTTTTTATCACTTTTTTCGACATACTATACTATGGCTTTTTTCGACATACTATACTATGGCTTTTTCATTACTTTTTTCGACATACTATACTATGGCTTTTTTCGACATACTATACTTGTTTAACTTTTTTAACTTGTAACATGACTTTTTTCACATACTATATTATGGCTTTTTTATCACTTTTTTCAACATACTATAGCTTTTTTAACAGGTTTTTGACAAACTATACTATGACTTTTTCATTACTTTTTTCGACATACTATACTATGGCTTTTTTCGACAATCTATACTATGGGTTGTTTAACTTTTTTAACGTATAACATGACTTTTTCACTTTTTTCGACATACTATACTATGGCTGTTTTATCACTTTTTTCGACACGCTATATTATGGCATTTTCAACATACTATAGCTTTTTTTAACAGGTTTTTGACATACTATATTATGGCTTTTTTATCACTTTTTTCTACATACTATACTATGGCTGTTTTATCACTTTTTTCGACACGCTATATTATGGCTTTTTCATCACTTTTTTTGACATATTATACTATGGCTTTTTATCACTTTTGTCTACATACTACACTGTGACTTTTTTCAACATACTATAGCTTTTTTAACAGGTTTTTGACAAACTATACAATGGCTTTTTTATCACTTTTTTCTACATACTATACTATGGCTTTTTTATCACTTTTTTCCACAAACTATACTATGGCTTTTTTATCACTTTTTTGACATAGTATACTATTACTTTTTTTGACATACAATACTATGACTTTTTTCAACATACTAAAGTATGGTTTTTTAATCACTTTTTTCGACACGCTATATTATGGCATTTTCATCACTTTTTTTGACATAATATACTATGGCCTTTTTCAACATACTATAGCTTTTTTAACAGGTTTTTGACATACTATACTATGGCTTTTTCATTACTTTTTTCGACACGCTATATTATGGGATTTTCATCACTTTTTTCGACATACTATACTATGGCTTTTTTATCACTTTTTTTCGACATACTATACTATGGCTTGTTTAACTTTTTTTTAACATATAACATGACTTTTTTCACTTTTTTCGACATACTATACTATGGCTTGTTTAACTTTTTTAACATATAACATGACTTTTTATCACTTTTTTCAACATACTATACTATGGCTTTTTTCGACATACTATACTATGGCTTTTTCATTACTTTTTTCGACATACTATACTGTGGCTTTTTTCGACATACTATACTTGTTTAACTTTTTTAACGTATAACATGACTTTTTTCACATACTATATTATGGCTTTTTTTATCACTTTTTTCAACATACTATAGCTTTTTTAACAGGTTTTTGACAAACTATACTATGACTTTTTCATTACTTTTTTCGACATACTATACTATGGCTTTTTTCGACAATCTAAACTATGGGTTGTTTAACTTTTTTAACGTATAACATGACTTTTTCACTTTTTTCGACATACTATACTATGGCTGTTTTATCACTTTTTTCGACACGCTATATTATGGCATTTTCAACATACTATAGCTTTTTTTAACAGGTTTTTGACATACTATATTATGGCTTTTTTATCACTTTTTCCTACATACTATACTATGGCTGTTTTGTCACTTTTTTCGACACGCTATATTATGGCTTTTT
Organism: Zingel zingel; assembly: GCA_023566125.1. Classification (NCBI taxonomy): domain Eukaryota; kingdom Metazoa; phylum Chordata; class Actinopteri; order Perciformes; family Percidae; genus Zingel; species Zingel zingel. Next base: position 27,907,040 of record CM042330.1, read on the forward strand.
CATCACTTTTTTGACATAGTATACTATTACTTTTTTTGACATACAATACTATGACTTTTTTCAACATACTATAGCTTTTTTAACAGGTTTTTGACATACTATACTATGGCTTTTTCATTACTTTTTTCGACACGCTATATTATGGCATTTTCATCACTTTTTTCGACATACTATACTATGGCTTTTTTATCACTTTTTTTCGACATACTATACTATGGCTTGTTTAACTTTTTTTAACATATAACATGACTTTTTATCACTTTTTTCAACATACTATACTATGGCTTTTTTCGACATACTATACTATGGCTTTTTCATTACTTTTTTCGACATACTATACTATGGCTTTTTTCGACATACTATACTATGGCTTTTTCATTACTTTTTTGGACATACTATACTATGGCTTTTTTCGACATACTATACTTGTTTAACTTTTTTAACGTATAACATGACTTTTTTCACATACTATATTATGGCTTTTTCATCACTTTTTTCGACAAACTATACTATGGCTTTTTTATCACTTTTTTGACATAGTATACTATTACTTTTTTTGACATACTATACTATGGAATTTTAATCACTTTTTTGACATACTATACTATGGCTTTTTTATCACTTTTTTCGACATACTATACGACTTTTTTTGACACCAAAAATCTAACATGTTGCAGCAGGAATTTTGATCTGAGCTTCCTGACGTTATCAGGTAGCTAATTGTAGGATTGTATGTAATGCAATGATGAAGCTTTGAGCCCAAAGAAGCCCAGTGTTCAGATAGGTCTAAAATCAAATAAAAGGTTTTTGCTCACAGGGATTACTTTTGCATAACGTTTACTGCATTATTTGAAGATATGGCCTTGTTTTATATGAACATCCAACACTTTTATTTGACAGAAAATGAGCAAAATCGATTCCCTTAAAACCCCATTTTAATGAACTGAGCAGGATCTTTCAAATAATGTGAGACAAACATTGCCTATTCAAAAAACAATGCAACGCATGTATTATAAAATGAATCCTTCCCAGTCTTTATTATACAGTACAGTACATGTGTCTTTCCAATACTTACAATATGCTACTAATATAAAATATCTTAGCACCAATTCATCAGGAAAAAATGGGGGAAACAGGTTAATAGATTTTAGTCAACGCATTAAAACACACTTGTGTTGGTTCAACTCGTGAATAATTTAGCAGTATAACTTAGAAAATCGATCAATTATCACAAACAGCTAATTTGAATAATGAAAGTTGCTTTGCTTATATGCATTGAAAAAAATGTAAGCTGTGTGCAGCAACCTATCATCCCACCCTATAACACATAGTCAATTGGTACCTGTAACAAGCATTTACAAAACCAAGAAAGGGCAATACTGATATTGTTTGAGTGTTCAATAATACACCACTGACAAAGGAGCAACTAATATGAAATGGTTTGACACCATTGACAGAGCAGGTTTTTTATTCCAATCACACATTAGGACATATATTCGGGCCACATTTGATTCTGAACCTACTGTAAATTGAACGTTGAAGAAAGGAGGCATAATGTACTGAATCTACAAACATTTGCATGTTTTCAAAAATTACACCCCCTAACTGTAGTTTTAAGAAAGCCTGTGTGACATTGTTACTATATGGAACTTTTGACAAACAGAGGCCACTGTCCACATGTGACAAAAGGTCAAAATTGCAGGACAATGACACGTGTTAAATTCAACCTTGTGCTAAAATTAGCTAATATTAGCCACCGTATTAGCTTACCAGACCAAGTAAGGCTGTAGCAACAAAACCCCTGAGTGTACTGAATTTAGCAAGGGTGCATTTTAGGGGCCTATGAATTCAACTTTTGATTTGTAAGACGAAAAATGTGTTATTTCTTCTTTCGTAAAATGACACAGTGTTGCTTTAACACGAGAAATGAAATGACTCGTGCCTCCAGAGCAGCTGAGAGCGATCGGTCAAACTAAAAAAAACTCTGCTTTACCAACATCTTCAAAACTAAGTCATGTCAGAGCCCCTTTACATTCTTCATGAATGACCTTCTACTAGTTAAGCAGAGCAAGAGATAATAAATGACTGGCCCATATAGTGATCAACTTTGACCTGTAGCTCATACTCTATGTATTGGCAAGCTCTCATAAGATTTCTATATCCTGTGCTTGAAAATTGCTCCCCCCCACTTCCCTTTTTGCTCTTGTGGTATTTATGCGTTTCTTCGTGTTTTTGAAAGGAAGACAAATGTGATACCTTTAGGCTGTTAGAAAAGTTCTAGATGACCAGCTGGTCTGAGGTTGGGAAGAGGTGTAATTAGTCCATGAGGGACCTAAGGAGAAACATCTATCAAATGGTTAGCACAATGGTTTGGTCATCAGGATGCAGGGAAGCAACTCTCCAATTTTGGTTCCAGGGGACAAATAAGAAAAGCTGTGTGTTTTCAGAGCAGGGTTTGAGCTGCCCGGACCCTGCCACAGCGTAGGCACTTAATAAGCCTCCACTGAACAGAAAGGATGTGACACATTTAGAGAAAGCGCTGCAAAACAAGCAGCTTTTCAAGAAAGGTGAACAAAGGCTGCGATTATACCACCTCCTCAAAGCAGTTTACTGCTCAAGTGTATGCATACCCCCCCCAAAAAAAGAGAATGAGCAGAGCAACTTCATTAAACATGAAAGCACAAACCTAACAGTGACATTTCTTCCTGTCTCGACTTCTGTCTTCTTAAACTCAGCTTTAATAGGCATCCTGTGTGCGAGCTTGGAACAAATCAATACACGGCATGTAAGAATTATACATACATGTCATGTACTATTTTGGACAGATTTTTTTAAGCAAATTCAAATGACTATTTCAAAATTAGATACCCACCTTTAAATGATATAAATGTATACAAAATGATTAATAGCGTGTTTTCTGTGTAGCATTCTTTTTGGCAAATAAAGAATTAGAATTAGAGTATTAGAATGAAAGCCTTCCGGGCATTTCAAAAGGCTTGAAACACCGTTGCCAAGGAAAGGCTCTAATTTATGAGTTGTGACAGAAAGGTAATATCTGCTGCCTCCAGTTTATTCCCAGAATAAAATATTGTTTTGTTTCTGTCTAAATAAATCAGACATGTTTACAAAAGAGGGGGGATTTTTTTTCTTTTCTAAAAGTAATTTTGCCAGCGCGGAGGCAAGAAGTCCATACAAGCTGTCATTCGTTACTCTACACGCTAACTCTTTAACACTCCTCCTACACAACCCCCCTCCCCCATAATACAGATAATTCCCCCTGACTGAGTAATTACCAATAGACTCTCAGCAAAAGATCAATTCAGTGAGCAGTAACTGACATCTATTGCTTGACGTGGGACAGTGTGGGCTGTGAATGCTAATTGATGCAAAATGGTGGAGTGATAGGAGTTGCATCAACCCTCTGATCTCCCTATATATATTTTACAGGAAGCATGCAAGTGAGTAAAAAAACTGTTTAGCTGCCCTCATTACCCAATGTATGATCTGAAAAAAAGATTCCCCCTCGGTGCTTAATCCCCCATCCATCCCAAGCTTCTTACCAAAAAAAAAAAAAAAAAACCCAAACAAAACAAAGAATCTGACCGGCAGCACATATTGCTTCAGCCCTCCATACTGAGGTTATCTTGACAAAGCTAACAAGTTCTTGATTCAGACCAAGTTCATAAATACAGCTGGACTTCCAAGCTCTTTGTGTGTCGCTTTCGGGTCTTAAGTCCCCTTGACATTTTTGGTGTGGGGTCTCTGTGCCAGGCTGGCGTAGTAGGCACACTGGGTGGGGTCACATTGGCCAGCAGGGCCTGGTGGTCCAGGCTGACCGTGGGGGCCGGGGTTTCCTGGCTCTCCCTGGGCTCCGGCTTGTCCCGGACTCCCGTCTTTACCATAACCGGGCAGACCAGCCGGACCTATAAGTAGGAAGAGGAACAATCAGGGGCTCCAGATTAGGTGAAACCGACTCAATAGGAATGGATGCAGTAAGTAAGAGAGTGGTTGTTACCTATCGGGCCAGAGGGTCCTTGCTCTCCTCTTTCACCGATACCAGGTTCGCCCTTTTCTCCTCTTGTTCCTTTCTCACCTGGTAGGAACGGGGAAACAAAAGAGTCACTGTGATTCCTTAAAGGTGCAGTAGGTGAGACTTATAAAACTAACTTTCTGTCATATTTGCTGAAACTGACCCTATGTTCCAGTAGAACTACATGAAGCAGGTGCAGTAATTAAAAAAAGATCCGGCTCCTCTGGCACCACCTACAGCCTGTAGTGCAATTTGCAAAAATCCACCGCTCCCTGTTCAGATGCACCAATCAGGGCCAGGGGGGGTGTCTAACTGCATGTCAATCACTGCTCATGCACACGCATTCATTCTCCCTTGTTGGGGGAGCGGCTTAGGAGACCGTTTTGGGCTTTAGCGAAAAAGGGGGGAGGGACTGAGAAGTTTTTTGGGTAAGTCCTGGATCTTCACAATCCTACCTACAGCACCTTTAAGCGGTTATATTTATGAAATTCCACCGGATGTCACTCTTTTCGGCCTGATGTCTGTTACCTTCCACTTTCTTTGTGTTGTAATTTTGAACTCCGGTGGATTTGTGAGGACTATGGTTAACTGCTCCTCAGATCTCTGCAGGGCAAATCCAGACAGCTAGCTAGACTATCTGTCCAATCTGAGTTTTCTGTTGCACGACTAAAACAACCTTTGAACGTACACGTTCCACCAAAACAAGTTCCTTCCTGAGGCTATTTTGCAGCTGCACCGTTGTTCCGTCCGGCGCTTTGCACCACCCAAGACAATTGTGATTGGTTTAAAGTAAATGCCAAAAAACCAGAGCATGTTTTTCTCCCATCCCAAAATGCTGTGTGGACTATCCAGACCCTCCTCCGCAGCGCTGTGCAGGAAGGTCTGGCAATGTGAGACTAATCGCGCTGGCGTTAAAAGGAATTTGCGTTAACTTGATATAATCGTGTTCATTTTGACAGCCCTAATCAACACAATTGAAAAACCGTTTACTGTAGGTTGAAATACAGTACACATGGATGGACTGTTTGGAATATCAGACATGTCCCTGTGTGTGTTTAGGCTTTTATAGCAGTCTCTGCACAGCTTTTCTCCACTATCTCAGGATGAAAAAGTCTTAAAGGGGCACTTGATTTTATGTCGAAGCCCAAATCTACATTTAAGGACAGCGCTACACAGCCTGTGAACTCCGATGTTCTATATCTTCTGTAGCTATAGAGGAGTGTTGTCAAGTCTGTAAAAATCATTCGAATGGTGTATACCATTTATTTTTCATAGAATGGTCCGATGCATTACAAAGAGGGTTTGTTTGTTTAATCTGTACAAAAACCTCACAGTGTAAAAACAACCATTGTGGTTTTACAGGTAGTTATATCCCAGACCACTTCCTGGAGTCTGTGTTGGTTGCCTGGCAACCTCACAGTCATGACAGGATTTCAGGGAACAACAAAAAAGATAGAATGTGTTCATTAGTGAGCTTTAGGTAGTGGGATTTTGTTACCATTAGACAGAGTTAGGAGTCCGGTATACTCGCCGCTGCTGACCTGTCGCACGCCAGTGTGACGTCATGGGATCGCCGTAACTGTTTATACTCTCGTGTGGTGGTCGCGACACTAGTTGCAGTCTTCTCCTGAACAGAGGTGGCGCAATTGAGGAATGGCTAACGACTTTGCTATTTCTACGGACTAGAAGAAGAAGAAAAAGGTAAACAATGGCAAAGAGAAGAGAAGCACTTTGAATACTTCAGAATGTCAGCACAACGATTCAATGACCTACTTTGTCAGATCAAGCCTTTCATTTCACCATAAAAGAACTCATCTTAACTCAGTAAGTTTACAAGAGAGACTTGCAGTCACTCTGAGATTCCTGGCACGTCTTGGCACGACCTCTGGTCTCACTTAAAATCAGCGAGATCTACGTATTTTGACGTCACATTGGCGCGCGACAGGTCGGGAACAACGACTGTAAAGAGGCCTTTAGGCTAGCAGTCCCCCCCCCCCGTTTCCATCCTTCGTGCTAAGCTAAGCTAACGGTCTCCTCACATGTATATACAGACATGAGAATGGTATACATTTTCTCATCCAGCTCTCCACACGAAAGCAAATAAAAGATCCCTATAAAACCCCGACTGATGCAGTGTGCAGGTCTGTAATGTTCAGAGCCATCACAATGTGGAATAGCTTACCAACTATCACAGTGGAGGCACACGAGTAAGGCCAGCTTTATAAGACTACTTAGAAAACACAAACAATAACGAAGCATTATTTAACCTAACTATGATGGACTATAATTGTCGGAATGTGATTTTATTCTATTTGACAATCATTTACGAAATATGTACACAAAGTGATATTCTTTTACTTGCATTATATGTCTTCTTTTAAATGTATGTACAATTGTATGTTTGGAATTTGTATGTACTGTATATATTAGGATTGTTTTATGTGGAGCCCAGGAAGAGTAGCTGCTACATTGTTAGCAGCTAATGGGGATCCCAATGAAGGAATATTCAACTATTCCTTTAAAACGTCTCCCAGATGTCTTTTTAAAAATTCAAGAGATTACTTTCCAATTTATAATTACAATTTGGGCACAAATGTTCTTCCTCTTCTCTACTAGCTGATGTACATCGTTTCAGGTCAGCCTGTAATGCAGTGAATTATATTTCTCAAGGCCAATCTAGAAAGTGATTTCACAAAATGATCTTGAAAACATAATGTAAAACTAAGCAGTGCAGAAATTATGAAGGAACACAATCCTTAAAAAGAACACACACACACACACACACACACACACACACACACACACAGACACAGACACACACAGACACAGACACAGACACAGACACACACACACACACACACACAGCTATGACTCTATGTCTTACCTTTAGGGCCCATGGGTCCCCTGGGTCCTTCTCCCCCATTCTGTCCAGGCATACCGGGCTCTCCAGGGGGGCCAGGTCGTCCGGAATTGCCGTCCTTACCTGGAGGGCCTGGAGGTCCTGGACGTCCCGCTGTACTCTTCACATGGGCTGGCTGGATCTGAGCCATGAGGTAAGCCATTTTGGCTGGACACAAAAGATAAAGTGAATTCAATGTCATGTAACGCTGTTAAAGTTATCTCAGTGAGGTTGACAGGAAAGACCGTAAAAACGAAAAGAAATGGCCTCCTCACCGTCTAATTGCTTTGCCAGCTCCTCCTGGATGAGCCGTCTCATCTGCTCCAGTGATACTGACTCTCCCTGAGAAAACAGAGATGTTCCCCCATTCACTCATTTATTAATGCCTGAATCTAAATAATCTGTGTATATATTTTACTGTGGCATCAACATTAAAGCTTTCAGTTAGAGCTGGGCAATATGGAGAAAATCAAATATCACGATACTTTTGACCAAATACATCAATGTTGATATTGCGGCGATATGGGTTGACTATTGGTGCTTTCACAAAATATTTACACAATGAGATTGTTAATAAATAGTCATCATTACCATGAATGTAATAACTAAGTGGGTAAAGGCAAATAATAGAACATCTAGAGCAGTCTGGTGAGTTCAGAAAATCACTTTACTGTAATGCAGCCTTCAAAACCAGGAAAAGACTTGACGCTTGTGTCAAATCACAATATTATGATATCCTAAAGACGATATCTAGCCTCATATATCGACGTTGATATAATAATAGACATATTGCCCAGCCCTATGCTTTCGGGACTATGACTCACCCTTTGGCCTGGGAGACCGGGGTTTCCTGAGACTCCTTGTGCCCCGGGAGGTCCTATTTCCCCTGGTGGTCCTGACATGCCCATCATCCCTGTGTGGCCCTTTCTGCCGGGGGGTCCAGGGTTTCCAGGCATACCTGGATCTCCTGAAATTCCTTTATCTCCCTTCACACCTGAGTCTCCCTGGATTAGATGACAGCAATTGTACATTCAGACTTGAAGCACCTTCAAAATAACTGTTATTAGTTAAATGTTAAATGTTATTAGTCAACTAGATTGCTTCATTTTTTTGCATTAAATTGCTTTCTACTACTAATAATACTCCTAATTCATATGTGTGTACGTTTAGCTGCTAACACAATATACAAAATAACAATAATATTTTAATGATGATAATATTATTATTTTATTATTATATATTCAGATCATATTTAACCATGTACCTAAATACCAATTGCAATGGGCTAGAGGACCCCAACGGAAATAAGCCATTGGATTTTTTGAAGAATTTTTTTGGGGCATTTCCGCCTTTAATGGAAAGGACAGCTAGGTGAGAAAGGGGGGAGAGAGAGGGGGAAGGACATGCAGGAAATCGTCACAGGTCGGACTCGAACCCTGGACCTTTGCGTCGAGGCATATACCTCTCTACCAACTGAGCCAACCAAGCAAAAAAGAAATGAAAATAACTGTAGCTTGGTTGAACCCCACCATCAAAAACAAAAGAAAGTCAGTCCAAAGTAATGGCTGAATAATGAACCCATTGCTTGATTTTCTGGATGGAGGACCATATGAATGTAAAGTCGGTCTGAGGTGTCTGTGTAATAATTGAGAAAGCTATTGACAAACATTTGAAAAGCTCTTTATGCCATTTTGCATTCATTTTTGAGACAGTCCCTAACTTCAGGTCATTTTACCACTGACTGTAAAGTTGGCGAGGTACCATGCTTCAATATCCGATCCAGAAGTAAAAATAACATATCAGTCAAGCTTCATACTAGCCTGGATGCCAGCCGAACTTAGCCCCGCCCACAACATTTGAGGTCGGGATGCTCGGTCTGGACTTGATCCGTTGTGGAGCAAGTATGCTTGAACCAGAGCAGTTTGGACCAATCAAATGGTCAGGGTGGGCTTTATACGATGATGGACAGATGATCAACAGTAACGCAATCAACCACATCACCAAAGAGCTTTTGGGTTGAATTTGTTTACAACAAAGATGGCTGCCATCGCGTCTGTTATAGAAGATATCGACAGCGCGTTCATTTTGAAAGAGGAACAGAGAACCGCGATCACGTATGTACACACATTGCCATACCCGTCCGCACGACACGGAAACTTCCGCCTCTGCCTTTGCTCTGTCGAAGCCTGCCTTTGACTTGCAGCTTCTGTGACGTCTGTCTCCGTTGCTCTGATTGGTTGTAGGTCTATCCAATTGAGTGCAGAGGCATTTTGTTTCCTGGTTCGGTTGAAACACGCCCCATAATCACAGCCCAATAGAGCGGTATCAGACTCATATTCTGACTAGAATCTGAGTATGACCACGTCAGGCTAGCTTCATGCTGCACTGCCTGTAAAAGTCTGGTGAAAAAATTGAGGAAAAGTTGTCGATGAAAATACTGAGGAATCTACACCCCTGTGTTATAAGTCTATGGCATATTTGTTTACATTTTGGCAAAACTGCACCCTGATAAGTCCTGCAGCTTTGGCTACTACTCTAGCAGGTCCTGGGTGCGCTGTATTACTCTTATACTTAAGAAAAAGTCAGCGTTCTATTGCAACCTTCGTGGCTTAGGTGTAAAGCCATAACCACGAACCGCAATGGTTGGAATTCGGCCCAGGGAACATCTGTCATCCCTCCATTATCGTTATCTAATAAAGGAATAACTGTAAATACGCTGGCCAGTTTTGTATTTGGTTGTATTTTCTCACTTGCATCTTTCTTTTATGAATGATGTGTGGTCAGGTTGGTGAAGATGTTTTCTTCATTTATTTGTGTTTTGTCAAATTGCACACATTAACTTGACTTGAGCTCTCAGGGCCACCGTAAGAAAATGCCACGCAAATATTTTCTAAAGTCTAAATCTGAGAATTATGAGCCAAGATAGAAAATTATGAAATAAACTTTTTTATATATGTTTTATAAAAATCCGTCGAGGACATTTATCCTTGACGGACATCAGAGTTCTGAATGTAGCAGTGTGTGTATGATATCTGTGTTTTTCCATTTTAAGTTATGACTCATTAGTCTCTCTCAGAGGTGTCAATCAGGTAACAGCTCTGTATCTATTATGAGCACATTATCTGTTCATATCTGAATAATGTAGTTGTATTTGCATCCAGTTGTTAAAAGTGATCTGAGTATTACACTGGATGATGAGGAATGGGACATAATCTGTAAGAATATTAAAACTATGTCACGTGATGTGAGGGTGCGCCCATTCAGTTCAAGAGCATGCATCACTTCTATTAGACTCTCTCCAGATTGTTTAGAATTGGTCTGAAAGACACACCAAATTGTTGGAAATGTAAGACAGAGGACAGCCAATTACTTAATGTCCTATGGTCCTGTGAGAAGGTCCAGCAATTTTGGACCAGGATACATGATAACCTGTGTCGGATTGCACTGACCCAGGTTTCATTCAGCCCAAGATTATTTGTTGTGGGAGATGGGTCAATCCTAAGCGCGATGGATAAGCACATAAGAAGCTGGGTCCAGACTAGTATAATGACAGCCAGACAGAGTCTTTTAAGGGGATGGAAGAATGAAGGAGTGCCATCAATCCAGGAGTGGGCTTGTGAGATGGCTAGGGTGGGGGCGTTTGAAAAAAAAGTCATATAAACGGTTTGCCAGATTGTCTACACTAGAAATTAATATAACTGGCAGTGTGGCAGTAACATGCTGCAGATCCGGTGTTTTGAGCTGAGCTAGACAAAGAATATTTAGTTAAAACAGATCGGTGATGCTGTTTTGCCCTCATTGATCTCCGTGAAGTTAGCTGGAAGTGAATGTAGTCCTCGGGCCCTATTTTAACGATTTAAGCGCACGGCGTGAAGCGCAATGGCGAAGGTGCGTTTAGGGCGTGTCCAAATCCACTTTTGCTAGTTTGACGGCGGAAAAAAGGGTCCGTGCGCCGGGTGCATGGTTCAAAAGGGTTGTACTTAGTGTCTTCATTAATTCATAGGTGTGTTTTGGGCTTAACATGCAATAAACCAATCAGAGATCATCTCCCATTCCCTTTAAAAGCCAGGCGCGTTTGGACCTTGGCGCATTGCTATTATGATGGCGGATTTGCACCTTGATATTTTTCTTTGTAATCTTTTGCATGTTTGTGAGCTGCGATGTGGTTCATGTGGATTCCCAAAAGTAACTGCTAAATATTGAAAGAAACTTTAAAGTGGTGGTAGAATGAGTGTTTAACCACCTGCCAGATCCCACTTTAAGCGGCGTTTGCATCTCTACTACACACCTTATCTCCTTTGAGGCCACGGTCACCAACTCTGCCAGGCATCCCCTACAAAAACACCACAAATCAGTGGATGTGAGCAAGTAATCGGAATCAGAATTGTTTTTATTGTCATGGTAAGTACATACAATTAACTTAAAATTGCTACTCTGTGGTGCAAACTTAAACACACACACACAACTAGAGTCAATAGTAAAATAGTGAAATAATTTAGTAAAATAATTTACTTGCATTGCACATTATCATGTAAAGTGCAGGTGCATAGCATAAGTGGATAAAAACTGCTTTTTGTTTTTTCTTATTGAATGTGCAAATTGCTTGGCAGACCTACAGTATAACGTCACATTCGTCATCAATGGTCTTATAAAGTGCCTATACCTGCTTTCCTTCTGGGCCAATTGGACCGGGTGGACCCTGGAAACCAAGATAAAAGTAAACATTACCCAACAGCTGGACATATGAGCTGCAATTAATCTTTGGATCAAAAATAAGTCAAATGTACCACTCACCGCGGGGCCTTTAGGCCCACTAAAGCCTGGTAATCCTGGGTTGCCGGCCTCTCCCTTGTCTCCTCTAAGACCCTGTATGACCATAGAGACATCCCATCATCACATCACATGGTACTGTACTTATATTCTAAAAAAAAAAAACTCGCTCATTACTGAGGATTCAGCGAGATTAACATTTAGTGCGCTTCTTATCAACATGCAGCAGTGCCCTGGATACTCCTGCGCCAATCTTGCGGTGGGGGATGCAAGCGTGAAGAGATTAAAATTAATATTGACGGGGGGCATGTTGGCCTGACGACTAGTTATGGCTATGGGCAACCACAGAGTGAAGGAATTAATTAATAATATTTTCATTTCCACTTTTGGATATTATAATAATGGAATTTTTTGTCTTTTTCCTGGTTTTAAAGGTTGCATTATTTGCCTTTAACCCACGTAGTCACTATATCCACATGATTGATGATTATTGATCTAAAATCTCATTGTGAAAATATTTTGTGAGAGCACAAATTGTCATCCCTACAATATCGCAGCAACATCGACCCTGAGGTATATGGTCAAGAATATCGTGATATTCAGATTTTCTCCATATTTACCAGCCCTACTTTATATTCTTGAATAGATACACTCGCTCTTCTGCTTCTTTCCCCTCAGTGCGCCGTGCTCTCTCTATCTCTCAGTGTGGCAAATGAGGCCGTCTGATAACATTTTTGCTTCATTTTCTGCATTCAATTGCTTTCTAATGCCATGCACGATGCTAATGTGGATTTGTGTACGTCTAGCTGCCAACAAAATATACAAAATAACATATTTTTTTAACCATGACCATGATAATATGAATATTTGAACCATGTAACTTAGGCTAGAGGAGCACAATGGAAATAAGCCTTCAGACTTTGTGTTTTTATTCTCTGCAATTTTTATTTATTTATGTCAGCCTATGTAACAACTGCTGTGCAGTGTTATATGTGTTCTTTGTGAAATTATTAAATAAAGAAAACAAAAATTTTAACCCCATCATCAAAAACCAAAAGAAAGTCATTCATATTCTTGAATAGATACACTATCGCTTCTGCCTCTTTCCCCTCAGTGCACCCTGCTCTCTCTCTCTCTCTCTCTCTCTCTCTCTCTCTCTCTCTCTCTCTCTCTGTGTGGCAAATTTTGCCGTCTGATAGCATTAATGGAAACAATCTGATCCTGTCTCTAAATATTTTCTCCCTGCACTGAAATCCCTCTCCATCTCCTCCCCCCGACCTCTGTGCATCTGGCTCCTGCTCACCTCCCTCCTCCAGGCTATATTCCTGACAATCTGCTGCCTCTGCTGACTGATACCATCCACTCCTCTCTGAAAGCGGTTATCATCTGCCCTCCACTAAGCAACAGTTAGTGCTCCCACCAAGAAAACCAGCCCACGGACCGGTGTGCGCCACTTCATTCCATTTCACAAGTTTGGTGTGCGAATGATAGGAAGATGTCAGATTAGAAATTCTCCTCACCCGCAGGTCTCACTATCTCTCAGTGGTGGAAGAAGTACTCAGATCCTTTACTGAAGTAAAATGCTACACTGTAAAAAATGCTCTGTTAGAAGTAAACGTCCTGCATTGAAAATGTTACTTAAGTAAAAGTATGTTAGTATCATCAGGAAAATGTACTTAAAGTATTAAAAGTACTCAATGCAGAAAAATCCTCACATTTTAGAAAGTGGAAACAATCCATACAGTTGTGTGTGTAATGGTCTAATCATTTCAGCTGACTTGTGTTGGGTAGCGAATTTATAATAAAACATCGCACAGGTGTTTAGTGTACAAAAATCTTAATTTGTAAAGTAACTAGTAACTAAAGCTGTCAGATGAATGTAGTGAAGTAAAAAGTACAATATTTCTCTCTGAAATGTAGCGGAGTAGAAGTAGAAAATGGCATGAAAAGAAAAGACTTGAGTAAAGTACAAGTATCTCAACATAAGTACAGGACTGGACATGTACTTAGTTACATTCCACCACTGCCATCTCTGTCTACTACATTTTATTTTCCTGACATATATCTGTGATGAAGACCCCTGCCTCCTCTTCATCTCCAGGCCCAGTACCAGTGTCGCCCTGCAAACTCTGTAATCATTGAACACTCGCTGGCTTTAATTAACCTCATCTGTGTGCTCAGCACACTGAGAGTACATAGGGGGCTCCAAAAGCTTTAGGAGGACTGCGAGGGCTCTTTGATAGTCCTCAAAAATCCACCTATGTTTAAAATGCCAACACAAAGAAAGCGGAAGGTGACAGGCATCCGGACGTGCCATCATATAGAGTGCCATCACGGAAGTGGAACGTTGTGGATATAGACTAAGGGGGAAGTGATGTTCCCACCCGGCTAACAAAGACAACAATTTCATAATCTGACAGCTCATCTCTTCAAGAAATACTTCACAGCCTCCTCTCGCTTCACTTACATTCCACACACAGTCCCTGCTTGCTCTGCTGGCCCTGAAAATGCTACTTTTTCCTAATTTGCCTTATTTATTCTTTTAGCACTACTCTATTAAATGTGTTCACTCTGGGAAACAATGAATTATGCTCATATGGAGGTATTGCAGTGAATTGTTTCTGAGTTTCTGTTATTAGTGAGTCATCCAAGAGCCTGTTGTGTTTTAAGATTATTTTGTGGAATGAAAATGTACAATTAATGGATTCCTCAGTGTCATTTTCTATGTATAAAAATGTCGAAACTATGTGATTTTGGAGAGAAAAAAGATAACTCTTAGAAAACGGTTGTTTTTACTGTAAACATGGCAATCATTTCTGTTTCTCTACATTTTTTTTTATTACATTTTTATGATTTTTTTGGCACACTAACACTTAAAATGCATTTTTGATTTTATTTTTTGATTTTCTACATTAGTGTATGTACTTTGGTTGTGGTTTTTATATAAGCCGCTACTGGTTTCTACCACACCCTCACATGCATTTTTGTATTTCTTTAATGTAATTTGTTTCTTATATTCTGTGAAACAAATTAACTAAACTAAAGTAGGAACAGATAACTCACAGGAGATCCAGGGAGACCCGCTTTTCCCGATGGCCCTGGTTCACCTGGCTTGCCCTGGGATGCAAAAGGAAAAAAAAAAATTGATGGGGAAGGACAGCAAGAGAAACAACTAGAGTGCCACTTTGTGTCCATATCTATCTGTCTGCTTGACACTGTGCTGCGTCTGTCTTCTGTTTGCGTCAGACAGCCCCCGCACGTGAACTCACCGAATCTCCACTTGGTCCACTAGGCCCTTCTCTGCCTGGAGGTCCCATAGGGCCCTGCCAAAACAAAACAAAAATAGCCTGTTATATTATGTCTTTTACATGCTGAAAACAAAGAAACATAATCATATCTGAGCTTTAGGGCATGCTGAGGAAAACTGCAAGCTTGATCACTTTAAATCGCCTCTACCGTAGTAGTGAGTTAAATCTGAACTCCGCTTTAAGTGTGTAGGTGTAAAATATTCTTACTTTAGGAAACGTGCTGTGAGAACATTGTGTCTCCAAGCCTCACAGGCAAACAGGATGAGTTTAAAGTGAAGCGTTACATCCTGCTACGAGACAAATCTGCAGCCTTTAAATGTGTACGTGAGAGGGATTTGAGTTTGTCACCTGGAGAAGATAAATGGCATACAACTCCCGTATAATGTCAAACGATATAAAGCTGCTACGTTTTAAAATGATTCCATGCTGCTAATGGGACTATATAATTATAGACGAGATTAAAGGTGCTGTGGTCTGCTGTGGGGGAATTTAGCATTCTGTCCAAAACCTTTTTTAATCTCTGGAGTTTTCTCTGCATTCCCTCAATCAATGTAGGATTGGTTCCAGACATTAATAATGATTATTCTCGGGGACTGGGTGACTAAACCAGGAGGGGATGCTGCATAAGAAAGAATGACATATAGGATTTTTATAGGGAAGACAAATATTTGCTGTAGGGGCCTGTATATTACTTTTATACAGGAAATGCATAAGGGAACGCTAAGGTAGGCATTTTAAAGTTATTTCTCTGTATTCTGTAAGTCACTTTATTGCAGCTTTTTTCTGTCTGTGTGTGTGTGTGTGTTGATATTGACCGAACTGCAGATTGAAGTTACCTTCTAGTGGTCACAATTTTGATTTGTATGCATGTCAAAAAACACAATTTCACATTAATTTCCACTGAGGGTGGGGGAGACATGTCCCCCTCACTTGTCAACATCCTATTTATGCTCCCCTTTTGTTTCAGGTGGATTGTCTGACTTAGCTCTCTCTAATGTATTAAGATCTCTAATCTAGAGCTAATTGTCCTCTTACTGCCCTACCACCACAGTCCAGTGAACCAAAGATCTAAGTCTTTTGTCTTTGGTTATTTTTTATTTGCTGGAATGATTAAAAAGCAGAGAGAGAGAGAGAGAGAGAGAGAGAGAGAGAGAGAGAGAGAGAGAGAGAGAGAGAAGAGAGAGTATAAGTTCAAATGTACAAGGTTGAACATACCTCCTTCCCAGGTTTGCCATCATGTCCAGCTGATCCAGGACTTCCATCTTCTCCCTGTTTGGCACAGAAGACAAAAATAAGAGAAACCTCAAGGCCTCATGTAAGCATACCATGCTCACCCAGAAAACGGCCATATAGGTCGATTGAGCAAGCAGCTTATAATGACCCATATTTACATTCGTTTGGAGGCAGCCTTTAGTGGCCATAGTAATTATAATGGGAGCAATGCAGTAAGTAAGGTGACAAAGTAAAAGAGCGCAAAACTCTAACAGATGAAGGTTGGGGTGGTGGATGGTCAAACAAACGTTGTGTCCTGTGTGAAACCAAAAGTCACTGGTCACTCTTTTAGATTAACCGACTTTGTTACGGACCTAAGTCTCTGGCGTAGTTAAATTCGTGACATAGTTGCGTCTGTGACTCAACGTAGTTACGATATTTACATAGTTACGTTATTTATGTAGTTACGCCCGTGACTCATTTTAAGCCAATACCTTATCTTTTCCTAAACCTAACTAAACATGTTATTGCCTAAACTTAACTAGTTCCATTTCCCAATGTTAACTACGTGTTTAAAACTGTGACTGTTACATAAATAGAATGGTCATGTGATTAAAACTGCCACCTTGCGACCGTTTTACAACGTTAAATAGAATGGTCATGTATGTGTCGCACGAATAGGGCTATAGTGTCTTTAAGATTGTGTTGAGGCTCTTAACATACTTAAAAGCTATGTTCTTACTGTTAGTTTTAGTCACTTCAGCAGTATATGGATGATTGACGTTACCTGCACAGGTGTAGTTGTATTTAAGTTAGCTGTAGTAAGTTAGCGTGCTGAGAAGGTGCTCGGTCAATGTGTTAGCTTAGGCTACACTGTTTCCATGTAAGCTAGCTAGCCTTACACACAGTCCTCTACACCAATCAAACGATGTACAGCATGTCCATATTGACAAAAAGTCTTTAACTTTTGTGTTTAAATACTTATTATGTTACGTAAATTACATAATTCAGTATAGCTTAGGCTACACTGTTTCCATGTCAGCTAGCTAGCCTCACACACAGTCCTCTACATTTCCTGGACATGAACACATCCATCTCATATAAAGCTTAAATTTCCTTTTAGGTTCCTTTTAAATTATTTAGCTAAGTGCTCTATGTGTTGTCGGTGTTGGCGCTCCATAACATAGTATTTTTTTACTATTTATTACTACTTTATATACCATTAAATACTGTTTTCACCTGTTTACATCTCCGTATGTAGGCTATACGGTATGACTTTTCATTACACATATGCATTTACTACATCTCTGTTTACATTACAGTTCATTCATTTAGTAGTTACTGTCTACTACAAATGTATATTATTTTATTTTATATTTTATATATGTTGTATTTAATCCTTATATTTTAACTTTGCAATATTTTAGGTCTTGGATTCCCTTTTCCTACTTGCGCAATTTTCTTTTTATGCATATTTAATGTTGCAGGTAGATTTTCATGGCCAAAGATGGCTTCTCTGTAGTTGTTGTGCATATGACAATAAATGACTTAAAACTATTGCGTCGACAATCCACAGAACAGTTAAAGCACACTTGAGATCCACAGAGTTAGTCATAAGGATCCATATATCACTTCTATATTGTACTGAGGTACTGTGCTGTACTGTACTTCTAACTGAAAAAAGTAAACTTTCAATTTCCTGAATATAGAGAATATCATTTCCATGTGACTGACATTTAGTGGCAGTCATTATGAGCAGTGGAGGGGTAATTTTCAGTGTGTCTATGGAAACACTCCCCAGCTCTTCTAATAAGTTGTCTGCTGTCTGTGTGGCAGCGCGGCCTGCAGGGCTGAGAGGCTGCCCGCCGCGCAATGGCTCAGTCAGAGCCCTATGTAATGAGCCATGCTATTGGTCATGGCGCTGTGGCAGAAACCTTTGCTGCTGGTGTGTGTGTGAGAGAGAGACAAAGCAGCAGGTGCAGTGGTTCTCTCTGTGAAGGTATTTGTGGTGGGGTGATGCGAGGGTCAGACATATCTTGACATCTCAGTGCAGCAGTGTGAAAATTCCGTGGTGGAAGTATTCAGATCCTTTACTGAAGTAAAAGTACTAATAACACACTGTAAACAATTCATGTAAATTCTTGTTACTTGTAAATAAAAGTCCTGCATTGAAAATGTTACTTCAGTAAAATTATGTAAGTATCATCAGGGAAATGTAATCCATCCATTCACCCTGACATCGTCCGTGCACGGACTTTTGCAGAATTTGATGACGAACATATTTGCGATACGCCAAAGACAAACGTAATCTTCGAGAAAATAAGTTTCCCTCGAAACGTAATCGATAATGCAGTTTTATTGTATGGGAACGTAATATTTAGGGGATGATGCTGAAGCTCATTGGGCACGAAAATGGTGCTAAAAAATAAATAATGGCATTGTTTGTGTTTGAGAAAAAAACGTTGTGGCTCTTAAATTCAAACTGACCTGTTGAAATACATAAAAAAAAAAAAACTAAAAGTAACACACTGACCTTAGATCCTGGAGCTCCAGGTTCTCCTCTGTGGCCCTTAAAGCCCTGTATAGGAAGAAGAACAGCAGTCAATCAGTCACAGCAATTTGCACTCACAGTTTGCTTCATCAGATCTGTTTATTGGCTGTTACTTACCGGGAGTCCCCTGAGCCCCGGGTTTCCTGCTGGTCCAGGTTCACCTTGCTTGCCCTGAAATGAAAACAGAAATAGTTACATTGTCTAGCCACTAGGATTGGGCATCGAGAACCGGTTCCAACTTGGAACTGTTTCAAACACTACAAATCCAATGGAATGTTTTGTTTTTTGGAATGATTGTTTGGAAAATTTTGGTTTCGAATCCGATCATCGGTTCCAAATTTAACAGGCGCAAGTTTTGGTTTCCCAGGGTTTCTGCGGGTCCTAAAAAGTCTAACATTTCGAAATAAAAAATTTTGGCCTTAAAAAGTCTTAAATTCGCTGGAGTGTTGTGTTCTAGGTCTTAAATAATTTAAAACAGGTCTTAAATGTCCCTACTTCCATGTAACGCTAACTCTGATGCTTATTGAAATTATTTATTTTATTCTGTGGTGTTGTAGTTCTTTTTTTTGGTAGTCCAAATGTAATTTGCTGTATATGCACATCATTATTACTCTGTCGCTTTAATTCAATTTTAATAATTTGATTTGCTTTGCAAGTACTTTTGTGACTCTGCATTTCGTTGTACTTTTATATCGTCATATAGAGTATGTCTTAAATGTCATACATAAAGATCTTAAAAAGGTCTTAAAAAGTCTTTCATTTGACTTGTTGAAACCTGCAGAAACCCTGTTTCCGTGGCGGCTACCGTACTTCCAGGCGCTTGTTGTGTTGCAGCCATGGAGCACAGTAAGCAGCGCTCCAAAGTGTGGCTTTATTGTACAGTGAAAAAGCCCAGTAAAACTGTAAATCACTATTGAATCAAAATAAAATGTTCCTCTTATATATGAAATAAGCACATGACCCGTTTCAACTCCACCCCTCAAAGAATCAGAATCGAGAATCGATAAAAAACGCTCAAAAGGAAGAATTGGAATTGGAATCAGGGGGTCAGCCCTATGCTCCCACAGCCCAATGGTCCCACAGCCCTATGTTCCCACAGCCCAATGGTCCCATAGCCCTATGATTTTTCTTAAAATTAGGCCCTATGTTAGGGTTAGGGGTTAGGGTTAGGGTTCTAAATGTGGGAACTGTGGGAAAATAGGGCCTAATTTTGAAAAAATATCATAGAAATGTGGGAACATAGGGCTGAATCAGACTTGCTAAAATCAGAACGATCTCCAACCCTGCTAGCCACGTTATACTATCACATTTTCCCGGAAAAAAACAGCCAATGTGGAGTAGCTTTACTGTATATACTAGGAATATAACAATGCATCGTGAATCGGGTTAAAACTTGATATAGATGTTTAAACATTACAACAGGGTGAGATTTTAAAAAATGAATCGCAATGCAATTTATGAACAGCCTAGGGTGTGATCTACTTTTGATTTAACTTGTTTGACTTAAGACGTCACTATGTCTTCTCAGTTTATTTATTTAAAGACTTTTTCTATTCATTTAGTTATTTGTTTATGTGGGATTTGTTTTAAAAGTCTAATTGTTAATGTTATATTACATTTTTGGTGCTTAACATAAAATACAATTGCAGTTGCACATTTGAAGACACATCTGTTTGTTATATGAATAAAAGTATATTTTTCAGTCATGTGTCTGCAGCTCACTCTATTTAAAAAGCCGTGAGAAAATCGCATCGTGAACTAAAAATCAGAAATTGTATTGAATTGTGCAATGAATGTATCGTTACATCCCTATTATATATTCTTTGGATTACTGATCACCATCTACTTACAGGTTCTCCTGTTTCACCCGGTCTGCCATCTTTTCCCATTTTGCCAGGCTGGCCCTGCAGATCAATGAAAGCACATTTACAACTTAGACTGTTTTACACCACAGTGCAGGGACTGTGTGTGTGTATTCACGATGCTGTACATCAAATCATTTTCTCTTACGATCAAGCCAGGAAGACCCGGTGGTCCCTGGATTCCTTTGAGACCCTCTTTGCCCTGGTGAAAACAAACAAACAAACAAACACAATTCACTAAAGACAAAGAAATGATTAATGGCCACTTTTACCACACACACTGGCTGACCTACATGCCAGAGGGGAGAGATTTGTACGATAATGGCACATGGGTAATACGTTTTCTGAGGGGGGAAAAGTACATGAGTGCAGCCTGACCTTTTCTCCAGGGGGCCCTGGGGGGCCGACAGAGCCAGGCTGGCCATCGTTTCCCTGAAGAGGAAAGACACAGTGTCAGTGGAGGTCAACAGAAATAGAAAATCGCAGAGTGTGAGAAAAAATCCCAACAAATGAGCAACGTTTAGAAAAAGGTTAAGTATTTGGACCATTTCAGGTTCATATAGTGAGAAAGAACAACGCATTATCTTGAATGGATTGGTACGATAACGTACGGAAGATTTTACACACTGATTCGTATTATATGCTTTGAAATTAGGCGATTGCCGGCTGGTCACGTGATGCATGCTACAGACCGCCGTGAGCTGTGGCTCGTATCAGCGCGGCCATTGCTACTGTAGTTGAGTTTAGCTGACAAGAGGTTACTGTGAGCTGGCTACAGAGCACTGCGAGATAACGGTCCTTTCAGCGGCAGTTGGTCGTTGAGTTTAGCAGAAAAGAGGTTACTGTGAGCCGGCTACAGTGCACCCTGAGGTCACGGTTCTTTCAGCGGCAGTTGGTAGTTGAGTTTAGCCAACAAAAAGGTTATTGTGAGCCGGCTACAGACCACTGCAAGATAACGGTCCTTTCAGGGGCCGTTGCCTGTTGAGTTTAGCTGACATAAGGTTACTGTGAGCTGGCTACAGAGCACCACGAGATAACAGTCCTTTTAGCGGCAGTTGGTAGTTGAGTTTAGCCGACAAGAGGTTACTGTGAGCTGGCTACAGAGCACTGCGAGATAACGGTCCTTTCAGTGGCAGTTGGTAGTTCAGTTTAGCCGACAAGAGGTTACTGTGACCCGGCTACAGAGCACTGCGGCTACGGCTTGGGATAAAACATGAGGAACAAACACGGCCGTTTCCTGGCTGAAAGTCTTTTTCCGAAGGAAGTGAACTCCGCTCCCCGATTTTAAAGCGCTGTGTTTTATGACCCACCCATTCCCCCGACCTCCTTCTTACGCGGTCCACAGCGTTCTGATACAGCAAGAAATACATTGAATACATACAAATTGCAGTGCTTGACTTTTCGTAGCTATATGTATGAAAGGTTCATTAAAACAGGCTGATTAAATAAATAACTTACAGGTGTACCCATTAAGCCAGGGGTACCTGGATGACCAGGGGGTCCCGGGTGACCCTGGTAATTCAGAAGCAAATGATTAAAATGATTCATAATAGACAATATTGTAATGTTTTTTTTTTTTTTTTAAACACAGATGGAAAGGAGAGGAAGCAACAGATAAGCGCGGGACTTGTGAGTCACAAACGACAAATATACCTTGTCTCCTTTCTCTCCAGGGCCTCCAGCAGGTCCTCGATCACCTTTTACACCCTGTGGTGAAAGTGTCAGACAATATAAAATGTCACATTTCAAGAGGAAAGCATCAATCTGAGTCATTATTTGTCAATGGAAAAATAAATCTCAAATATTACAAAGAAGGAGGAGGATTTTGTTTTCACCCTACACTGTAAGAAAAGAATCCGTAGAAAAACGCATAATGTCCTGGCAGAAAGTTACCAATACCTTTTCCGTTAAGTTTACGGACATTTCTGTATAATCCAAAAAACAGAAAATTCTGTAGATTTACAGTATATTCTTTGTACCTTTAACCGGACATTTCTGTTCGAAATAAGGAAAAACACCAGTGAAAAATGATTACAGAAAATATTTCTAATTCCTTATTCCCAGATGAACACAGTATACAAGCCCATATGTCTATGTACTTTCCTAACAGTGTATTACCTTAACCTTGTGAAGTCAAAACAAAAAGCTAATTAGTTTTATGGGAGCCATAATGATGCAGTTAGTGTGCAAAACTTGCCTTTCCGCCGTCGGCTCCAGGGGGCCCTTGAGCTCCGGCTGCTCCCGGCGGGCCCTGTAATGACAACAGCAGAGCATCAGGCTTTGTCCAGGCCCCTGGGGCCCCTCAGAGGAGGCCCTAGCTAATTTAGCAGAGAGAGCCTCTGCATTCGTCACACCGACTGTGACTGATGACGACAAACGTTCAGCTAGGACCGCACTTTACAATTCTCCTTTAAAGATGAGCGGTCACCAGCGGTGGAAGAAGTATTCAGATCCTTTACTTAGTTAAAAGTACTAATACCACACTGTAAAAAATACTCTGCTACAAGTTAAAGTCCTGCATTACAAATGGTGTAAGTATCATCAGAGAAATGTACTTTAAAGTAAAAGTACTCGATGCAGAAAAAAACTCACATTTTAGAAACTGGAAACGATCCAAACTGTTCTGTCAATTGAGTGTTTAATGGTCTATTCATGTCAGCTGGACTTGTAGGCTACTGTTGGGTAGATTAATTTATAATAACACATTGTATTTTATAAACTACATGTGTTTTGTGTACAACAATCTTAATTTGTAAAGTAACTAGTAACTCAAGCTGTCAGATGAATGTAGTGGAGTAAAAAGTACAATATTTCTCTCTGAAATGTAGCAGAGTAGAAGTAGAAAGTGGCATGAAGAGAAAAGACTCAAATAAAGTACAAGTGCCCCAAATTTGTACTTAAGTACAGTGCTGGAGTAAATGTACTCAGTTACATTCCACCACTGGCAGTCACTGTCTTGTGAGGTAATGGTTGAATGTTAATGACTGTGTCCTACTTGGTAACCATCTTGACCGTTTTTCCCCGGAGGTCCCTGGTGTCCTTTGTCCCCTGGGACTCCTGGGAGACCGGGCGGTCCAGCTGGCCCTGCAGGGCAGTCCGAACAAACGTCCTATAAGATGGCAGAGACATGTTTGTGATGAAGTGATCGCTCTCAGGATGCAAACATAAAGTATTTTTTTCTGTTTAAAGACTGGTGGAAATGATCCTTACCTTCAGATTTAGGTCGGAGAGGTCTGCTGCCTTCCCCTGAGAGAGAATCAGGGAATTAAAGAGATAATCAATCAGGGAAATGCAAGATTAGAGCTCTCCGGAGGCCTCACTATGTTGCAGTGTTAAGATTTCCCTTAAGTAGAACTATTCATCAGAAAGGCATGTGTCTACATACTTTGGACCAAAAAGTGTAATGTACAGTATGCATTATATATGTTGTATTTAAGACAAGACACTACAAGTGAATAGGGTCCATCCATCCATCCATCTTCGTCCGCTTATCCAGTATCAGGTCGCGGGGGTAGAAGATCCAGCAGGGGACCCCAAACTTCCCTTTCCCGAGCCACATTAACCAGCTCTGACTGGGGGATCCCGAGGCGTTCCCAGGCCAGGTTGGAGATATAATCCCTCCACCTAGTCCTGGGTCTTCCCCGAGGCCTCCTCCCAGCTGGACATGCCTGGAACACCTCCCTAGGGAGGCACCCAGGGGGCATCCTTACCAGATGCCCGAACCACCTCAACTGGCTCCTTTCGACGCAAAGGAGCAGCGGCTCCTCACGGATGACTGAGCTTCTCATCCTATCTCTAAGGGAGACGCCAGCCACCCTCCTGAGGAAACGCATTCCCATTTCGGCCGCTTGTACCCTGGATCTTGTTCTTTCGGTCATGACCCAGCCTTCATGACCATAGGTGAGGGTTAAAGTGAATAGGGTCACATTTCTAATTGATAGGTATCACCATGAAACTTCAATTGTTTTTTAGTATTGCAAGTTTTCTGAAATTAAATGTTTAAATATGACAATGAGGCATTTTCTTATTAAATATGAGGTAATTGGCAGAACACAAATCTGAACATTGGATAAGGCCATATCACTCCATATCTCGGAAAATACTGTCAACTCAACAGCCCTAAAAATTACATTTTTGCCATGTCGTTGAGATTAAAATGTTGTATAAATCAAAAGTTACGAATGTAACTACGGTTCTATGAATGCTGGATGACCGACCTGCAATCTAGTGTTAAGCTGGTGGTCAGTGAGGATGAAATGCTAAACCCCTCTGTAGAAAACTTCAGAACATAGATGGGAATGAAAGTAGAAAGTGTGGTCTATGTGAGTGCTACTAAAATGGAGATTTCTGGCTCAGAGTATGAGAAAAAAATGTATTTAGCGAAAACGGCCTTGAAACATATGGATTTTAAAATCCCATACATTTTTATTGGAAACCACTAAAGACACAATATCTAATTGAATCCTTAGCATACTATATAGTAATGTGACTTTTCATTCGTTTATTCACTATTCAGAGGACATATTGAATATAAAGTGAATCGTAGGCTAGTAGTTACAACTTACTGGAGGTACAACCAGTACATAAGATAATACTGGTTGTTTCCTTCCAATTTGTTTACTTACAGGCTCTCCTGGTGATCCCTTTTCTCCCGGCCTGCCTGGTAAACCCTGCATTTGGAACAAAGGCCAGAAAAATTACATTCTCTGTAAATTGTAGATTATGGACACCCAAGTGTTCTAGAACAAATACATGAATGACAAATTGAGAAATAAGTAATTGTACCAATAAATGCAAACCAAACCAATTAAATAACGATGTGATAAATAGTGAAAGCTATAACAAGGTAAAACTGTGCTAATTTCAAGTTTTATAAAAAAGAAAATACAACAACAACAACAACAACTTGAATTTCATAATGTTACTTTTCACCACAAAGTCCTACAATCTAAGCAGGCAGATCTGAGCCAGTTATGTGATTGGCTATTCTTCAGTGTGAATGAGCAAACAGTCCATAGCTATGGACGTATGGGTCTCAAACCAAGGTTTCCCCCAGTGTATTGCAAGGGGGGGAGGGGATTTAAATGTATTTTTAAGATGTTTTTTAAAGCACAGTTACAGTGGGGGGGGCTCGGTTGCAAACTTAGACATAGTCATATTTTCAAAACTCCATTTAGCTTTTAGCACTGACCTAATGTAGGGCTCTATATAATCTGTTTTATAGCTTTTTTATATTCTCAATTTTGCAATTTTGTCCATGATTCTGTTATCACTGAAACTATTGGGCTCTACATTAATATTGCCATCAGTCTGTGACTGGCCCCACCCGGGCCCTCGTCGAAAAAAAACAAGACACTTGCCACCGGGCCTAAAAACTTTTCTGGGGGAAACTCTGCAAAGAAATTGCATGAACATGACATTTTTTATCCATT
Source organism: Zingel zingel (assembly GCA_023566125.1). Lineage (NCBI taxonomy): Eukaryota > Metazoa > Chordata > Actinopteri > Perciformes > Percidae > Zingel > Zingel zingel. The sequence continues at coordinate 27,933,104 of CM042330.1, forward strand.
TATTCATTCATTTTTGGGCTCACATTATGTCCTGCTGGGCCCTGAGGACCGGCAACTCCTGGCAGACCCCTCAAGCCCTGGAACCCAGATAAACAGATATTAGAGGGACACCTTTTATAGACATAAACATATTCAATATGAATCTTTAGAAAATATTTACCGCAGGTCCGGGTAAGCCATTATTTCCCGGAGGCCCCTACAAAAAAAAAACCATTTCCAAATGTGTAAATAAATGCGCTGGAGTAAGATAGAGTCCCACTGGTTGACTGGCATTGATGCACATACCTGGTGTCCCACTTTGCCTTCTCCTGCAGCACCCCTGTCCCCCGGTAACCCCGGTTCTCCTCGTGACCCTGGTTGACCCTGGGCAGAAAAACAAAAAACAAAGTCGACATCACCATCCTGAGATAATGTCAGTTCAGCCGTTACGTTGAAAAGAAACATGTGCTTGGCACAGAAATGGTCACATTCATCGGCGCCTGCTGATCCCAAAAAAAGCACCTTGTTTTTAATCTGTGGTGGTAAAAAAAAAAACATTTACAATCTGCAGTTGACATTTTGGTACTCAGCAGAGAAAAGGTGTCGGTGATGAGGGTGAGCGATTTGACACCATAAATCCAGCAAATGCCCCAAATGTCCAGCCTCTCCCAGTCTGTGCCCCCCCTCAACATCAAGCTCTTCAGAGCAAAGAGCCACTCATCATCAGAGCCGTGGTCACAGTGCAATGGACATAGAGATTGCATTTGATGCTTTCAACCAAAACTGAATTGTTTTTCTCATCCTTTCTAGGAAGAAAAAAAGTATTTCACATCAATAAAACAGCACCTGAGCGTGATAAAAAAAAAACATTTAAGGCAACCTACACATAGACACGCACACAAGCACACACACACACACACACACACACACACACACACATATAGAGACACGCACACACACACACACACACACACACACATACACAGAGACACGCACACACACACACACACACACACACACACACACACACACACACACACACACACACACAGAGACACGCACACACACACACACACACACACACACACACAAATGCGTCTCACTATCTTTGTGGGGACCCGTCATTGACATAATGCATTCCCTAGCCCCTTACCCTAACCTTAACCATCACAACTAAATGCCTAACCTTAACCCTTACCCTCACCCTAACCATAACCTAATTCTAACCCTAATCCTAAAACCAAGTCTTAACCCTCAAACAGCCCTTTAACCTTGTGGGGTCCAGCATTTTGGCCCCACAAAATGCTGTCTGGACCCCACAAGTATACTGTATTCCCAGTTTTTGGATCCCACGACTGTAGTTAAACAAGAACACACATACACACAGACACACAGACACTCACTCACACACACACACACACACACACATGCACACACACAGACACGCACACACTCACTCACACGCGCACGCACACACACGCACGCACGCACGCACGCACACACACACACACACACACACACACGCACAGACAAACTTCAACAGAAAACTTCTTTCAAACTTCTAAAACAACATTACCTTTAGCCCTGGGGGACCTTGAATTCCCTGTGGTCCGGTCTCCCCCTGTAATATCACAAAGAACATCAATCAAAATGCTTGTCACTGAAACACTTAAATGAAGCCTCTTTTGAATACAACATTCAGAGATGAGAGTATGTAAGCAACAAGTCCTTCAAACCTTAAAACGATATGAGTCGTTTGTTCCTACCCTCTAATACGACCCACTGGAGCATGTCATAAATAATCACCCCTAGCGGTAGCAGGAATACAACCTCATATCTAAACCAGAGAAGGTCGGTCGCGGTTTTGAGCGTAAAGGTTGCGTAAACCATTTCACACGTCTTTAACGTTGTGAAATGGTTGCAGTTTGGTCATGTGTAGGCACCAAAACTACTTAGTTAAGTTTAGAAAAAGATCGTGGTATGGGTTAAAATCACACGTTCCTTTACTTCCGGTTACGCACGTGACAATAAACGTGACATTCAGTCAAGTAAAAAAAACCTTGCCACGGTCCCAGTTTGGTTATGTTTAGGCAGGTGGTTTGGGTTAAAATCAGACTTCACTGCCTGCAAATTATTTGCATTTTCAAATGGGACTTGAACCCAGCTCTCCCGAGTGAAAGTCCTGTGTTGTTTGACCCATCCAGCACCCTGACCCTATATTACACATAAATTCGATGACGTTTCATTCACGGGATTGTTCAGGTGCCGCTGGAAATCCCGCGGGATGTCCCTGATTTTCAGCTGGATGTCCGTTATTTTCCTCTCTCTTTGTGTTGGCGTTCTAAACTCCGGTGGATTTCTGAGGACTATGGTTAACTGCTCCTCAGATCTCTGCAGGGTAAATCCAGACAGCTAGCTAGACTATCTGTTCAATCTGAGTTTTCTGTTGTGCGACTAAAACAACTTTTGAACGTAGACGTTCCACCAAAACAAGTTCCATCCCAAGGCTATTTTGCAGCTGCACCGTTGCTCCGTCCGGCGCTTAGCGCCCCCCAAGACGATTGTCATTGGTTTAAAGAAATGCCAATAAACCAGAACACGAGCCACGAGAGGGCGCTGCCACTAGAAACGTAAATATCGGTCGTAATTGCTGCTTGGACAAGCATTTTTCGGGGGAAGGACAGACACTGTGTACGAGTTTCTGTTCTTCATGCACACAGCTGAAGCGAGGCCTCAGGGCCGCACCTGGCAGCTGTAAAAAAGCAAGCGAGCTGTGAGCCTAATGGACGGTGCTCCTGTGTTGCTTTAATGCGATATGTCTTAACAATGTTCCCCCTGTTGGCTCCTGCCTCGTCAGCAGGACGGCCACATGTCTTGGGTGAAAAATGATGAAGAAACATGTTGAGCTGCAGGGCAAAAAAAATGTGCCTACTCAGGCTCCTTTTCCTCCCATACAGCCCAGCTCGTATTGTGCTGTGGCTCAACATGTCTTACAGGCAGCGGGGAGAGGTTTACAAGCAGAACACGTGGAATACAGACGCGCTAATGAGGTTTCTGTGACTGCTGAAGGTGAACTGATGAACATGCATTTCTATTATCAATGTAAGGGCTCCACAATATATTTTTGTTTTATCGTCATCGCTATATCAACTGGCACAATAAACATATCGCCAATAACGCGTAACAGATTTTTTGCGTTAGTTGAAAGAAAATATCAGTTGAAAGCTGAAGCGTTAAAATGTAACTGTCATTCTTTTTTTTGTGTATATATATATATATATATATACTGTATATGTTGGAGCCATTTATGTTATTTTATGTTATTTCATATTTTGTTATTATAATTAACTATGGTTTATTATGATATTGCCTGTTCTGTCTGTCATTAGTGTTTTGTGATTGGAATAAGCATATGTTGTCTCAGCTCCGCCTATTTTGGCTGATCACCTATACAGGTGGTAGTGTGCAAGTGATTTGTAATGAGGTGGCGGGAGTAGAAGGGAGACAGTTTTTTGACGGTGGTCATGACTATGATATGTAACAGAAGGAACTGCGAACATAATAAACTTTTGAGTTGTTTACAAGTCAGCTGCTGCGTGTCCGAGACAATCCTTACTCCTGACATAGCGGCTCCAGGCAAAATTTCATCGGATGCCGCAACATTAAGTAAAAAAACTCCCATGGATTAAACTCTGGATGTTGGAACCTTTTCACGACGCAGGATTTTCAGCTTTGAAACGCCAAACAAGGATAAAGCATTGGAAGGATTTACCCATCCTACAGCACTCCAGTCTGTGAGTAAAAGTTTATTCCCTGACGATCTTTGAAATTACAAACTTCCTCATTTAAATCAACACAAGCAAACATTTCGTAGGAGATCATGAACATTGTTTACATAAAAAGGACTTTAAGTGTTGGAAATAGAGCACGGAAATAATCGCAAATAAAGATGCAGATGTGTGTGTAAGCTTAACAATAAATCTCTGAAATAATGGATGAAGAAAATCTAAAAGCTTTAACTGCGACATGCGGCGGAAAACTGGGTGTGTGTACAAGAAAGATGAATGAAACAAAGAGTTTGTTTGATGCTGGTTCAAATGTTGAAATGATAAATGATAATGAAATGATAATGAAATGAGAGTCTTGCCGCATTAAAAATTGCAATGGATGAATTTGCTGACGCGCACGGGAACGCGCAAGCCTTAATGTCCGATAAGGATCACGCTGAATGGTATGAACCTAAAATGACTGTATTTGAGGAGTACATAAAACGTGTGGAGGACTGGACAAAATATACATTAAAACAACAAAAGGACATTGTAGAGATTGCTCCTGAAGATAGCGTGTCTAGGGCTGGATCAAAGGCCTCCTCTGTGTCTTCCCTACGTGCACAAGCTGCAGCTGAGAGAGCAGCCCTCGCAGCTAAAGAAGCAGGCTTACAGCAAAAACACGCACTTGAGCTTGAAAAGGCACAAATCCAGAGCAAAATGGAAATGATCGAGCTTCAAACTAATATTGCTGCAGCTGATGCAAAATGACATGTATTGGAGAGCTATGATTCCAGCGTCCAACTGCAATCCACCGAAGACTTTGTTACACAATCACAAGGAGATGGGATGAATGAGTTCCTTCAGGAATATGTAGAAAATGCAATGTCTGTGGCAGAGCCATCTCCTGTTCAGTTCACACAGCTTGGAGCAGTTCCTAAAACACCTCTCCAGAGAATGATGGTGGAGCAACCGACACATCCAAAACCAAGAATGTACACGCTTAATGCTTGACCAATACTTCATGCACAGACGTCAGCAACAATTAATGTGCATCGGCCCACAATAAACAGCCATGTCCCCCCATATGATCCCCAACCTGGTCAACAGAATCTCCCCAACACACAAAATGACCTTGCAGATTTAATCATACTGCAAAGACAAGCTTCTCTTCCTCATAGAGAAATACCAATTTTCAATGGTGACATCTTAAGCTACCACCCATTCATCCAAGCCTTTGAACACTGTGTGGAAAGAAAGACGGATAATGATTTGGACCGGCTGTACTTCCTCGAGCAATACACAACAGGCCAGCCTAAGGAGCTAGTTCGAAGCTGCCTGCATATGGATGCCAATCTTGGATATATGGAAGCTAAAGGCCTTCTCAGTGCTCATTTTGGAGACCCGTATCGCCTCAGCGCTGCCTACATCGATAAGGCCTTAAGCTGGAAAGATATAAAGGCTGAGGATGGAAAGGAGCTCCACAGCTATGCTCTGTATTTACAAAGCTGTTGGAATGTAGCAAGAGATCTACCAGATATGACCGAGCTCGATACCCCTTCCAATTTAAAGTTGATCTTGTCAAAATTGCCATACAAGCTACGGGAGCGATGGAGAGCTAAAGCATGTGAGATACAGGAAAGTACACAAAGAAGAGCAAGATTCCAGCATGTTGTGGAATTCACTGAGAAGCAGGCCAGGATGCTGTTAGACCCAGTGTTCGGTTCTATCCAAGAGTCAACTACTAAAATGGCTAGAGCTACTGAGCAGAAACGGCCTGTGAGCAAGAAAAGCTTCGCCACCACAATAGCGCCAGTAGTAGCTCATGCAGAGCAAGGCGATGGAACATGAATTCAATCAGCAAACCACACTGAGAACCCAAGAGTGGCTTACACTAAACCATGCTTCTTCTGCACAGGAGGAGACCATTTTATGGAATCCTGTCACCAGATGGCGGTAAAACAACACAGAGAAAAGGTTCTGTTCTTAAAGGATAACGGAATGTGTTTTGCTTGCCTTATCAAAGGTCACATGAGTAATGCATGCAAGAAGCGTCTGACCTGTCAGATATGTAAAAAAAGACACCCTACAATCCTACATATCCAACAAGTCCAAGTCCCACTTAAAAGGCCTTCTATACATCAGCCCAACCGTAGCGGCCAAACAAAGCAATCCACAGACAAGATTAAATCTGGCAAGAGCAATCGGGTCATCCAAACCTATGCATTTCTGGACCCAGGAAGTTATGCATCCTTTTGCACAGAAAAGCTGATGGAGGAACTGAACGTAGAGGGGAGAAGAACAGGAATCCTACTTAGAACTATGGGACAAGAGCAAGTCATTGATACACACAAAGTGAGTGGATTAGAGGTGAGCAGCCTTGAAGGGACAGTGCTCATTGAACTACCTGAAGTCTTCACGCAAACCAACATGCCAGTGAGCCATGAAAACATTGCTACAGAAGAGGACATACGAATGTGGCCATACCTGAAGGACGTTCAACTTACCATTAGTGCGGACATCGGTCTGCTCATTGGAGCCAATGCCCCAGGGGCGCTAGAACCTTGGGAAATCCTACACAGCCAAGGAGAGGGGCCTTATGCCATCAAGACCCTTTTAGGATGGATCATAAATGGTCTATTGAGTGGTGGTTCACCTACCGATGAGCATGTCCGGCCGTGCATCTCTTGCAACAGAATCTCTGTGGCTTGTCTAAAGGAACTGCTCATTAAGCAGTATAATGAAGACTTCTCAGTCCTGCGACGAGCAAGCTGAGCTGTCTTTTGAGGACAAGAAATTCTTGAAAATAGCTGATGAGTCAACCGTTAAAAGGGATGGTCACTATGAAATCTGGTTGCCCTTTCGTGATGACAACGTGATTATGCCAAACAACAAGGCCGTAGCAGAGCTGCGAGCCATGACTCTACGAAGGAAACTCCTGAAGAACGAGGCCTTTCATTCCACCTACACACACTTTATGAATGCCATGTTTGACCAAGGCCATGCTGAAAAGGTGCCCAACGATGAGCTGTCCAGATCTGATGGTAGAGTGTGGTATATACCCCACCATGGGGTCTACCATAAAAAGAAGAATAAAATCTGTGTAGTATTTGACTGTACTGCATCATTTCAGGGCACCTCATTAAACCTTCAGTTACTGCAAGGACCCGATCTGACAAACACCCTCCTGGGTGTCATCCTCCGGTTCAGACAGGAACCAGTTGCCATTATGGCAGATATCGAGGGGATGTTCCACCAAGTCTGAGTACCAGAAAATGATGTTGACCTCTTACGTTTCTTGTGGTGGCCTAATGGCGATGGTAACAAGCCTCTCACAGAATATAGAATGGTAGTGCATCTCTTTGGTGCGGTCTCCTCGCCGAGCTGTGCCAATTATACTTTAAAAAGAACTGCCAAAGACAACAAGGATAAAGTGGCCACAGATGTGCTGAACACCATCAAGAATAATTTCTATGTCGACGACTGCCTGAAATCCGTTGCCTCTGAGAAGCAGGCCATATGCCTAGTTAATGATCTTAGAGTGACATGTGCAACAGGAGGCTTCATATTAACCAAATGGGTGAGCAACAGCAGACATGTGCTAGCTTCAGTCCCAGACAAGGATAGAGCTCTGAAGGAAGTTACAGACGTCAATCTGGAAAAGAGTGACCTACCGCTAGAGCGTGCTCTAGGCATTCAGTGGAACATTAATTCTGACACCTTCTGTTTTAAAGTCTCTCAAAAACACCAGCCCTATACACGGCGGGGCATACTCTCATTTGCAAACTCCGTGTATGACGCTCTCGGATTTTTGGCGCCTTTGATCCTTCTAGCAAAGAGTAATCTGCAAGAACTCTGCAGAGAAAAATGTGGATGGGACTCTGGGATTTCACCTTCTTTTACCAAAAGGTGGGAGTCATGGTTGGGTGGTTTAGATCAATTGAAAAGCCTAAACATCAGCAGATGCTACCGGCCGCAAGATTTTGGGCAACTTCATAAAGCCCAGCTGCACCATTTCTGCGATGCCAGTGAGGTGGAACATGGTACTGCAAGCTACTTGAGGCTCTCTAATTCACCTCATTCACATTGCCTTTGTGATGGGCAAAGGAAGGGTTGCACCGCTGAAACCAGTCACCAACCATAGGCTGGAACTGGCAGCTGCAGTACTGGCTGTGCGAATTAACAGAATGCTGGAGAAGGAGCTTGAATACACACTTCAGCCACCAGTCTACTGGACTGACAGTACCGCCGTCATTAAGTATATCTGCAATGACACCTGCCGCTTTCAAACATACGTGGCTAATAGAGTATCCACCATCAGATATCTGTCAGAAAAGTCTCAATGGCGATATGTAAACAGCTCCCTCAACCCTGCAGACGACGCTTCCAGGGGCTCAACAGCCGAAGCATTCCTGAAATCCAAACAATGGTTGAATGGGCCAGCCTTTCTGAAACATCCAGAGGAGAATTGGCCTAAGCATCCAGAGATTTCCACCACTCTTTCCGACGATGACCCAGAGATCAAGAAGACTGTTGAAGTCATTGGCACAGGCGCAGCAGAGGCACACGATCCAGTCATGGAACTCATACAACCAGGATAACACATAAGGTGCAGATCCATGAACATCCATCAGTTGAAGACCTCTCACATGCTGAAGAGGCACTCTTACGGTACATTCAAAGGCAACATTTCTCAGAGGAGATTTCTGCACTGGAAACTGGAAAGACTGCTGTCAAGAAGACCAGCAGACTTTACAAGCTTGACCCTTTTCTTTCTGATGGAATACTGAGAGTAGGCGGAAGGCTGAACAGGTTGGCAATGCCTGAAGAATTCAAGCATCCTAATGAAATCTTTGAAATCTAATGCTTTCAAAGCTTTGCCAGAAATACTGGGTTATTAGAGCAAATTCTGCCACCAGAAAAATAATAAAGGACTGTGTATTCTGTAGACGGTGGCACACTCAACCTAGTGTGCAGAAGATGTCAGACCTGCCTTTAAATCGCATAACCCCAGATCACCCTCCTTTCACCTACGTGGGAGTTGACTACTTCGGCCCAATTGAAGCAAGGAGGGGTCAGACTGTGGTGAAAAGGCCTTGTCGGCAGGGCAGTCCATCTAGAGCTGGGCTTTTCTCTGGACACCAATTCCTGCATCTCTGCTCTACGAAGATTCATGTGCAGAAGAGGGCAGGTCAAAGAAATGGTCTCTGACAATGGAACGAACTTCGTGGGAGCGGAACGTGAGCTGAGAGAATCACTTGCTTTTCTGAATCATGACATGATCCAGCAGGACCTGTCAACAAAAGGCATTAGATGGACTTTTAATCCTCCCTTTGGCTCACACCATGGAGGCTCATGGGAGAGACTCATCCGAACCATCAAGAAGGTCCTCTACTCCATTGTTAGGCAGCAGGTCCTGGATGATGAGAGCCTGAAAACTATCCTCTGCGAAGTAGAGACTATCCTGAACGATAGGCCCATCACTGCAGTTTCAGATGATCCTAGTGATCCACAGGTTCTCACAACTAACCATCTGCTCCTGCTGAAAGGACAACCCCTGCTGCCACCAGGTGTGTTTAAGAAAGAAGACTGCTATTCCAGACGACGATGGAGACAGGTGCAGTACCTCGCTGACCTGTTCTGGAAGCGCTGGGTTAAAGAATATCTTCCCCTGATGCAGGAAAGGCAAAAGTGGAACGTGGTCAGAAAGAATCTAAAAGCATGATATAGTATAGAATGATATGATATAGTGATGATTGTAGATGAGACTTCGCCACGCAATTCATGGTTGATGGGAAGAATAACCGAGACAATCCCAGACAGCAGAGGCCATGTTAGACGGGTCAGGATACGAACCAGGAACAATATCCTGGAGAGACCCATCACTAAACTATGCCTTCTTCTGGAGACTTGACTTGACTCTGACTGACCACAACGCAGACCATAATTCTAATCTTTCTCTTCCCTTTCAAGGAACCTACTTTTTGGGATCTATGTTTTACATTTTGAAGCTTTTTTTTGCCTTTCTCCAAGAATTCTGAGTTGGACTATATCATTTTTTGTCTACATTTTTCCTTTTTTGGATATTGGACTATGGCATTGTCTTGCCCATAGAATATGGACTATATATGGACTATAAACATTAAGAGAAATTAACTCTATTTGATGATGGCTCCGTGCTTATTATTGTAATTGCCTTATACTGCAGACAATTAGGGGCCGGAATGTTGGAGCCATTTATGTTATTTCATATTGTGTTAGCATAATTAACTATGGTTTATTGTGATATTGCCTGTTCTGTCTGTCATGAATGTTTTGTGATTGGAATAAGCATATGTTGTCTCAGCTCCGCCTATTTTGGCTGATCACCTATACAGGTGGTAGTGTGCAAGTGATTTGTAATGAGGTGGCGGGAGTAGAAGGGAGACAGTTTTTTGACGGTGGTCGTGACTATGATATGTAACAGAAGGAACTGCGAACATAATAAACTTTTGAGTTGTTTACAAGTCAGCTGCTGCGTGTCCGAGACAATCCTTACTCCTGACACAGCGGCTCTGGGCAAAATTTCGTTGGATGCCGCAACATATATATATATATATATATATATATATATATATGCTATATATATATTAGGGTTGTGCAAAATAATCAATTCACATTCGAATCGCAATTCAAACTCTACCGATTCAAAATCGATTCATATTTTTTAATTAAAAAAATAAATATGAAAAGATTTTTATTTTTTTATTTTTTGATTGTATGTCTACTGCAATCACATGGGAAAAGTAACTACATTGTAAATTGTTTTTTGAATCAAAAATCGATTTTGAATCAAATTGTGATATTTTCTGAATCGTGCACCCCTAATATATATATATATATATATATATATATATATATATATATATATATATATATATATATATATATATATATATATGGTCTGTGTACTTTTTCGTTCATTTGATTTTCATTTCATAAACAGTATTAAAAAACAAAAAATGAATGGTTATTTGATTTTCGTTTTAAAATACAAAATTAGAAATTGAAATACAAGGCATTTTTTACTTTTCGTGGTCAAAAGGGGATGGGAGAAATTTAAAATATGCTGTGATTTTCATTTTCTATTTCATATAACAAAAATAAAATCACTCGAAAATAGAAACGAAAAAAGCCTGTTATTGAGACCGGATGTTGTCATTTCCAAGGCAACAGTGCCAGTGTAGCCTACCAGTGTTGCTTTCAGCCCAGGCTAAAATTACTCTGGAAACATACTCTTGATAATGCTTGGGGGGAATTATATTTCATAATGTCATATTTATCTATTACCCTCTCTCCCGGCCTCCCTCTGACTCTACCCGCCGGAGACAACTTCGCCCGAAGAGAGTCGAACCAGCTGAGGAAATAGACTTTCAGTTCACGGCTGTAACGTTACCGTTACGCCACCGTTACCAATCCCAGCAAACTTTCTGTTGCTGCCGTTAAGCTTGCTGGTCTGGCAGAGAGTCACCGGGGGTTCGGTATCAGATCATGGGGATCAGACCTCCGGTGCTGGGTCTAATATTCTAATATTAGCTGCTGCAGCTAGCTAGCAGCTAGCCACCAGCCCTGTGACCTCGGTCCCATCGGTTCGCTCCCCGGTGCTGACTGACTCTGACTCTGGTCCGTCTGCAGAGCTGGCGTTACCCGCTCTAGCTGAGCTGGGAATCTGCCGCACTGGTGTTGTATTCATATTTTCTTTTGTTTGCAGATAGTGGTATGCTATGATGCACTGATGGCAGGCAGGCTTGCTAGTTGCTTTTAGTCGAAGTCTGTGAGATAACAAAACTTCCTTTGAATATAACATATGCATATAAATAGACGGAATAAATAAAAGTCCCCTGAAATAAATAAAAGTAAAACATATGTATTTAGGCTATTGAACTATAATGACTAATGCGTATGTTCATATGTATTGCCTCATTTATGTATTTCATGATCTATATCATAGCCATATTTATGTAAAGGGGGCAGAAAATCGATGATCAGTTGCTCAGGAAGTTATAGGCTACAGTTTCCCTCAACTGCAGCCGGGCCATTCTAAAATGCTTAACGTGAAAAAGCTTAACATGGTTTAATCTACCTAAACAATGATCAATCAGACATCAGTCAGTTATCAGTCAGATAACGTCCATAATAATTGGTTAGATTTTTTGATAGTTTTCAGTTGTTATGAGGAGCAATATGAGATAGAAATGTGGTAATCATTGATTGTTTAGGTACATTAAACCACGTTAAGCTTCTTCCTCGCCGGCGCCAATGAAGAAGAAAGCGTTAACGTGAGAGAACTTCTATAATCGTTGATTTTCGGTTTAGTTTTTTGGACAGGCTAAGTGTTCATGACAAGATATGGCCATGAGAAATATGGTGATGGTTTAGTGTTTTTTTTCCACGTTAAGCGTTGTAGAATGTCCCCTGCAACCTGAGTTATTTTACTGGTAGGCTACACTGGCGCTGTTGCCTTGGAAATGACAACATCCGGTCTCTGAATATGAAAAAACAAGCCTTTTTTCGTTTCTATTTTCGAGTGATTTTATTTTTTGTTATATGAAATATAAAATGAAAATCAAAGTATCTTTTAAATTTCTCCCATCCCCTTTTGACCATGAAAAGGAAAAAATGCCTTGTATTTCAATTTCTAATTTTGTATTTTAAAACGAAAATCAAATAACCATTCGTTTTTTGTTTTTTAATACTGTTTATGAAATGAAAATCGAATGAACGAAAAAGTACACGGACCATATATATATCCAGGTCTTGGCTGAAAAAAGTAAACCTACAATTTAAATATAATGGTAGCAGTCAATAAAAATATGTGACTAACAAAAAAAAACAGAAGTTCATTTAGCTTGAACGTGTTGGCTGTTTTCCTTTATACACCCTGACTCCATATAACTCACAAATACATAAAAAACACTGACAACATTATTCTGCAAATCCATAATATGTATGTATGTATGTATGTATGTATAAGTTTACTCAAGTTTTATATATATAGAATATATATATATATATATATATATATATATATATATATATATATATATATATATATATATATATATATATATATATATATATATATATATATATATATATATATATAATGTCTTACCTTTTGCCCGTCTTTGCCCATTCCTGGTGGTCCAGGGGGTCCAGTCAAACCGGGATCTCCGGATGGGCCTGAAGGACCTGCTGGTCCTGGTTTACCTTGTTCACCCTAAAATAAAATGTTACAATAAAGAACTTTACAGTGAACTGTAAGCCTGTACTTGCCCTAACTTCGGTACGAAAGGGTTAATGCCTGACGAGGTATCCATTATCAGGCTTAATGGACGAAAGGGAAGCCAGAACCATCCACCGAAGTCCATTAATTACCTGATTATGGACACCTCAAAGGGCATTAATTGCTATACCATGGTCACCTTTATTTTTATATATATATTCTTTTGAGACCATTCATTTATATTTAGATGCATTTTAAAATCAAAATCTAAAGTTTTTTTTTAAAACTCAGGTGTTTTCCAGAATACACCTGAATACACATAGCATTTAAAAATACGTGACTGACCTTGTCTCCTCTCTGTCCAGCTGGCCCGGGAGGCCCAATGATCCCTGGTATGCCCTGGAAGACAGACAACCGGTAGTTCCACACTCAAGGGATTTGTTATCACTGGCTACTGTTCACATCTTATACTGTAGTCACAGAAAATGCCAGCAGCAAGTACTTTTACATGCACACTAATATTCCACTATTATTCTGAATTAGACAATATTTTGATTTTCACCACTTAATCCCTTAGTGCTGGTGTATTTCTAGTATTGATGATGTCATCGCTGATATCACAGGTCAGAACCAAGGGATGGGCATTTCCTTGTGTCTAGTGATTTGCCATGTTTGGTTTAGGCATTTGAGGGGTAATTGGGGGGTGTTGCATACCTCAGAAAAGTGTTCTTTTTATGCGTAGTTCAAAACGTTACCTACGCACGGCTGCATTTAAATGGGACTATTACTGGAATACTCCCTTTCATTAGCCACATAAACGGCTTAGTCGGAATATTGTCTTTTTCAGAATAAGGCCAAAAAACCTAATATTATGTGCATGTAAACGTAGTGACTGACTCCCACCTTCAATGAATCTAAGATGGTTTAAAAAAGACCTACCACGTTCCCTGGTAATCCACGAGGACCTTGAGGACCAGCTATGCCAGGTGGACCCTGGAGGGAAAACAAATCAGGGGTTACAGATGGTACAGTACAGCACATCTTGATTTCAAACCCCACCCATTCAAACCCCACCCATGTCCTCCACAATGATAGCATGTTCCATTTTCCGAGGTCAAAGTTGGAAACACGCCCCCTGACCTCGGATATCTGAACTTGGACAATGTTGCAGTAGCCCAAGTTCAAAATCTGGCTCCCCCCAGTATCAACAGTTATCAAAGTTGTAGTAACATACAGTTATAAGCACTTCTGTCTTATTTGTGTCTCACTAAATTAGTCGTACACGCAGTACTGTCCATATTTTATCTGTGGACATGTTGTTACGCTGTCTGTATGCACCAAAAACAGCGTAATGCGTTGTTATAAAGTTCCATTGCTAACGATGGCTAACCGGGCTAGAGCTAATGAAAATAATGAAAATCCGACTTGTAAATGGAACGCATTCAACTCGGGTGTGACGTCATTCCCAACTTCATCTTCCGAATTCCGAGATAAATGGAACGCACTATGAGTACCAGCTTCTCCCTTCAGGCAGACGCTTCAGAGTCCCCTGGTGCAGACTCAACCGCTTTAAGAAATCATTGGTCCCCGTGTCCATCAAAGCCCTGAATGGCAAGCCAGCCTAATCCCTGAAATGCTTTTATCTTAAACACACACATGTACATTTTTACTTTATCTTTTACCAGGATTTTATGTTAATAAGGCGGCTTAGCCTTACTGCACATATTATGACGACTGTTTTGATGTGTTGTACAACGGCCAGTGTGCAATTTTGTTGGCTATAGTGGCAGTCTCTGCATGCAACATGAGCATGTCCATGCAGAGTGATGCAACAGTCTGTGTCTGTGTACTTGATGTATGTGTGTATGTATGTATGCACAATGTTGTGTTGAATTCTTTTAACAGCAGATATTGTTTGTTTGTCCAAGACAACTTTCCTTCAGGACAATAAAATGTAAAAAAATAAATAAAAGGTCTATTACATTAAATCAGACAACTTACAGGGTCTCCAACTCGTCCAGTCTCTCCCTTAAATCCAGTTTCACCTTTCGGACCCTGGAATATATGGTTAATGGCAAATTAAGACATATTCAATTAACATTCACTGTATATTACACTGAATGGGAGGGTTGGCATCACTAGCATCTCACCGCTGGTCCAGCTGACCCCTTAAAGCCTTGTTCACCAGGTAGCCCTCTTTGACCCTGCAGGAGACCGCACATGAAATAACACGTGAGTTGAGTAGTGTAGGTCTATATATGTGCTGTCTTGTATCCAATCCAATCCAAATGTATTCATAAAGCACATAAAAACAACAACAGTTGGTGTACAATCAGACAAAACAAAAACATAGAACACAATGAACACACACACAAAAAAGACAACAGTTTAATAGCAAAATGATAATAATATAGAAAGGCAACTATTTGAACATGTTAAAAGCCTGAGAATAAAAATGTTGTAAAGGTGCCCTGCCAGACATATTTCATTACTTTGTGGTAAAGTCTGAAGTTCTCTGTAACATTTTTTGTGGAAAAAATGCCTTGGTTACCTTGTTTCAAGCTATTCTAGCGTAGTATAGAAAGCCTGCAGGAAGACTCGGCTCGATTTGTGCCAGTTCTCATTAATATTCAACGAGCTAAGCTGCTTGACTCTGATTGGCTAACAGCTAGCCAATGAAAGCCTGGCTATCAGCATCCTTTACTTAGCGCAACTGGGCGAGCTCATGAATAGTAATGAGCTCAGGCAACATGATGTCAGACTGACCAGCTTTTGTAATTGGCCTGATTCATCCACTTATTTCTTTTCAGTGGCTAGAGCTGACAGAGGAGGTAGCAGTTCATTTTCAAATTCACGACATAACACAAACAGATATGGACCTAACATATTTTAAAAAATGCAAGTAAAAACCGTTTTGTGTGGCAGGGCACTTTTAAGACGGGATATGAAAAAAGGCAGTGAAGGAGCCAGCCTAATATGTAGAGACAACTGATTCCAGAGTTTAGGAGCTACTAGTGCAGAGGCGCGGTCTCCCCTGTTCTTCAGCCTTGATCTTGGGACCACAAGGAGCAGTCTTGTATAAAGTACTTGAAAGCAATACTTGAGTAAAAGTACAAGTATCTTACCAGAAATTGACTTTGGTAGAAGGTAATGTAACCTTTTTAGAATAATACTTGAGTAAAAGTCTTAAAGTATCTGTTTTTTTCCTGTACTGTAAGTATCAAAAGTAATTTTGTGAAATTAAATGTACTTCATTTTTTTAAAGTAAAGAAAAACTTATGAACTTTATTGTGGCTTCCTTACAGTAAAGCACCATTTTTAGGGTTTTCCACACCTTCTTAAACATCCAATTCAAAGTCTGACATCAACAAAGAGAAAAACAGAATTCTCTTTTCACTCCAACGTACAAAAACATTTCTTGCAAGTAACAAGTACCGAAGACGCTTAGGGGAAATGAAGTGAAGTAGAAGTATACATTTTATTCAGGAAAAATAGTGGAGTAAAAGTGAAAGTTTTCCAGAAATATAAATAACGAAGTACATATACGTGAAAATTCTACTTAAGTACAATAACAAAAGTATGTGTACTTTGTTACATTACAGCACTTGTTCATGGGTTTTCACATAGTCTTGTCAAAATGTATATATGTATATATCACGTTTCTTGTAAAACGATGATATGAAATGAATGAGGTTTGTGCAATGAAGGTCGTAGATAAAAACAAACATCCATGCATGAAGAATTATTAAAATACTGAAACAAAATTATTACCTGAAACATTCACCTTCATAGGGTGCTTGAGAAAACCAAAGACAATGGAAATACATACTAGCATTGGTAACTGTGTGTGTGTGATAATTGTTGTTGTACATAATGTATTTGTGCAGATACATTTTTTTTTTTTTTGCACATCCATACAGCCTCTCTTTTCTTAACGTTAAATAGTTGTATGTACTGTATGTGTTATTTGTTTTTGTCTTTATTGTTAGTCTATTTCATATTCATGTTGAATATGTTTATGTATTCCCCCCCCCCCCCCCCCCCAAATGTTGAACCCAAAGTTATGCCCTTGTATACAATACATATATAAACTGCAATGGGCCAGTGCATTACTGTCCCTGACAAGCCATGTTGTAGCAGGACTGCTTCAGTATCGCCAAACTGAATCTCTGCTGACATCTAGTGGGCTCCTCTACATATTGCCAGAAACCAATGGTGGAATGTAACTAAGTACATTTACTCAAGTGCTGTACTTAAGTACCAATTTGAGGTACTTGTACTTTATTTGAGTCTTTTCTTTTCATGCCACTTTCTACTTCTACTCCGCTACATTTCAGAGAGAAATATTGTACTTTTTACTCCACTACATTCATCTGAAAGCTATAGTTACTAGTTACTTTACACATTAAGATTCCTGCACACAAAACACATGTAGTTTATAAAATACGATGTTTCATTATAAATTAAACTACCCAACAATATAACGGCCTACAAGTCCAGCTGACATGATTAGGCGATGAACCCCCTGAGGTCTAAGGGTATTTTCACACATCTTAAATGTACCTTTTTAAGGTATTTGGATATAACTGAGCCCCATGTCTTTCGAATCAAAATTTTCAGAACAAACTCAGCTTTTATCATAGTGATGAAGTGAAGTTTTTTTCTACAATAATGTGTAAAGAGATAATTTGGTACTAAAGCTGAAACATTGATGTTGGCTTTTTTCAAATTCCTCAACTTTCTTTTGAAAACCAACCTTAACTTATGATGTGTTGTGCGAATTTTTTCGGTGCTTGAAATGAATTTTCCAAAGTCTTAGGTTATATATGATTAAAATAGTAAATGAAATGTTGTGCCTTCCAGGCAGCGCTGCCTGGAAGGCACTAGGATTAGACAATGGTTATGATTAGGGTTCGGGTTAAGGTTAGGGTTAGGTGCCTTGAAGTCAATGGTCATAGCACTGCCTGGAAGGAGACGTTGGGGGCTTAAAACACCATTGAGCGCCTTCATCCTCAGAGGATAAAACACTTAGTTAGTTGACAGAACTGTCTGGATCATTTCCAGTTTCTAAAATGGGAGGATTTTTCTGCATTGAGTACTTTTAATACTTTAAGTACATTTCCCTGATGTTTCTTACATACTTTTACTTAAGTAACATTTTCAATGTAGGACTTTGACTTCTACCAGAGTATTTTTACAGTGTGGTATTAGTACTAGGATCTGAATACTTCTTCCACCACTGGCCAGCAATGTTTTGTTCCAGCGGTTCCAAACCTTTCCCCCCTTTTTCTATCACTTGAGTAAGCTGAAGACCCTTGACTATGTGACATTTATTATGGATTATATTCAATGCATTCAAAATAACAGTAGAGAAAAATAAGATAAAATAATAGGGCTGGACGTTTCATGGCAAAAGTTATCGAAACTGAAATTCAGAACCTCTAACCGACATCATTTTCTCATTTCTCATGTCGGTCTCATGTCGGTATTTAGCTTTTTCTTTTTTTATAATCCTGTTAAAACTTTGCCCACTGTGTGTTCATATACTTTCCCCCTTAAAAACATGCTTAAAGGTCCTCTGACATGCTGCTCTTTGGATGCTTTTATATAGACCTTAGTGTTCCCCTAATACTGTATCTGAAGTCTCTTTTATATAGGCCTTAGTGATCCCCTAATACTGTATCTGAAGTCTCTTTTATATAGGCCTTAGTGGTCCCCTAACACTGTATCTGAAGTCTCTTTTATATAGGCCTTAGTGGTCTCCTAATACTGTATCTGAAGTCTCTTTTATAAAGGCCTTAGTGGTCCCCTAACACTGTATCTGAAGTCTCTTTTATATAGGCCTTAGTGGTCCCCTAATACTGTATCTGAAGTCTCTTTTATATAGGCCTTAGTGGTCCCCTAACACTGTATCTGAAGTCTCTTTTATATAGGCCTTAGTGGTCCCCTAATACTGTATCTGAAGTCTCTTTTATATAGGCCTCAGCGGTCCCATAATACTGTATCTGAAGTCTCTTTTATATAGGCCTTAGTGGTCCCCTAACACTGTATCTGAAGTCTCTTTTATATAGGCCTTAGTGGTCCCATAATACTGTATCTGAAGTCTCTTTTATATAGACCTTAGTGGTCCCCTAATACTGTATCTGAAGTCTCTTTCCCGAAATTCAGCCCCCTTCTAAAAGGAGCGATTTGGATGAATTACTTTCAATCATATTCCTTATTGTACATATTGTACGAACAGCCACACGGCCCTAATACAGGCTCTGTGAATGTAGCTTGTGTTCAGGTCTTCACCGTGCCCTTATCCCTTGTGTTATTTTTTTGTTTGTTTATTTCTTAAGTAATAGTCCAAACTTCAGAAGGAATGATAATTTCATTTTAGACCCCTAAAAACCGGGGTCGGGGAGCAGTGTGTTAAAAGGAACAAGACGAGGCTGCTAAAAAAACGGACTCACTGTCTCTCCTGGGCTCCCTTGATCCCCCTTCGCTCCCTTCTCTCCAGGTATTCCCTACAGGCCAGAACAAACAATCCAATTAGTTTAAATGAAAAACAAAAAGTAAAGGAAGACAAGAGGAAGGACAGAAGAGCCACACATCAGGTACACGATCACACAGAAAATCATGAAGCATTAACTAAAAACAAAAAAATAGCTTAGAGAATAGTCTAAAATTCACATAATCTTATAAGAGAGTTTGGTGTGTGTGTGTGTGTGTGTGTGTGTGTGTGTGTGTGTGTGTGTGTGTGTGTCTCTGTGTGTTCTTTTTAGGGAGTTTGTTCCTTCACTATTTCTGCACTGCTTAGTTTTACATGTTTTCAAGATCATTTTGTGAAATCACTTTCTGGATTGGCAGTGAGAAATATAATTCACTGCATTACAGGCTGACCTGAAATGACGTACATCAGCTAGAAGAGAACAGAAAGAACGAACATTTGTGCCCAAATTGTAATTATAAATTGGAAAGTAATGATTTTTTAAAAAGACATCTGGGGGACATTTAGGTCAATTTAAAGGAATATTCCTTTATTGGGATCCCCATTAGCTGCTAACAATGTAGCAGCTACTCTTCTTGGGCTCCACATTAAACAATCCCAATATGTACATAATAAAATAAGTAATAAAATCAGTCTACTCACAGGTTCACCAGGCTCAGGGATGACATTTGCCACCTGTGAAGAAAAAGAGACAGTAGATAATAATTTACAGCATGACTTACTGTAATATGTCACACATGTGATAGTGATATCATGCAATTGCAGGGTTGTGACTATGTTAAAGGTATAATATGCAGTGTTTTCTTATAGAAACAATGTATGGACTAATATCAAAGTAATCCCTCTCAGTCCTCCCTTTTTACCCACTAGAAGTGTCTGGTGAAGTCTGTATTTGCCCTCTGAAGCCTCTGTTTTAGTTTAATTTTTCTGTGTGTGGGACGTTTCTGGGCAGCGACAAAGAGCCTTTGGGCCCCACGTGGGTGTGTAACCCCCAGCCATTGACAGCGTGCAGAGTGTGTTTTCATTCCCAACCGCGACTTTCAACATCTCATATCGATGCACAAGTCTAACTGAACAAGGACCAAAGAAAAAGACAGGATGACGCTCTGCCTTCACTCATAATGCGACAACGTGTCTCATTCCTGCGGCGGTGTGGGTGGGTTTATTTGTGCTTTAGAAACAATGACAAAAGAGTCTAGAGCTGCAACGATCAACTAATCGATTAATCGCCAACTATTTTCATAATAGATTCATCGGTTTGAATCATTTTTTTATGAAAAAAAAATGTATCTGATTGAAAGTTCTTAAATGTGAATATTTTCTAGTTTTCTTCCTAGTTTCCTCTGTGACAGTAAACTGAATTTCTTTGAGTTGTGGACAAAAAAAAAGACATTCAAGGGAGTCATCTTTGGATTTGGAAAGCACTGATTAACATGTGTCTCAATTTTCTGACATTTTATAGACCAAACAACTCATGGATTAATCGAGAAAATTATTCGGTAATGAAAATAATCGTTGTAGTTGCAGCCCTGAAAGAGTCTAATATTCCTCTGATTACTGTTTTGTACGGCACTCCCTCTCTTCATTCACTAGACCACCGCTGCACTCTCTCTCTCTCTCTCTCTCTCTCTCTCTCTCTCTCTCTCTCTCCCTCTCTCTCCCCCCCCCCCCCCCTCCCTCATTCACTCACTCACTGTTCCCTATGTAGTGTTTTTTAAATAGTGAACTATTTAGGGAACGACCAAACGAGATTTCGGACACTCACTGAAAACACATTTTTGCGTGACTTGCGTCAGGAGATATATATGGAGATACTATATAGTGACAGTAAAGCTTAGTCACGACATATTCCACCTTTAACATGCACACTAGAAAACAACAAAAATGTAACTTACATTTCCTGGAATGCCTGGTAGTCCCCGAGCTCCCACTTCACCCTGAGGCAAGAGACAATAAGTTCACACTGTCTGCATAGTAATGATCTTATTACAGCTAATGCTGCAGGGCGACCATTACTGAGGCCTCTGTAACACCGTGCCATACACAGCCACAACTCCTCTGTTTTTTGCTTGACATTTAATTGGACCTTGTACAGCAAATTAAACTGGTTAGTTCTCATTTACCTTGTCGCCCTTGTCACCCTTTGGCCCGACGGGTCCATCCTGTCCTCTTTCGCCCTGAAAGAGAAACCCAAAATCGAAATGTAATGTAATACATTTCTACAGAAAATGGACCCTATCTGCACTTTAATGCAGGCAAATGGGAACTTTTTTAAATTGGGAAGTAGGAAGTTAAGAGCAGTGAGTCTCCAAGTGAAGGCCCTTGAGGGTGTCCCAGAAGGTTACCCAGCCAAATTAGGAACAATTCATTTCACAGATTATATATATATATATATATATATATATATGTATATTGAAATTGGATACGGAATGGATATACTATATGTATTTGCGCTCATGTAGGAAACGTGCACATCAATATTTTTACAGGCTAAGTGGCAACAAGTTCAAATTGTGGAGTCACCATGTATTCCTGAAATAGATATGAAATTGATATACGCGGTATACTGTTTCTTCGAAAAGTTTACCAAAGATTATTTGACCAGACATTCTTTCTGTTGCATGCTTATATAAGAGAACATGTCTCCCTATGCACATTTGTAGATGTTACCCAATTCAATACTTAAACCAAGAACATGGGACACTCTTTGGGGGGTCTACACTCTGGTGATGCTTGATTAAAACATTTTTTTTAAAATAAAGTATAGTCACACCTACCGGAACACCCCTGTCTCCTCGTACTCCAGCACCACCTTGTTGCCCAGGGGAACCAGATTCTCCCTGTACAAACAAAAACAAACCATACATGACATACAGGACATGAGGAACTATGACTGGCAAACAGCTTCATTCCCCAGGATGTCAGGAAGGTCTCAAGTCCTACTGTTTTGTTTTGCCTTACACATGCACTTTTTAGAAATTATTACTGTATTGTACATATTACTTACCTTTTTTTAAATTGTATATATTACCTACCTTATATATTTTATCTTTATTTGTCTATATTTCTTATCTTTTATATTATACGTATTTTTAATTACTCTGTATGTCTGGCAGATATTGCAGAATTGGCAATAAAGTTGACTTGACTTGATTATCTCACAAAATACCCCAAAGTAAAGCAGCTGTGAACTCACTCTCTCCCCTGGAGGTCCTCTTGGTCCGGGAGGCCCATCGTCACCCTGCGGAGAAGACACGCGCACGCGGGCCATTCAAATGTCAGATTTGCATATGAAAAAAAAATTAAAAATCACACGTGATATCTCATAAGCTGCATGTGTCCTCAGTCATGTCCAGCGTGTTTCTTGGTATACACGATGAAGTCGGAGTTACCTTAGGCCCGGGCTTGCCGGCAAATCCATCTGCTCCGCGCTCTCCCCTGGGCCCCTGCAGAGACACACCATTTATCCACTGTTATTGACTGAGTTAACACAGAGATCAATGTTTAAAAAAAGGGAATTAAAAAACATCTTGGAGCACCATATTTGTAGAATGCTATGCAGATGAAGATTTTTTGTTTTTTCTGGGTACTATGTTAAGGGAGTCATCAGCGTAAGCTTAGATTCATAGACACATTAGTGTAAGTTTGACTCACTTATGCGGACTGTAATGTTTAACGTAAATGGAGTAATGTACAGGGGGGATCGGGGATGTTTAAACCCCCCTAATAATCCATTCTGGGCTTTTTCTGAAGCTTTTTCGTCGTTTTTGTTGGCTGAAGTTTTTTTCCCTACAATTCTTCAATGTTTTTGTCACTTTTCTCAATACATGAAGACATGTCCCGGGACCTCCCTAGATAGCTGGAGATCTCAACACCCCCCCACCATTTTTAAATGTGTTACATCATCGGGATTTAAATGTGTACCCCTAATGGGGATCCTATTAAACTAAACTGAACTAAACAAGATTTCCATTTAGCTGTCGTACTTTCAAAAACCTGTATTTGCCAGAAACATTGGCCAGATACTGTATGTAGTAAAAGTAAACCCACCACAACTCAGTTTGGCCGCTGCATTAAATGTATCAATGTGTCAATTAAATATCCATGTTTTATACAAGCTATGTTTCTAATGTTTGATTATACTGTTAGTTGTTTAGTCTGACAATCAGACAGAATTGTCATTTTGTCGTGTTCATAAAATAACCTCTAAAAAAAATACATAAATAACAAATGATGACCAAAGATGTAGGCAGTGATTCAGAGGTCTGAAACTAGACTTAGTTGCTAATTTCACATTGAGTTTCCCAGCACAATTGTCAGCATTCTACACACAATGTTGAGTGTACTACTCAAATAGTATTACCTAGCAAAATTGTAGAGGTAATGCAGCTGTTTGCAAATGTATGCCTTGTAGCTTAGAGACTTGGAAATCCTGAGCCTCACAGTCAATAACCTTGCAGTGCTCACAGCGACTGATCTTAAAGCGGTCTTCATATTTCTGTTGTCCACTTGGGGGCAGAACTGCACAACAAGCTGAACGACACGCACGTTTAACACATTCTGGCTTGGTAAAGTCGACACGTGTTAGCAAACAGTTGCTTATTTACGTATCTAGCAGGCACAAAGCAGCATTAGTATCCGTTTTTTTTGGCCATCTGATGAACGCAAGTCCAGTATTCACTATCCTTCTAGCTTTGTTTTTGTGTTCAGTCTGCTGTTTGGTACCATACAGTTCACATTGTGTGCATTTTTACTGCTGCACACAATGTTGATTAGAGCAGTGACAGTGAACCCAAACAGTACAGTTGCATTGTCCTAAAACCATTTTTTACCAAAACCAAATTTAGGGGGCACGTTTGCAAAACAGTAATTTGTGGATAAGTTGCTTAGGATATTGGCCTGAACTGGTAAATATAATGAAATATATTTTTTCGAAATCTTGTGGGCAGCTTTTGCCCCTCCATCATGTGTTTTAGCTTTTAGCGACGAGATTTCTTAGTTTATTTTTTTTCCCTTTTCCCGCCCCTTCATTTCTGACTGGCTAAAACCAAAACAATGAGCTGAAAGACACTAAATAGCTCCATAGGGCACCTGGGAAGCAGGGGCCGCGGGTTCGACTCCAACCTGCAGCTCCTTTGCTGCATGTCTTTCCCCCTCTCTCTCCCCTTTCATGACTTCAGCTGTCCTATAAAAATAAAGGCCGAAAATGCCACAAAAAAAAAATCTTAAAAAAATAAATAAAGCTCCACAGAGCTGAGAAGAGCTGCAGATTTGGGTGATAGTCCTCCGTAGTTTTGTCCCTATAAGCAACGTCTTTTCAATACACATGGTCATTTCAGCCATTGTTCATATACAGTGAGGAAAATAAGTATTTGAACACCCTGCTATTTTGCAAGTTCTCCCACTTGGAAATCATGGAGGGGTCTGAAATTGTCATCGTAGGTGCATGTCCACTGTGAGAGACATAATCTAAAAAAAAAATTCCCGAAATCACAATGTATGATTTTTTAACTATGTATTTGTATGATACAGCTGCAAATAAGTATTTGAACACCTGTCTATCAGCTAGAATTCTGACCCTCAAAGACCTGTTAGTCTGCCTTTAAAATGTCCACCTCCACTCCATTTATTATCCTAAATTAGATGCACCTGTTTGAGGTCGTTAGCTGCATAAAGACACCTGTCCACCCCATACAATCAGTAAGAATCCAACTACTAACATGGCCAAGACCAAAGAGCTGTCCAAAGACACTAGAGACAAAATTGTACACCTCCACAAGGCTGGAAAGGGCTACGGGGAAATTGCCAAGCAGCTTGGTGAAAAAAGGTCCACTGTTGGAGCAATCATTAGAAAATGGAAGAAGCTAAACATGACTGTCAATCTCCCTCGGACTGGGGCTCCATGCAAGATCTCACCTCGTGGGGTCTCAATGATCCTAAGAAAGGTGAGAAATCAGCCCAGGACTACACGGGAAGAGCTGGTCAATGACCTGAAAAGAGCTGGGACCACCGTTTCCAAGGTTACTGTTGGTAATACACTAAGACGTCATGGTTTGAAATCATGCATGGCACGGAAGGTTCCCCTGCTTAAACCAGCACATGTCAAGGCCTGTCTTAAGTTTGCCAATGACCATTTGGATGATCCAGAGGAGTCATGGGAGAAAGTCATGTGGTCAGATGAGACCAAAATAGAACTTTTTGGTCATAATTCCACTAACCGTGTTTGGAGGAAGAAGAATGATGAGTACCATCCCAAGAACACCATCCCTACTGTGAAGCATGGGGGTGGTAGCATCATGCTTTGGGGGTGTTTTTCTGCACATGGGACAGGGCGACTGCACTGTATTAAGGAGAGGATGACCGGCGCCATGTATTGCGAGATTTTGGGGAACATCCTTCTTCCCTCAGTTAGAGCATTGAAGATGGGTCGAGGCTGGGTCTTCCAACATGGCAATGACCCGAAGCACACAGCCAGGATAACCAAGGAGTGGCTCTGTAAGAAGCATATCAAGGTTCTGGCGTGGCCTAGCCAGTCTCCAGACCTAAACCCAATAGAGAATCTTTGGAGGGAGCTCAAACTCCGTGTTTCTCAGCGACAGCCCAGAAACCTGACTGATCTAGAGAAGATCTGTGTGGAGGAGTGGGCCAAACTCCCTCCTGCAGTGTGTGCAAACCTGGTGAAAAACTACAGGAAAAGTTTGACCTCTGTAATTGCAAACAAAGGCTACTGTACCAAATATTAAAATTGATTTTCTCAGGTGTTAAAATACTTATTTGCAGCTGTATCATACAAATAAATAGTTAAAAAATCATACATTGTGATTTCTGGATTTTTTTTTAGATTATGTCTCTCACAGTGGACATGCACCTACGATGACAATTTCAGACCCCTCCATGATTTCCAAGTGGGGCAACCTGCAAAATAGCAGGGTGTTCAAATACTTATTTTCCTCACTGTACATTTGTTGTTTGGTGCGGCTTTAAAGCGTCACAGAACATTTGGTCACTGTGAGCACGGAAGGCAAAAAAAAAGAAATAATAAGAAAAAAAATCATTATTCTAAAAGGTCATACTGACCACGGCACCATCATTTCCAGGAAGTCCATCCAGACCGTCTTTACCAGGAAGACCCTGCAAAGATCAGCAATGAAAGGTTGACATTTAGTGATGTGAACAGAGAAACGACAACACCTACGACTCAAAGTACCATCACCTTATCATGGTCATTGCATCACATGGTCGTCCATACCAGACCTTTGTAATCACTTCACAAATTGTTAACTCTTTAAATTTCTGTGAGTGTTTTTTATGTATGTGAGATATACAGTATGTGTGTTTGTTGTGTGTTTGGTTGTCTAAGCTACTGGATGTCCGTCCGTCCATCCATCCATCCATCCATCCATCCACAAATGCTTTTATTTGGGGAATAAAAGGCCAACTCACAGGCTTTCCAGGCTCTCCGTGTTTGCCCGAAAATCCAATCTCACCAGGTAGACCCTTCATGAAGAGAGAACGAGTATTAATGTGTTTATTGGCAAAACAAGGGATCATATTTATGAATGACTGTGTTCCGATCTGCGCCGGATCACTTACAGGAGGTCCAGTGTGTCCTTGGTTTCCTGGTGGCCCAGATGGACCCTGAGGACCCTGCAAAATAAACACAACATCAGTAAAAATGTATATCGCCTGATCATAGGGCTGGGCAATAATACAATATGATTATGTATCGTCTTTCAATGAAATCATATCGTCAGCAAATATCTGAGATGTCGTGTTATACAATTACGTTGTCTAAATTGATAATAACAAGCACATACTTGTGAAACATTTTGAGGGACTATCATTTGAAGAATGGCAGATATTTTTTAACATCACATTATTTTTGTGCATGCGTGTAAACAGTCAGTATTTAGCTGGGAAAATAAATATGTATTTTTTTCTGTATGATTTCACTTGAAACTGTTGATGTTTATATATTTAAAATCTCATTGTAAAATATATTTTGTGAAAGCACCAATAGTCAATACTACAATATCATCGCAATATCGACATCGATGTATTTGGTCAAGAATATCATGATATTTGATTTTTCCATATCGCCCAGCCCTACATGGGCTTATTTTTATTTCTTTAAAAGATTTTTTGGGGGCTTTTTCCCTTTATTAGACAGTGAGAGTGATGGGGGAATACACGCAGCAAAGGGCAGCAGGTCGGATATAAACCTGCACCGCTGCAAAGGACATGGGGCGCACGCTCTAACTGGGTAAACTAGTGGCCGCCCTAACGTGGGATAAAAAAAAAGCTATATATTTGGGTAACACTTTATTATAACCATCGCTAATAAATGGTAAATTGATAGTTTGTTAAACTTAAAGTGCTCATATTATGCTCATTTATAGGTTCATAATTGTATTTAGAGGTTATATCAGAATAGGTTTACAAAAAACACCATATTTTTATACTTTTCCCCCTGTGTGTTGAGCTCTGTTTTAGCTACAGAGTGAGACATCTCACCTCTGTTCCATCTTTGTTGGGAGTCGCACATGTGCAGTAGCTAGGTAAGGACTACTAGCCAGTCAGAAGCAGAGTATGAAGGAGTGCCACGCTAGCAGCTAGGCGAGCATTATAACGTGTGTTACAAAGTGACCACGTTTGTCTCTGAAATAAAGGCTGGACTACAACAGAGCTGTTTGGAGCAGTTTGTGAACAGTGTTTTCTGTTGGAGATGGTAAGTCCTTTTGGGGTGGACTTTGGCCTTTTTCACTTTGTAAATGTATAACGTGAACAAAAAAGATATAAAACACAATAAAGGAAAGGGAAAAAGCCAAAAAGCATAATATGAGCACTTCAAGTTAATCGTTATTTTACTGTTAACTAACAACAAAATGACAATGTTTACTAATGATTAGTTATGCTATAATTCATGTTATTTAAAATAACATGAATTATAGCATAACTAATCATTCATCATTCATGTTATTTTAACAGTTCATTGCTGCTCACATCATAACAGTTGATACATTTTATGAAGTCTTTGTAAATTATGTTCAATACAAATATTCAGATTTCCCCCAAGCATTGTATTTATATGTACTTTTGTAGAGAGTGTGCATTAGTACGGGCGAGTGGCCACTAGAGGGGGGTATTACAGCACTGTTTATATAGCTCGCTCAACCTTGAACACCCCTTGAAGATAGGTGTGTTTCTATTTTGCTTCAGGGAGCAGTTTGGGAAATTAATTGGCATAACATGTTGGTTTTTAATCTAGCCTGTTTATTTTCCCTCTATTAAAACACACAGTGAAGACACCTCTGAGAGAGCAGGATCTCTGTGCTTTGTGGATCACATCACATATTGAGCAACTGAGGTGCAAGAACAAGCACTGATATTAATGAGATGTAATTGTAAACATGTGTATTACAAATATGTGTGTACATTTTACTTATCATGAAAAGTGAAATTGTTCTTACAGGGGGTCCGGGAAGGCCATCCACTCCAGGCAATCCACTTTCACCTTTCTTTCCCTGAAAGACAACATTCAAATTCAATTAAAAAAACAAAAATTAAAAGACATCCGATGCATAAGGTGAACAGTTTCCAGGGTCGTATAGCTACTACTGAGGACACTGGAGACAGGTCTCATGGCTTCCATGTTGGGAGGTTTGGAAACTCAAAGAGAGTTTAAAGGAACACAGTGACTTATTGGGACTTAAATAAATAAACAGAGATAAATAAGTCCATATATACCCTTCTCATCTCCGTGCGTGTCGTAACTCTGTCTGACTCACCCACCGTTAGCCTAGCTTAGCACAGATCCTGGAGGTAACCGGCTCCAACTAGCCTACTGCTCCCAATAAGTGACAAAATAACTCCAACATTTTCCTATTTACATGTTGTGATTTGTATAGTCACAGCGTGTACAAATAACAAGGTCACATGAGACACAGCCATCTTCTAACCGTATACATACTGGGAACTATATTCTCAGAAAGGCGAAGCACTGCTACTTCTGCTACTTGGGCGGAGTGATTTGCTTGCAGCACCTGAGAAGCCCCGTGGTGAGGAGCAGAGAGTTACTCTAAGAACTTGGTATGGATCTCTGTTATATCTCTGTAAAGAAAATATGTTGCCAAGTTTGTAAAATGTCATTGAACATTTTAGCCTAATCGAAGAGCAATTGTATTTCATGATGTGCGTGTGACAATTGACGGACTATTGTGGCTGACGTGGACTCACTACATCAGCTTTTATATTTTTGAAGTGAATACTAAAGACAAATATCTCTAATATGGCAGGGGCATTTGATTGCCATTAAAAACCCTTTCCCATAAAAATTAAAGTGTTTTGTAAAAATATTTTATTATTAGTCAAAAAAATGTGGTGTCAGTATTGTTTTAGCTGTATTACACTCATAAAAACAATTATTTTTTTTACTAGGAGCACTGTAGCCACTAACGAAATACATTTTGGGACACAGGCAGAAAATGTTGGGGCGCACACCTTAAATTGACCTGCAACGCAATTTTCTTTTCACATTTCCCCCCATTGTAACTGTTTTAAAATAAATACAGAAACTACAATGCGTACAATCTGTGTCATCTCCTAATATGCAATATGTCATTTCCACAGCGCTGTGGAGGAACGTCTGGCTAGTCCACACAGCGATCACGGAAGGCTTGTATCATGTGGACGCGCCATCAGTGTTGTTGTCATTACTTAGAATTCCTCACGGGGGACGCAGAAACTACGCACTATAGCTTTAACGAAGAAATGATGTCTGTGGATACTAGGTTTTCTCTTGCATTCCTATCACATTTCAAAACCACTTTCCAAAAAGGGACCAATACGTATAGTTTTTTTTCTTTAATAAATGGCGAAGCTGCAGCAAGAACAGTATGCAGGATTTGTACGTTGGATGTGCGAATTTTCTCTTCAAAAACTTTCCAAAAAGTAAAATCCTGGTACTTGCTCTTTCTTCATGTGTTTGTTAGTGCTGTCCACTGCATCCCTTTAACTTCCCATTCGGCTCAGGCTGCCCTCAGCTGTCTATAAATAAGGACAGAAGTGGATAGACAGGCCTCAGAAGCCGTGACACACACGACTGATGAGAGCTTTGCTGCAGTTTAGGTGAGAGTGGCTCAATCTATACCAACTCAACCATACAGCCAACTCTATCAGCTGTGGCAGCAGCGGAGACCAGCCTATTATCACAGCTCTCACAATACTTTCTCCCCTGCTCGCTTTCTCTCTCTCCCTGTGCATCTTCAAATGAGGTATAACTGGACAAAAACCTGGAGGAAATAGGCCAAGCTCCTCACCATCTGTATTTTTTATTTTTTTATTCATGGGGCTGTAAACTCATAGGGCTGTAAAATGCTCCAGCAGGACCTCCAATGATATTACAAAATAAAAGCAAACTGCGCAGTGGGAGATTATCTAAATATCGTAAAATCAGACCCCAAAATGATCTCTTTATTTATATTAATAAACTATACTGATTGTCTGGCTGAGGACATGTTAGGGGTGTCATGATACCAAAAATCTAGTAGTCGGTGCTGATACCACCAAAAGTACAGTACATAATATCCTACTACTTGATAGCCTGGTCCTACCAGACTCTGGTACATTTCGTTTGTACGGAGAGTCTGGCCACTCTCCATTGACAAGTGTTAACTTCCTTGAAGGTGGGTACTCTGTTGAAGTTTAAAACTATTGGATCTGCCCAGGGCCACTCTGGATCTGCCATAACCAATTACTAACGTTTGGTCGTGACGTTGGCTTAGCATCGCTAGCGTTCGCCTTAGCCAACTCCTTTACCGCTAACGGAGCGAGCTAGAAAATCTAACTTTTCCCGAACCCCGTGGGGAGGAGGGCCACAACATCATGGCCACCAACACAACTCAGCAAAGATTGTTCTTGCTCGGGCTTTAACTTCTGGATATTCGGCAGTGTTGCCACAACGGACCGAATGGCTTCACTCACATCTTTCTCCGCTGCCATTACGGAACTACAACTCAAACTAGTCATTGTTCTCAGCAACTCCCTCTGTTCGCTGATTGGAATGCCAAAGATATGGCTCGAGAAAACCCAAGACTATACTGCAAACCCAGACGTAGTACTGAAGGGAAATGAAAATTGAGCAGAAGTATGTAGGAGGGCGGAGCCAGGCTAGGGGGTTGAGACAGTGTCATGTCATTCTTTTTTCGGTGTAAGTTTTTCCTTGAGGTTTAACTGTCTGTCACTGTTTTGGAGTGGAGTGGAGGGGGCAAGGAGAGCGTGATTTACGTGCAGTGGTGGAATGTAACGAAGTACAAATACTTCGTTACTGTACTTAAGTACATTTTTCACGTATCTGTACTTTACTTAAGTACAATCAATAGTGCATACTTTTGACTTTTACTTCGTTACATTTTGCAGCAATTATCTATACTTTATACTCCACTACATTTCTACAATGTTCCGTTACATTTTCTTTACATTTTCTGATGTTTCCCCCCCTGCCCAAACGTCTTCCTGACCGGCACACGTTTGCAGTCCACAGGGAAGCCTTCAGCAGCGGCCGTCCAGCTTCCTGTGCCGCTCGCGATATTACAAATCCCACTATGGCCACGCCAAGACCCAGCCTTCAATAGCATTTATTGGCCAGGTGCGTACCACTCCCGGTACTACCGCTGCTACGGTTACTGCTGCTCCCGATACTCTGCTTGGTCATATGTGAAGCATCCGTTCACATAGGGTTAATATACAACCCGTATATTTATCTTAAAAACACTTCCGGTCCTCCTCAGCTGTGAAGCCACGTACTTGTTGTCCAAGCCGTGTCTTCTCGCTAGATAAATGTGTGCAGCATTCACTGTCTCGTGGGAAAAAATGCAAAGTCGAGCTTCATGCAGATCACCCTGATAGATAACCAGAATTGTAAGTCAGAACGTAAACTGAGCCACAGATAGTAAGCCCAATTACATTAACCTAAAACTAACTTAATTAAAGAATAAAATAAAACAGCCCATAGGCCTACTGCTTTTTTATTATTAGAATATAGCCATTAAGAGAATTAATCATTATGAAAGTACTTTTACTTTTAATACTTAAAATACATTTAAAATCAGGTACTTTTTACTTTTACTTAAGAAGGGTTTTCATTGTTTTACTTTTACTTTTACTAAAGTAAATATATCTGTGGTTATTTGTACTTTTGCTTAAGTACTGAGATTCAGTACCTCCTCCACCACTGTTTACGTGTAATCTGGAGAAAACGACTAAGGCTGTCAGTGTGCACGGGGATGAGGCGCTATTCTCGCTATTATTCCTTCTTCTTTTTCAGCATTCAGCATCAGACCAGAACGCTTGTAACGTTAGGTGTAGATACTGCCCCTGGCAGGTCCGGAAGGATTGCATCCCCCCGTATTTATACGGGACTGTAGAACAGTGATTCCCAACCAGGAGTACTTGTACCCCAGGATGTACTTCTGTGGTTGCCAAAGGGTAGATGGAAAAATTGTATCCAACTACTGCAATTTGAAAATTTTGATAAAAAAAAAAAAAAAAAAAAAAAAAAAAAAAAAGAGTATAATGAAATAGTTAGCTAAAGTAATGTTAGTGGATAAATGGTCAAGTATTCAGCTTCAATCTTAGTAGTAGTAGCCAAGTAGGCATGTAGTTGTATGATTGCTCCCCAAACCAACCTTAATATTGACAGTTCAATTGTATGGACAAAATTAACAATATCCTTTTAAATAATAATTTATCTATTGTGTTATCTATTTGGAACATAACATTGAATTGATGAAGGGGTGCGTGAGTACATCTGACAGGGCTGTTTGGGTACCTCAGCCTACATTTACATTGCTATGTTTTGGTTTTTAAGCGAAGTTTTGAGCCAAAAGCGATCTCCGTGGACAGTGTTTTAGCTCCAGTAGGAGAACTAATCTCCGTTTTGAACTAACACCGCATATCTCATCAACTTTCTCACATACTGGGCAAGCCCATGCCCGGGTAAACAGGAGGTAGCATGAATACTCCGCCCGTTGCTGGTAGTTGCCATGGACACGATAGTAGCTTAGTCTCAGAGATCGAGATGCCATGACCAATAACAACCAATCAGGCGGCAAAACGTTGGCGTCAGTGTTTGTGTTGCCAAAGGTCTCCATTTGCGGCCGCTGAGACTGCAGCTCAACCGCGCAGATTCCAAACCAGGTCAGAAGTGTTTTCAAATTTCTCCAGTTTAGGGGCTCTGAAACACCAGAGCAGTGGAAATGTGAGGTGTAAACGTAGCAAAAGAGTTTCGTTTTTAAACCAAAATGTAGCAATGTAAATGTAGCCTCAGACTAAAAAGGTTGGAAACCACTGCTGTCGAAAAATGAGTACCGTCAAGTTTTCAGAATTTTGGTAACGACTTGGTACCGAAGTGTCATGTCTGGTGACATCCCTAGGACAAAGTGTATTCTGGTGGTAGAAAAGTCTTTGATATACAGTATGTCCAGTGGGAGGTCTGCCTTTCCTCCGCTGCCCAACTAAGCAGCTGCTCAATTTCATTCCAACATATTGCTGCCGAGAAGTTAATTGCTCCCAATAGAGACAGGGAACGGAGGTAACTAACTTTGTTAAAGTTTTGGAAGAACAAATCATGTAGAACCACTGCGCCTGTTTTAATTACACTCCTGGTGGTGTGATGGGACCAGCTAGTTCGGCGTAAGAGATAGCGAAAAGAATATGAGAGACAGGGGACACTTCCTGTATATAATTTTACAAGCACTGATAACGGCCGCAGTATCAGCACTCATTAATGTGAGGAATAAATATTAGTTTTCATCATTCAAAATATTCCCATTGGAATTTGATACGTATGAAAGCATACACAGTATGAAGTTCCAATTACTGCAGATTAGAATTTTGTTTTACCAGAGCTTCTCTGGAGGCAAAATAATCTCGTTTTAGTCAAAACTCAGCTGCACTGAATTCTTTTCTGTTCTCTCATGATCACAAAAGTATTGTTTTGTCATTTAAAACATTACAAAGTTTGGTTTCTCATAATCACAAAAAATAGCTTTGATAATAAATCTGTTACAGGAAAACCGGTTCCTGTTTCTCGTAATTACAAAAAATTTCCCTTGTGATGCAAACCTGTCTCATTTAAATTACATACTATACTTGCTGTGCTAATTATGTGAGTTTAGACCGCAAAAGCCTTTTGGTTAAGGTTAGCGAAAGATCTGGTATTCGATTACATGTAAATAAAATAAACACATTGCGTCATGTGCTTCCTCCAAGTCCTCCAAATGGAAAATACAACCCACAGGAGCATTTTCAGAACTCATTTTTAAATGTTAACAGTCCCGTTTTTGTTAAAAACACTTAAAATGCATTTTTGATTTTGTACGTCTACATTATTGTATGTCCTTTGGTTTTGGTTTTTATATAAGTCGTTACAGGTTTCTACCACACCCTCACATGTATTTTTTTTCTGTATCTTCAATGTAATTAGTTTGTATGTTCTGTGAAACAAATACACTAAACCAAACTAAAGCCAGAAACAACAGAGAGAGAACAACATGTGTGCAGGTATTTAACAGCTATGCACTTTGTTGAGCATCTCCCTGGTACAGTACAGTGTCTGAGTACTGAAGTGACAAAGAAATGTGGAGAAAACATGTTCAGATACTCTTCCTTTAAAATGAGATTCTTACCCTCTGGCCAAACTCTCCGGGTTGCCCAGTTTCACCCTGCAGACCGGGAGGACCCTGAGGAATAAAATGTTCAGCTACTGTTTAAACAGCACAACTGGTGTTTTCATGAACTGCTGAACAGGTGGCTTTTCCACAACAACTATATATGAAAAAGCTATAAACAGAAGGAAAGAGGAAGTCATTAATCATAATCCTTACTTGAGGCCCCGGGGGGCCCTGGGGCCCAGGTGGTCCAGGCGGTCCAGCATCTCCCTAAAACAGGTCAAACTCATGAGTACTGTATGTATCACACATTACAAATGGTATACATAAAAGGACTTCTATGACTATTTGAGATTACAGTTTACATGGTGTAAAAACAAGTGTTCCTATGGCCTTTTTTACACATGGGTTTGTTGAAATTCTTTAAAACTCTAAATCCTTTAGAGCAGAGATGTTCAACAAGGGGTCTGTGACCCCTAGGGGGGCCTCAGAGTTAGTGCAGGGGGGGCCGCCAAGTAATCAATTTAGCATTTTTCTTTTTGTAATTCTTTTTGGGGCATTTCAGCCTTTAACGGAAAGAACAGAAAGATATGAAATGGGGAGAGAGAGGGGGATGACATGCAGAAAATCGTCTGAGGTCGGACTCAAACTCTGGACCTTCTGCGTCAAGGTATACAAAAAAATATGTCGAACTAACTTCATCATTCTAAAACCAGAAATCAACAAATGTAGAGGATGACTAATTTTCACTTCTCCCACCTGAAAAGAGGCAAAAAGTGTCTGATGTTACTATTTTTGAGTGACATAACATAGGGAAGGGTACGCATTTGGCGTAAACAGCATTACTAATCTTGAAACCTATTTTTAGTAGAGTTCACAGAATGAATAGTGATATTTCCCCAGTAAAAGAACAATTGTTTCATTGATTTGCTGGTCCAGTCAGAGAGACTGGGCAGACATGACACAAATATGAAGTTATTTTAAAACCCTAAAAGATTCAGGACTTTTGAGAAAACATTTGCAGTAAGGCTGGACCCCCAGAAGCCACCCCCTTCGCTCCGCCCCTGGATCACTGCACTTGTCATGATGGGATTAACACTGCATTAATAATCTCTTACTCTATAATTATTTTATAATTAAAACTATGAGGTAGCCTTTAAAATCTTGACTTTCAGGTCAATGAACATGATAAACTATCTCATTATGGAACAATGACTCACCTTTTCACCCTGTAAGCCGTCTTTGTGATGCTGAAATTAAAAGAAAAGATCAATAAATAGTCATATTAAGTTTGTTTTTCAGCTAGGCAAATCATTGACAGATTCATTGGATTCCTTGGACTAATTATTGTGAAGAAATGAGGCCATGGACTATTGTCATGGCTTGGGTTGCCAGTTCTATTGAACTGGCAACCCGTATCTCACAACAAGAAAACCCTGCATGGCTTCATTATACATCTGCTCATAATTGTTTGATAAATGATTTTATCTATAAAATATCAAAAAATAGTTTTAAAAAGGACCATACTTTTTTCAGCCCAATTGGAAGTATTGAAATTGGTTGTTTTATCTGACCAAAAGTCCAAAACCAAAAGCAATTCTGTTTACTATCACATATATGATACATATATAATGGCATCCTATTGTAGAAGATAGAACCAGCAAATGTCCGTCTTGAAAATGACTGATTAATTGTTTGCCAAAAGAGCTTATTGTCAATCAGATAATCAGTTAATCGACTAATTGTTTAGCTTCTTCTGTGTGGAGAACAGCGCCCCCCCCCCCCCCCCTCAAGATATGTGTGTCCAGTTATAGACCAAAATCAGCAGGTCACTCTTGTCCATGATTAGTTGCTTAGTTTGAAGTAATAATTGTTAAAATGCATAACAGGATCATAGATAAAATGCACAATTAAACTGTAATTATAGATTGTTTATTTGGGTTTTTTATTGTTGCATTTTTAAGTGTTCATCCTTTCTCCATCACGCCATTATGTTCTTCATGTCGAATGGTGGTGATGATGATGATGATGGTAATGACATTGTAGAAAAGGCCATTCTAGTTGCTATTTATTGGTTGGACTTCTAATTTCTGTGGTATTTCTTAGTGTGTGTGTGTGTGTGTGTGTGTGTGTGTGTATAGAGGGCATTAGGGTCCGTTTTACTCCTAATATTGATTGTACTGGTTTAGATTTGTAGGGATTGTTTGTAGTTTTATTTGTGATGGTTATTGCTCATATTTGTATCACTGATTGATGATGTTATTTATAGATCTCTATTAATTTATCTGGATGTCATTGCACTAGCACTTTATGATGGAATTACTGCCACCTTAATGATGGATTATAGGACCTTCAACACTTTCAATTATGTGATTTATGTCAATGTGGATTTCCTTTTGTTGTCTTTTGTTGGGCTGTGTGTCTGATTGTCTTACATGTATGCCTTTGCTGCACCACAAATTGCCCCTGGGGGACAATATCAATAAAGTTGAAGTTGATGTTCTTCATCGCTAAACCAGCCTGTAATTCTTTATCTTTTTGGTCTATTTTTGGTACTCACCACATCCCCAGGTAATCCGGGAAGGCCTCTCTCCCCCTGTGAGGTAGTTCACACAACAAAGATGAAAAACCCCGTCATTAGAATCAAGAGACTTTCAGGGTGAAGCACCGAGGGCAACATGCTAATGACACGGCAACGACCGTAATTTAGAAGATGACGCGTGTGTACTTATTGTAGGCCCAAAGGAAAGTGAAACTTGCGGGTAAAAGTACGATGGGAATATATTGTGCTGATGGGTGTGGTATATGCATGTGTGCACCACTGGAAGACTCATCAAAGTCAGTAATTACAGACAGACAAATGAACTCTGCATTTTATTTTCTCAGACAAACGAGTGGGCTGACTTTGATGGTACACAGAGGAGACTGAGGAATGTCTGGAGAGGGCAGACAGTAACTTGGAAAACCAATGATACCTCTTTGAAATGATTTATATCAGCTTAATGACATTATGCTTACGGCAAAATCCTCTTTGAAGTGTTTCTAATGAAGTGAACGGGGTGTTTTGCATGTAGCACAAGACAGGGACATACCTTGATGCCTTGAATTCCGCTGGGCCCGGGTGCACCAACCAGTCCTCTCAAACCCTAATCAATATTAGACAAAATCTTCATTAATACAAAGGTGACTCACTCCATCTGTCACATACTAATGTCAGTGGCCTGTTTGTAACTGCAGGATCCTAAACAGACGATCACGACTTACATCTTTCCCTGGAACACCGGGTTTGCCAGGGAATCCATCCAAACCTGCCACGCCCTGAAATGGAAGTAAAGGAAGTGTAAAGGAAAGCATGTACAAGGTGTTGCTACAATAAATGTTCAACTTAATAAAAGATTTAAGTAAAAGAAAAAGAAAAATCTGGCTAGGTTATCGAAGTGAATGACAGTTTTTTTTATGTCTCCACTGACAATAAACAAAGGTGTCTATAAATGTCTATGATCACAGTCATAAAAGCGTTTGTATTTGCTAATCTAAACACCAAATAGCTGGAGAGTATTTTGTGAAAAATAGTCGGCTCAGGAAGTGATGCATGTTACAGCTTGTTTGCAACAAATACAGTATTTGCATAGTTGGCATGTGGAGCTGTAGCTACCATGGTTGCACAGGTAAAGACAACAAACGTAAATGTCATAAACAGAAAATGAAAGGCACAAGATGCTTTCAGTTCTGAACCGGAAAAGTAGTTAACAAAACAAGACTAAAGGGTATACAGCTAAGCTAGTCTCCTTAACACATCCCCGAGAGCGATGCTTTCAGCTAAATGCTAATATAAGCATGCTAACATGCTTGTTGTTGCCCGATCCGTACTGGAAGTGTTATTATGGATCCCACGTAACTTCTAGGTCCCACCCTA
Organism: Zingel zingel; assembly: GCA_023566125.1. Classification (NCBI taxonomy): domain Eukaryota; kingdom Metazoa; phylum Chordata; class Actinopteri; order Perciformes; family Percidae; genus Zingel; species Zingel zingel. Next base: position 27,972,192 of record CM042330.1, read on the forward strand.
CGAAGCAGCTTGATTGGTTGGGGTTAGGCATTGACCTCGAGTGGTTAAGGTTAGGATAGCTGATTGGTCAAGGGACAAGACCTGAACAAATCGGGATATGTTACCTTGCGTTAGCATGGATGCCGGGCCTATAGTAGTGTGTGAATGCTATTGAAGGGCAGGCCTTGCCTCATGGTTGCGTGGGTACCATAATAACTGGAACTGGTACTGGAAACACAATTTGTTTCTACGCATGTGTGACCAATGGTTGAGGTTAGGCATTGACATTGAATATTTAGGATCAGGATAGCCCATTAGTCAGTTTCCGATATAGATCGGGTAGTGACAATTTGCTCACAATGACAAAGTTAACACGTTATCTGCAGGTATGTGTTAACTATTAGTAGTCACTATCTTAGTTGAGCATGTGAGCATGCTTACATTTGCTCATTAGCACCAAAACACAAAGTGCAGCTGAGGCTGATTGGAATATAGTTGGTCTTGCAGTAATCTCTCTAAACAAATATCTGCATACGAATAGAGAATCTGTGGGCAACGGGACAATATTTTGGTATTAGGAGCGTTCTGGTTTTCCGTTTTTTTAGTACATTTGTACATTACCATCCCTGGAGCCACGCTGCTAGCATGGCTAATAGAGAGACGATTTTTAAGCAGTGGACAGTGCTGTGTAACCCAAAACATATACCTGAATGTTCAGTCAGCAAACATCGCTCTGACTTTAACCCCAGGTGCCTACTCTAAACCACATATTCCCTTTATCACTTCACTGAGGCAAGTACTTTTCCAGTTTTCACCAACAGGAAATTGCTTACTGACTGACTGGCTGACAGACAGACAGCTCTAAACCTGACATCAGCATGTTTGAGTGGCCCTTCAGTATGCCTAGAACCTGCTGCAAATCTTCATGACATAAGGCAAAGTAATCAGTGTACTGATTCCGTGTTAACTGCTTTCTATAAAAAACCCTTGTTAAAGTCGTTTAAATTTAAATTTGAGTTGACATCTCAGCATGATACAAAAGTTGTTACAACTGTCTCTTATATAATTCTACTCAATCTGTTACTCATAGAATCAGTGAAGTCATGATCACAAAAACATCTTGACAAATTGACTTCAGTTGGAAACCATTGAGATGCTGGCAGATAACCTTTCACTGATTTATTAGCTGAGTCGGCTGAGTCTGAACTGCAGTCTAACATCATTTTGTTGGCAAAAGAAGAAAGGTGTTAGCAGGTAGGAGGAAATATTGGACATCAACTAAGCTTGAGAAGGTCTGAATGAGCTGCATAGCCAAACTCCCCTACAGGATCCCAGACAGGAAGTGTGGAGAGTGATTCAAGGAAGCCACATCTGTTTGCACGATTACGCCCCCAGTTCTCAGTTCCTCTGAGAAGAATGGCCTCTCTCAGTTAAGTTAACCCTGTTTTCAGGATTTGCAGTATGAACCCTGTTCTGCACAGGTTCAATCAAACATACATGGTTCAAATCCCGCTGGGAAAACATGGCCAACAACTTCTATTCTGTCCAAGTGCTCTTGAGCAAGATGCTGAACCCCTCTCTGCTACAGTAGATGTGATCTGTTTACATTACATAAGTCAAATTTGATTTCTTATATCAAAGAACTGGTGCAGTATTACTTACAATGGCTCCCGGAGATCCTTTTTCACCTTTTATACCGGATTCCCCCTACAACAACCACAGCAACATTATAATTTCAAAATCGTATATTACAATTTATCAATATCAGATCTTAAAGGGGAATCATTTTTTAACGTACACCCTTTTTTCCCATGCATTTGTGCCTAAGTGGCTAAGTGAACTTTGAAATTGGTCCAGTATTGAGCTACAACCCTGTAGCCGGCATCCGCTAACCGGACTGCACTGTAATCCTATGAAAGAAATGTGCACCGTAGTTTTCAGTCCACTAAAACTTGTTTTTGCCACTGGCTAAGATTGGTTGTGTGATTGACTGATTATAGAGAGATGGTGAAGTCTCGTTCTGAAATCTTGCGAGGTGACTTGGCGAAAGACAGCAGCGTGGAACAATGTGTGTTCATAGTATACAACACAAGCAGTAAGAGAAGAGTTCCAGGGATTTTGTTGTTTTGGAGTAGAGACAGCGTAGCTTTGTGTTTCCGAATTTTGCTTAAGAAATGTCAAGCTAAACTTCACACAGCTTTCATAGACATTACCTTTGGATGCCGACAGGCTGAAGTTGACGTACTGCAGCTACAAATGGATCCTAACATTGTAACCCGTCTGTACACAGCACCTTGCAGACCATCACCGACCGTCTACAGTGAGCAGTTTGACTGGCGATGGCTCCTGCCAGCCAAAGATGAGAAATAGTCCTGTACCAAAGCACATTTTCCTAAAGAACAATGCTGTTCCAAGAGTGGACAGCTGCAGACAGTTAAGCTATTGCTATTAGCTAAAGTTACTGTGTTTACCTGGCCTCAGTAAATTACACATGAAAGGATGGCAGGTTAAATGTAAACTCCATCTTCCCATAATGTAGTCAGACACTTATATAATAACAACCCAAGTCTGTCAGTTGCAAAAAAAACAACACTTTAAGTGGCCATACTTTGACGTTGTGCAATTTCGGTTTGTGTCTGCCGGTTACATCATTCTTGTTCAATACTGGACCAATTTCAAAGATTTTTGTTCATATTTGTCACAAATACCAAAATTCCCCTCTATTACCTGGGTAAATGCACTCAGATAAATGCACTCAGATTATACTCACAGTGACACCTTTTGGTCCTGGCGTGCCAGGAGTGCCTTCATCCCCTTGAATTCCCTATATAATATAGATTGAACAACATTTTATTAGTGCCGTTTATTGACCTGGGACTCTCCACAAGTGTTACTCAGTAATATACTGCAGGCCAACTGGGGGACTGCTGAGTCAGAGGTAAATGAATGTAAGAAATGTAACTGACCATCTAAGACACCTGAAACCCCAAAAAAGAAACAGCAGTTGGCAGTGATAAAAGTCCCCCCACCCCAGACCCCCATGGGAGAACCTTGAACTTTGACCCCTAACCTCACTTCTATTCTTTTCTCAAGAAACAAAAAAATGTGTCCTGATATTTGAAGCCATAACTTTCACTTGTTTACGCAGCACAGTCCTAAAAAAACGTATGTGTTGTAATGAATAATTGGCTCAATAGGCTTCAATAGGCCCCTTTATGAAAGACATTTTGAAATGTCACGGAGAAAACGCACAGGTGTGAATAATCAAATTAACAATGGCTCACTGTCACCCTGCCACAGCTCACTGGGACACTTGAATAGAAGTGAGCAACCGTTAATCAAATTGATAACACCTGTGCTGCTGTGAAGTGGGCCTATTATACTGTAAGATGAAGTGGGTCAGCTGTCTTCCACGTCCAGGCTAGAAGCCTGCTGGCAACATTTTTGTTTGTTTTAAAAGATGTATTATTGCTATTATTATTTTTAAACCATTTTGGAGCAGAAAAAAAAAACTAAAAAAAACATCACAACAAAAGACAAGCATAGTTTTGCCTAACAGGCTACAGTTGCAGTGGCTAACGAGGGAGCAAGCAATTGCTAGCTTACACAATTTAACCAACTTTGTTGCGTACAAGTCTGTCTGTGTCTGTGCCATAGTTATAGCTGTGATGCGGTTACGTCTGTCAGTGACGCCGGCAGCCGTAATCATGTACGCCACTGTGCGTGCGTTGTTTTTCTGTGAGACATGCAACGCATCTAATGATAACAATGCGTAAATGCGCACAGGAGCAGCAGCCGACAGCAGCTCTGTTCGGCTCTCTGCTCTGTTCACAGTAATAATGTTTTCATTAATTATACGTTATTTCACCAACAACCCATGCACGATTAATCAATTCATTTTCATGACTCGACCTGTAGATAAACTTGTTGCTGGACGCTGAGTGACGCTGAACCCACGGATGGAGCTAGAAATTTGTTGGAATCATGTGTGTTAACATGGACATGAATATTGCGGTTATGAGGCTTATCCCATTTTTGAGCGCAACCCTCTCTCGCGCGCGCTCTCTCTCTCTCTCTTTCTATCAAAATGTCATGACCTGGTCATTACGATATGATAAAAGAGCAACCTCTCATTCACATTAAATATTAAGTTGTTTTTTTTACATACTATGAGATAGAATCCTGCCGACGCCACTGACGTCCATGACTAATTTTTTTATTTTTTATTTTTTATTTAACCTTTATTTAACCAGGTAGGCCGTTGAGAACAGGTTCTCCATTGCAACGGCGACCTGGCTAAGAAAAGAGTCAGCGTGCAAGACAACATACAGTTTCATATTCAATACAATACAGGAGTACAGAATACAATATGCTACATAAAGGCTACATAAAGTGCAGATTAAGTAGGCATTACAAAGCTGGCACAAACGTGTGGTGTAAGTAAGCCGAAGGATATGCGAAAGTGATATGGTGATAACACAGTATACATTAATAGACAGTCTGTATCACCGCTTAAAGGGTCAAAATATAGATGTTGCAATTTGCATAGATCGACAGTCTATTTTAAACCAGTCCATGGAAGCCATTGAGATAACTTTTCTTATAACTAACTAACCCTAGTATCTAGTGTTGTTTCATAACTCAACCACGTGTTTAAAATGGCAACAGTTTCGTAACTTTAAATAGAACGGTCACATGTTAGGGTGACATGATTACCACGTGTCTCAAACTGCCACCGTGCGACCATTTCACAATGCTCAATCATTTGTTTAGGTATAATGAGGTGTTGACTACTATATACCAGGTCAGTCTCTAGCCCCTGCCATGAGAGTAGCATTTCACTAAATGAGTACGGCGTTGTATCAAAAGGGGGCGATCATTCCCTCCAGTCCTGGGTTTGAGCTGCCTGTCACAGTCCATGGCCAAACCTGAGCCAGCACCCCCTTGCCTTCACCCCCGTCCTGGCCCTTTCACCAACTGATGCTTCATCCAAGGGAAAGTCAACCAAACTGCCCCCTTTTTTTTACCAGGCTGAGTGGTAATCATCCAGAAAAAAACAAATATATGTTGCCGACTTGTCAGAATAAGTGCGTATCTGAGATCAGTGCCAAAAACACAATGAATAAAGAGATCCCCCCCCCCCCACACACACACACACACACACACACACACACAAACACACACACACACACACACACACATGTGCGCTGGCTCATGAAGGTATAAAACAAAATATGGGAAGGACACATGCACAAACCTTTTGTCCAGCTAGACCTGGCAGTCCTGGATTACCAGCCCGCCCCGCTTCACCCTGTTTACAAAAAAAGATACAGATGAAAACATAGACATTTGCAAAACCCTGACTGAATTCTTTAAAAAAAAAAAAAAAGATATATATATATATATATATATATATATATATATATAGCATTCTTACTTTGTCTCCTTTGTCTCCAGATAAGCCGTCAATACCTGGCACACCACCAACTCCCTGTCAGAAGATCGGAAACACATCATTAATACAAGGATGTGAACTTTCACTATAAGATTCAACGTATTAATGAAATCCTCCACATGTCCAGGTTCACGAGGGCCACACCTTCTCTCCTTTTTGTCCAGGAGCACCTGTCAACCCTACGCTGCCTGAATCACCCTGTAAACAGAAAGCAAGTTATTGACTTTGACTGTTCCGTAACACACACGCATGCAGGGTGGCCGGTAATGCAGGCGACGATGGCGTGCTGTCAGAACATCAACCTGGTAGCGTCACAGAACATGGTTTAGTGAGGGTTGGAGGATTAATGTAGAGGCAAATGTCAAGAGGTGAATGAATGGACTTTATTAACCGAACAGTCATACAGACATTTGGACAAAAGACGGGCGTTAATATTACACACAACACAAAGAGTTACACAGGTCAAGATACACAAACACACATAGAAACTTTGGTAACACTTTACTTGAAGGTATCTACATAAGAGTGACATGACTCTGCCATGACACAGTCATTACACATTAAGCCTAACCCTAACCCTAACCCTAACTCTAGCCCTAACCATATCTTGTCATGACAAAAACCAAATGACACTTACTAAAAGAAGCGTTAGGTCATTAATATTTCTGACTTGTTTATAATGTTTATGACATGTTCATGACAGCGTCATGTCACTCTTATGTAGATACCTTCAAGTAAAGTGTAACCGAAACTTTTGAGTAAATGTTTGGGAGCCAGAATATGCTAACAGCTGTCATCTGCTTCACCAAGACCAACTATGGTCTGGTCACACATCCAACCAAAGAGTCAAGGAACAATGGTTTTTCCCACTTGTCTTTCTTCACAGGCGTTGCACTTTTGGTTTGTACACTGATGTCACACGCTATGCCAAGCGATCCCCTTTAGAGATCGAAAGCTGGACTGAGTGAAAATCAATGGCGGGTAAATTACACGGTACCATGAGGCCTTGCCGACCGCAAGACTTCACAAGCCACTTTGCAAGTCACAGAAGGTGGACCTTTAATTACTTTGGGAGCTTGTATCATTTTAACGCACGTCATTTCTTTCATTGCAGATATTGGGAGGGAGAGAGCCCCCCGCTCTGCTGCGAATCTATAACCAAGAAGACATTATCTATATCAACACTGTTATGCGGGAAATTGCCTGTTCCCGTCGCCTAAAGATGCAATTAGAAACAATCAAAGCCGGATGAATTCACTCCCCACCACCACCATGCCACTCGATGACCGAGCCATTTTTAACCACAGCTTGGGGTGGGCTTACGTCATGTTTTTTTGCATCGGCTTTAGAAAAGTTTACGACGACAAATTGCAGCCTTCGCCGGGAGAAAGTGAAGACAGATGCTCACGCAGGAAGTTGGAAATAGCAAAAGCAACAGGGATGCCCTGCATTAAAGTTTGATTTAATGCAGTTTTATCAAAGCAGCATGGTTTCCAGCAGTAAGAACTACAAAATGAAAATGTACTCATCATGAAATGAGTCCTGCTGTCTGTCTGACTGTTACTGACATTCAAATAAAATAAAAAATCTCCCTACTGTTTTTTTTTTTTTTTTAAACACCTGTTTTATCCAAAATAATGACACATGCATTCTCCAAACTATCACACCCAAAGTAAAATAACACACGTGAGAAGACCACGTCTCGTCTTCCAGACCACTTGTGGCCATTTTTAACCGTCCCTCTCGGGACAGCTTGAATGATGCACGCTGAGGATTTTGCTTCAAGGAATAAATTATACTGTGAGCATCCCAGCTGGCACTGCCAGGCAGCACAGAGGCTGTGATTTGGACAGACTGGGTGGGCGTCTGCGTAGGCCTGCCCTCGCTGCTACACATCCTCTGTGGTAACCTGTCCCTCTAATTCTGACAATAACAGCTGTTTTGAGCATTTTCCTAGCCACTCCCTGACAGAAACGTAAGTCGAATAAAATTAAATAAATATCTAAAATAGCATATAAAAGAAACAAAAGGAATATATAACATCAGAGAGAAAGAAATCAGAAAACTGTGTATGTAACTAAGATGTACATGCATATGAAATATGCACGGAGACAAAAGGTGAACATGATGCTCATGCAGCATCAGGAAGAATAGGCGTACTTACCTTCTCACCTTTGTCACCTTTGACAGAGTTTACATTGCCCTGCAAATAATTCATCGACAAGGATCAATTATTATCGAGGCGGGAAAATAAAAGCAGAGATAATAGCTGGAAGGCATGCAATCTGAAATAGATGAAATATGTATGATAGCTACCGAAAACTCTAAACATCACTGAACATGATGTGTTGAAATGTAATCATTTAGCTATTGTCTATCCATTGAAATCAAACTACGCTTGTTATTGTGCACACTTTAAGTTTTTCATACAGTTTCTCCTTTTTCTCCTCTGATTCCAGGCGATCCGATGGCGCCCTTAAGGCCAATGTCACCCTAAAAAAAACGCACGTTCACACAATAAAAAAAGAAAGTAGAACAAACAGCTCTGGAACATAATTAAACTGTAGTCTTTTCACACACAGACAACTACTTAAAGGCAACGTTAGATGACCTTTTCACCCTTAGGACCTGCAACACCAGGCGGACCAGTACCTCCCTGTAAGAAATGGAAAGAAAGACGTCTTTCGAAAGCCATTTAAGAAAAGGATTCCCACTTATCTGTGAAATAATACATAGGGATAAAGTCTGGTAAAATCCGGTGGCTTTACCTTTTCTCCTGCAGGGCACGAACAGTTCACTTCAGGGCCTCTCTGCTGCTCCACAGCAGTAGGTGTCGGAGTGGGGATTTCAACAGGGGTGGCCTCCGTAACCACTTTCTTAGGGCACTGAAATTATATGATTCCTGATTTATTTATTAAAAGTAATGGTCAAACCAAATAACTGCCAGGAGTATCTGATGAGCATTGAGCCACTCTGGCTTGACAAGAAATGGCTTTCAGGCAATGTCACTCAACCTTTAGTGGGCAATGCTAAATATGTCTTTTAGCTGTGTAAATATCTACATTAATGTTAGCAAAAGAATGTATTAACAAATTATACAAATATGACTTTTCCATCCACACAATGTTCACGCACTTTCAAATAAGGCCACTCCCAAGGAGGAGACAGGAAGTGTGTACCGTTTCATACCATTGGCGCAGCTTGTAATGCGCCATCTTTAGTTATAGAGGGCCCTAGTTTAACGATCTAAGCGCATGCCGTGAAGCGCATAGCACAGGTGCGTTTAGGGCGTGTCCAAATCCAATTTTGCTAGTTTGACGGCGGAAAAAAGGGTCTGTGTGCCAGGCGCATGGTTCAAAAGGGGTTGTACTTAGTGTCTTCATTAATTCATAGGTGTGTTTTGGGCATAACATGCAATAAACCAATCAGAGTGTCATCTCCCATTCCCTGTAAAAGCCAGGCTCGTTTGGACCTTGGCGCACTGCTATTATGATGGCGGATTTGCACCATGATATTTTTATTTGTAATCTTTTGCATGCTTGTGTGCGGCTGGGCATAAGCCTAGGTGCATTTTACTAATTTGCTGTTAAAATAACAATGAAATGCTGAGCTATTGACAATTGACATTGGTTTATGGCGCAATCACTTCCTACTGCCTCAAGATAGCAATACGCCCAGAATGCATCTGAACACACCTCCCTGTAAGACCAGCACGTCCATGGGCGCATAGACGGGCGCAGGTGCATTTGCTATTCAAGCGCCGTGGACGCTGGACGGGAAATTGACAACAGCGTCGGTCTTAAACTAGCAAAGACACTTGCGTCGGGTTTTGCGCTGCGCCGGGTGCAAGATAGGGCCCAGAGAATCTTTGTTGAGATCCCAAAACACACCTGCAATTACCGCTTATCGCCATAAGTGCCGCCAAAGAGAATGAAACGGAGATCTTCGAGATTGTAACTTTAGAGTTAAAATAGTTAGAAACTTGGTAAATGAACTGATATTCTTGCCAAGAGTTAGATGAGAAGATCAATAATCTCATCAGTCTCATGTCTATGCCCTAAGAATGGTGCTTAGCTTAGCGTTTATTTTTTAAGTTTTAAATTAGAAACTAGCTTGGGATACAGTAGTAAGTAACCTGCAGTTAGAAATAAATCATTTTTTTACAATACTCACAGGACCATTGGGTATATCACAACAGGTTTCCAGCTCTGCGTGCTTGGAATTGCAGTAAATCATCATCCTCTGGAGGTCAAACTGCACGGACACAGACACAATTGTCAACCTCCAGACAATAACATTTCTTTTCACACATCCCAATATCTCTAGAGTGGAGGGTATTTGGAAATTTAAAATCTCTCATAATGCTTTGTGTATTAAACTACCACACATGCGGGGCAAAGAACTCACATCGATAGGGACACTGTCATAAAGCCTCTTCCCAATCACTGTCTTCCCCTGGATATCAATGTCCTCCCTGTCTCCAATGGGCAGAGTCTGGATGTGTTTGCAGTCCAGGTACAGAGACACAGACTTGGCCTCCACACTGAGGGCGATCTTGTGCCAGTTGCGGTCAAACAGGTTGTCGACTTCAGGGTTCTTGAACACAGCTCGCACGGCGTCTTTTGTGAGGCCAACGGCATTGTACTCCACCGCCTTGTTCTCACCGTCCACGCGGATGGACACCTGACAAGTTGGAGGCAGGACAACGTTAACGATAGGAGCGGGAAAGTACAAGCAGTCAAGTTCAGTGGTGGAATGGGACTAAGTACAGTTACTCAAGTACTGTACTGAAGTACATTTTTGAGCTACTTGTACTTTGTTCCCCAAACAAATATATTACGATGATTATACTTATTATTATAGCGTAAGATAAGACTTTATTGATCCCAAGGTTGGAAAATCACATGCTTCTCAATATAATATAACAAATAATAGTAATTTAGTTAAAAATATTAAATGCACACATTAATTCATCAATAATTATATATATATATATATATATATATATATATATATATATATATATATATATATATATATATATATATATATATATATATTGATAAATTAATGTGTGCATTTATATATTATATTATATATTATATATCATTATATATATAAGGTGTACTTTTTCTTTTGGTACTTTAAATATATTTTGAAACACTGTAGCAGGGCTGTAGTACTTGAGTCTGGACTCGAGTCCACCTTTTTGAAGTCTTTCACTTGTCTTGGTCTCGTGCCTTGTTGGACTTGGAATTGTCTTGGACTCTTGGCTATTGAGAACAGGTCAAGTTGTCCCTGATTGCTGATTCGGGATCAGTTGTACTAAACGTTGCCTGAATTTTATGCATTTTTTAGGCCACGTCCACACGTACCAATATTATCTTTTTTCTCCCCGTCTTCCCAGGCATCGTCTCAAGACTATATGCGTCCAAACGGATCCATTTGTAAATGACTCAACACGCTACTTCATATGCCAGGCCTATAGGTGGCGCTGTTTCTGCTACAGAAATTCACCAAAAACAGAGAAGAAGAGGCAGAACATGCGCATAAAGCTTGCGCATAAAGCTTGCGCGCGGTATACAAACAGACAGTAGAAGAAGAAACCAAATACAAGAAGAAGATGACGAAAATGGCTAGTGCAAGGAAACCAGAAACTACACAAGCATGTAGTCCACCATTGTTGTCCATTGTTGTTGTTGTTGTTGTTGTTGTTGTTATGAGACGTCGTCGCGGGTTAAGAGGTCGAAGGCTAGCGGTCGAGGGGTGTGGCGATGACATCATCGATACACAAGTATGCGGCTTGGCTGTCCAAACGAAGACGCAAGGACGGCGTTTTCGAATTTTTTCACCCTGGAACCAGGTTTAAAAAAAGTGCGTCTTCAGGAAGTGCGTTTACAGGATTCATTTGGACGATCGGCCAAAACAATGCAAAACGTGTGTTTCCATGTGGATGGCCCCTTAGTTTGATGTTAGAAGATAGGTCATTCTTGTTTACAGATCCATCTTCACTCCTTAATCACTATATTATAGTATTGCATTGAAAAGACAATATTGTCTATTGTGGTCTTGAACTAGACTCGATTTGCTCTGGACTCGGTCTTGACTTGGTCTCAATTGCCTTTGGACTTGATCTTGACTTGGACTCGATTAAGTTGGTCTTGACTAGAGCCCTGCATTGTGGTAGGCTATAGCTTTAAAAAAGTATTACTTTTACTTAGGTAAAAGTACTTCGACCACTTGTGAAGTTCAAGTCAAGATGTGGAGAGTTACAGAGATCAGAAAACCTAGTTTTCTGTGGAGGCCAACTATGAAAGTAAATAATCAAGCCGATTTAGGGTAGAAAGTTTAGAAATGTTTTCTCAAATCTTTGCTTTAACATGAAGAATTATGGTACAACTTACAGTATTACAGGAGACATTCCATTTGAAATGTATGATCAGGAGTGTGGACAGATGTAATTCAATTAATTAATAATAATAATTAATTTCAAAAGGATCTGAGTGAACTGCGCCTATTCTAAGTTGGCCTTGTAATTGGGCCAAATTGGCCAAATCCAAACACACAGTAATAGTCACATTTATTACTATTTACATTGGGCTGACCCACCTGTGGGATTCCATATTTGTCAAAAACCTGCCAGAGGTACCAATCTTCACGTCGTGAGGTTTTCCTGAACTTGAATGTCGTCACGAAGGCATATTCATCTGGCAACCCTTGAGGAAACACGTCTCTACAGGGTAAAGGCACATTGTTATTGCTGACATAAACCATGCTTTATTTTACATATGTCATGAACACAGAGTCACAGTTTAGACTTTTATGCACAAACACCTATAACCGCTTTGTCTGTCTACAGTTCCTTCTCTCCAAAGCAGAGTGACATTGCATTATTTGTATTATGAACAAAACATTTGCATACAGTATTACATTTTAATATCCACTGTAAGACATGCTGATAAAACTGTTTGACAATCTTTTATCCATTTTGAGGTGAATTAAACTCGGCATGTTATAGTGTTATACACTTTCCATATTTTCAGTAGGGGTCCAACAGCAAATTACTGCCCTGGGTTCCCCAACACAGTGGTTACCAAAGTGGAGCAAAGAGTGGACTCATTTGTTGTCACTATAATCCATCCATAAGTAATACAATGACAGAATGTATGACTATTTTGGTCATAGGTTTAATGTGATTCATACACTTTCTGTAATAAAACATCTAAAAGCAAAACACCCTATCAGATGGTGGACCCTGGGACGAAATCGTATCAAATGGGGTTCTGTGGTGTAATTTGTTTTGGTTTAGGGGTCCGTCACGTTAAAAAGTTTGGGAACCACTGCCCTAACAGGTTTCTCTGGCCATAACTTTAAGTCACAACTTTACAAAATGTGCAGCTTATTGTTTGCAGTATAGGGTGGTCACTTACTCTGTTTGCTGCACAATGGGCATGGTACCAAGGCGAACGTAAGAACTTTGGCCTTCATCAACTCTGGTTCCCAGAATATCTCTCACATTGAAGTACTCCATCAGGTCGAACCCTGCAGCAACACAATAAAATAGCCTAGTTGGACTCAAGTCTCTCACACACACATACATGAGCACCCAAGGCTCTTAAGTCTTGAGGTTGACTTATGGCTTTGTCAGATTTCTTGGGGTATACTGAGGTTTAATTGGGTCAGTCCCACCACACCCTACAGCCACTGTGTTTGTGGCTTTTTGGAGGAAGATTAAAATCACGGAATAACTGTGAAATTAACATTCGTTTGATTTGCTGCCAGAGTAGAGAAAAACTGTAAGGGTCCGCTGTTAGTATAAGTCTGAGAGTGTGCGCACGTGTGAACGTTGCCCTGCAGCTTGTGATTTGAAGTGGTGTAACCACAGGTTATGACCTGTGGTTAAGGGGTTCGGAAAGGACACTCCCTTGTGCAGCAAACAAGCGCTGTAGCTATGGCAATGCCAGCAGGATGAGTTGTTGTAATGCTGCCAGTTTGTCCAGCAGATCTCATTGAAAGCTGGTGGTTATGTTGTGTGTGTGCATTGAGCTCTCCCGAAAGCAGACTGTGCCATTACTGAGCCAACAGGATGAGGACAGCCACAACGTATTCCTGCACGGCATTTCAGTAATGCAACTAAATCTATGAGATGTAAGGTTTCCGGTGGGAATATTGACACCAGCGCACTAATCTTCCAAAGAGGAAACCGGAACATTAAGGTGGTAATTTCAGAGTCTGGCAAAAGCTTAGTAGAGGTCATTAGAAATAGCCTGGAAACAGGTGGTATGACACACAGGCTGCCACTGTGCCATTAGCAACAGAGTAAAAAATACATTAAAAACAAAAGCCATTTTTACAGACTGAATAACTGAGGGGATTTGTCATCCGCCACAGCTACTGTGTATGTCAGTAGTGTCTCAGGTGCACTGTTAGTGATAACCGATTACTATGCATTCACCACAGGGGGAGGGTTTCAGTGTGCTGGTCTGTACATGAATAAAATATTTTTTGGTGGAAATTTCTCATACACCTCCACTCATTTATTCACTGGCATCTTTAACAGTTACCTCTACTGGTCAGTAAACGGTGCTGTTTCTGCTTCTGATTTTACTTAAAGCTATAGTGCGTAGTTTCTGTCTCCCTCATGACAAATTCTAAGTAATGACAACAACACTGTCGGCGCATCCATGTGTGATCGGGCACCACGCCTACCCCTCCTCCAAGCAGTTGCTAGTAGCCAAGGAGGACACAGAGGATTAAAAAAAACATGATGGACTCTTCAGAAGAGGTCATTATCTTCACTCGGGCTTCTGCGCGCCAAAGTCGCCGGACGACACCATTTTGTAAACGTAGCCATACTGACAAAAATACAGAGAGAGTTTTGTGGAGCAGATTTGTAGCATTAGCTTTGTATCAACTAATTTGGCAATGGCTTAAATGTAACTGACGTGTATTAATACAAAATAGTTAAAAGCCTTAAAGCTTTAAATACACAAGCAGTGTGCCCATTTGTCCTTCAATCTTTGTATCTTGCCAATTGCTGTACAAAGTGCAGTTATTTGTATTTGTATTTAATGTTCTTTTATATGTTATCAGCAGCATAGTTTTTTATAGCATGACTAAATGCTTGTTTTTGCAGTGGCGGTTCTGGACCATTTCAAACGGAGGGGCCAGGCTGAGGCCACATGCGATTTTAGGCAAGTGTTACATATACCACCAACCCTCAGTAGGTTAGGTTCTATAGAAGACTACAAATACACATACAACAATAAACAACAATCCTCTCTTTGGGGATAATAGTGGGGTTAAAAATGTCTGAAAATATTTGCCACAGTTGAGGGGGGGGGCAGAGGGGCATCAAGTCTTAATTATACGGGGGCACTGGCCACCCCCTACAACCGCCATTGTGTTTTTGGCAAGACTAACGCCAAAGCATAGAGACTAGAATCTCAATCAGGAGAACTACCGTATCTGAAGGTGTCAGAACTATTATTGTAGCTGTGTTCTCTAAAACTACCTGTGCAGTCTTTAGTTCTTCCCATTAAAACCAAAGGACACACTTTGCAAAAACACAACATCGCAAGCAGATCACATGCAGCCAGTTGAAAAAGAAGACTATTGAAATTTGCTGAAAGAAGCCTGGTGTAAAAGGGCTTGGCTTATTTTTGAATCAGAGCAGAAGTCTAGTATTTCTACAATGACAAGTGATAATAATTTGTGAAAAAGTCAAGTGATGCTATACAGAGGGATGTTTTGTTGCTAATCAGTGTCGCTGAAGGGTTTGCTCGAGGAAGCCGAGCAGCTGTGAGTTTTGCTGGCTTTGATTGTCGTCGTCACCATGCTCACATCGTGCACATTCGCTCACCGCGCCGCTTCTGTGGCTGTTTTGGGGCCATCTTATCGCAGAGCTGTAATTTGGACTGGCAGTGAATAGCGTATAATCAACTGAAAAAGTTATTTTGAACAGCCAAAAAAACTAACCGATGGGGTGATCTGCGGGAAAAGCCAGATGAGTTCACTGACTGGGAAAAGGCAAATGCACACACACAGCATTCTTTTGATCAGAGCAGATGGCAACAGTTGAGCAGTGCAATAGATAGTGAGTGCATAAGCCGCAAAGATGCTCTGCAGCCTCTCGTGTGTGCTCAGTACCCTGAGGGGTCGGACTAGACAGCCCATGATAAACACAAGTCTGACTCAAACCACAGGTCTCTTGGCTGTCAAATCAGCGGCAAATAATCTTGACAGTTCTCACGGAGAATTACACTCTCTCTGCACCAGCGTAGGGAACATTTGTTGGCTATTCATAATTTGTACCTACAGGAGCTGCTGGTGTAGTGACAATAATTACTGTTTGTCTAGTACTTATCTGTATGTAGAGAAAATATTTATGTGCTTAACTGAAATCTGAAGAAAAAAAAAACACTTTACTCAAATGAGTTTGACAATGCATGTCTTAAAGCGAGGTCACAGCACAGTTACAGACTTACTGCATTTTGGGAAAACCCTTCAGACCTCAGACCGCCGTTTAAAACAGCGGTCTAGGGCCCAATGCAGGTTTGGGCTCTCAGATCTGATTATGACACAACTGTCGCTACCCTGTAAGTCAAGAAAAAAAAAATCCTGATACTTTCTCTCAATGTGCCAACATCCAAAGAAAAATGAAAACTACACTTTTGCTTTGAACCTGCTGCGGCCTCTTCAAATGCTCTTGGTGGTCCTTTGACCTAATGTTGGAACCATTACAATACAGAGAGCCATTTCTAAAGTTACTCCATGGCAGTATCTAAGGATTTAAAATGATTATAGTAGTGACTTGTACCTCTTAGGGAGCACCATTTCATTTGTGGTGCTGGTTGCTAAATGTAAGATAAATCTAAATCAGTGCAGTGTGTACAGTATATTTATGGTGAATTCCACAATAACCTAGCTTTTGGTTACAAGAAAACATGTTCTCATATAATTTACCAGTGGGACAGGACTTGAATGGGAAAGATAAACAAAACATGGCCCAAAAGGATTTATTCCAATTAGAGTGCTTACAGCACATCTGACAAAGTGGCACATCTGCCTAAAAAAACATCAGTGGGTTTCAGTAATTTATCTCAAGTTTGTTCCAATTCCTGTGCGCTTTAGAGGAAAAGCCATAATTAGCATAATTAGCACTTTCTCGATGGCGATTATCTGATATTATGTCTCGGCAGTGGGAAGTGATGCTGTCAGCTGTGATCAGAAGCACATACTAATACTCTATGCTGCCAAATCACCCCTGATTGGGTGTTCTTTATCTTCGACCGAAAAGTCACTTCGACTTGTAGACACAACTTTTGAGAGGGTAGGAAGTTGTGATGTCAACACAATGTGAACAATGTGATGTCACTAACACAGCTTCAGCGATGTAAAGTAACTAATGCCTCATTTTCACTGCATGGTTCGGCTCAACTCAACTCTACTCGACTCATTTTTGGTACCAGGTGCATTACTAAAGTTCCTTTTCCGCTAGAGATAATACTCTGTCAATGTAGGTGGGACTCTTAGTTGACCATCATAGCGATGGCGTGTAAAACTGCCGTGACGTCATCTTCAACGGCAATGCTCCATTCTCGCTGGATTCTTTCATCAGCAACCAAACAACAAAACATCTGCTCTAGCAATTGACCATGAAGTGGTTTTGGAGGCTGCCATTTTATTAAATATGGGTCAAGTCAATAAAATAAATGCTATTGACAGTAGTTTGGCTATTTGAAAATGGCGTGTTGGTGCAGGATGTCACGCTTGTAATGGTTCTCTCTGACCAATCAGTGGTCTGCAGTGTTTTAACTCCATCTTCTAGTATCGGCTCAGCTCACTTGGACCAGGCACCAGGTACTATCCACGAGTTTGCCAATGGAAGATCACAAAGAAACTAGGGCTGTCAAACGATTACATTTTCTTAATCGTGATTAATCTTTGAATTTCTATAGTTAATCGCAATTAATCGCATGTTTTATCACTTGATTAAAATTCTATTATTTTGCATTTCAGAACTGTTTTTAAGTACATATTAACAATGGAAAGCAATTCTTACCAGTGTATCTTGATTGGGAATCAAATGAATGCAAATAAAATGACTTTATGAACTTGATTTTAAGATTTGTAATTGTTTATTATATATTTAATCTAGTCACACATTTGAATCTAGAGTCAATATTAGGGTTGGGTATTGTTTGGTTTGGATACTGGTGCTAAAGCAGTACTTTTAAAACGGTACCGGTGCCTTAACGGTGCCTGAACCGATAAAAAAAGAAGGGTACTAAACAGTTGGCGACATTAAAGAACTGCTTGTTTATTGCTAAGGCCATATCGTCAAAATTAAATGTTTAATAATAATAATGTTATCACTATAACAATAACTTATTTCACTAGTAAATAGCTCTTGAATGACAAAAACAACCACCAGATGGGAAAAGGGCATTTAACAACAACTTTGAATGTACTACGAGGCTGTAAATTACCAGTTTCATTAAACGCACCGTCTGTGTTTTTCTGACAACAGCAGCTGCAGATTGTTACATCCTGGTGTCGGAATCCTCTACAGTGAAATACAGACACACTTTACACCGTTTAGCGTTAGCTGTCAGCATTGTAACAGTGTTTAATCCAGCTATTAGCTAGAGGTAGGCTAACGTTAGCTACTGTCGAGTGTAGTGTTAACTAGCGTCACGTGCAGCAGTTTCTGTTGCCTGTAACGTCTGTTTCAGAGCATCAGAGAGAAGAGCAGACATATCAGTGGCACCAGAATGAGGCACCGAAATCTGCGTTGCTATTCCTGCAGCAGCAGGATGTGTTAGGAGGAAGTACGGCAAAATAGTAGCCTGTTAGGCACGACGCAAAGCCGAGTGAAGTGAAAATAAATTAATAAATGGGATTAATCCGATTTAAAAAAATGAACACATTATGCTCGACCCTTAATCATATCGTGATTAACGCGTTAATGCTGACAGCCCTATAAGAAACGGTTCCAACGGTCAAATCGAGTCGAGCTGTGCGGTACCACTGAGTGGAAATGCGGCATAAGTACATTTACTCAAGATGTGTACTTAAGTACCATTTTAATGTACTCGTGTTATACTTAAGTACATCCATTACTGTATATTCTCCCTAACACTAAATACCACTCTACCACATTTCAGAGGGAAATTGTGTACTATCCACTTACGTTTTAACAACCAATAGTACAGTATAATTGATGTATAACAATACAAAACGTTGACACAACAATACTATGCAAAGACATTTGATTCTTGCTAAATTTTGTTGTATTTTTTATCCAAATTATTTTGGCTCCATGGTTTGCATAGCAGCCTTATAGCAGAGAGTATTTCACAGACAGACTGAATCTGCAGTCTGTGTTGAGTTTGCGTATTATGTCTGCATGGATTTCCTCCAGGTGCTCTGGTTTCTTCCCTCAGCCCAAAGCCATGCGATAGATGAATTACAGTAGAAACACTAAATTGGCCTTTGATAGACATGAGACTTGTCGAAGGTGTACCCTGCCAATCATCCAATGCATGCTGGGATAGGTTCCAGCCTCCCACAACCCCCGAAAATGATCAGTGGGTTAAAAGAAATGGATGGATGGATCGTTTGGTTTGTGGAATAATTATTCCTTTCTATATTTAAAATGTATTTCTACTTTCATCATGAAATAATGATGCTTCAAAAATGTCATTGGTCTGGGTATCAGTGACTTTTAGTGACCCATAAAGGCTGAAATGTTGACTACATTTCTACTACTATTTGGCGGGGAAATACCTGGATACTGGCACAAAAGAGTCCATCAGCAGAGTGTCAGTAATTTGCTATGGAAAACCCATCTCAGTTGACACATTTTATCGGGTATCACTGTGCCAGCCAAATTTGTTAAGAGTCAAACTTTCTAAAACAGTCTTCCACGCTCTAACATCTCTTTTTCCATTAAGTTCAACATAGCAGGAGTCTAAACAGTCATGCCAGTGCATCTGTTTTTTCTCTCAGTGTGATGGATGTGGGTGGGAGACATAGACAGGAACTCAGATCCCCCAAAAGACACTCTTATAACAACATCCGACCTTTCTGGTTAAACACTATTCAAGAGTTCTAAGAAACCTTTAGCACTGCAGCTTGGAATTTATGAAAAAAAAAAAATGGCAGAGGACTAGGTATGCACTCCACTTGGTAGATGACTAGTTCAAGCGCTGGACTTAAAAATCACAGCATTTAAAGAAACATATCAGTGTGTTAGAAAGTTTGTCCAATTTAAGGAATAGTTTGACATTTTTGGAAATACTTTTATTCGCCCTCTTGCTGAGAGTTAGAGGACAAGATTGACATGAAGCTATCAGAAACAGACTGTTATCTTAGGATAAAGAGCAGCAGACTTAGACAGCTAGCTTGTTGTTTTTACGCTTCTTTGCACACCAAGTCCGTATTTTTCGTCCGAAATTGTTGCACATTTAAAAATAAGTATGACTTCAAGTTGTCTCAATCATATTCACACACCGACTAAGAAACTTTTTATTTTCTGTGTTTTGTCGCATTCTTTAAAAGCCTTTAGAGAGTTATTTGACCACTCAGAGCCACCGTACATGAAAATGTCATCATCCAAAATGACATCTGATAAGCTGATTCACTTTGTCTCCCAGCACTAAGCACTTCACGACAAACAAAGTAAAAAAATACAGAAATGCGGAATTTAAACATAGATTGTGGCAGGTGATTGAAGAACAGCTTGGAATTGGGGATGATAGGCACTGATTGCAAAACAAAGGATGTTCCAAAGATTAGACAGTAGTGATTGTGCTCTAGGCAGCTACAGCTACACAATAGCTTCTGGCTAATGCCATTCATTCATTAGCCCCGTGAAGTGAAGAAGTGAGAGGAAAATGGGACTTTGGAATCAACTTTGACAAAAAGGACTGTAACTTGGTATTCAGTGTGATTGATTACACAAGTCAAGCAGATTTGAAGGGTCTAGAATTTGATTTTCATATTATATATGGAAATGGGTAGAAGTGAATGGCTGCCTGGAACTGTAGACAAAATGCATCTAAAACACAGCAGCTTGGTTTTGCAAGTATATTGGGTTTTTTAATAATGGCAGCATAAAACAAGACAGAAAACTAGCACTTTCCAAGTCATGAATAAAATTAATTTTCTCTTTATGTAACCATGCTGAATGTGGGAGAATAGGAAATGCTTTGAAAAACAAAGAGCTGACTTTGTGGTGTATTGCCAGCGCTACATGTTGCCGTTAGAAAAGCAGCAGTTTGCACATACCTGGAACCTCTTCAAGACCATAACTGGTGCTGTTGGGCTTAAACCGATCAGGTTGAACCTTCATGTTTGGACACAGGACATCTGAGGAGAGAGGATAATAGTTTAGTTTGACACGCTGTAAATCAGGATATGATGATCTTTTTGGGAGCACAGGGTAGGCAAAGAATACAAGGATACAACGAGAGATTTTAATTTACTTAATACTCTCAGGCATGCATTTTGTTCAAACACTTGTATTGGTAACCTCACTGTTAGAAACCATGTGTTGTTTTATGACAATAAGAAATCATTCTGAAACTTCATGAAAGGTCTACTGTATATTGACGACGTTTAATTTCTGGGATTGTTCAGGTGCCGCCGGAAATTCCGCCATATTTCTCTCATTTCAGCCGGATGTCCGTCACCTTCCGCTTTCTTTGTGTTGTAATTCTAAACTCTGGTGGATTTATGAGGACTATGGTAAACTTCTCCTCAGATCTCTGCAGGGTAAATCCAGACAGCTAGCTAGACTATCTGTCCAATCTGAGTTTTCTGTTGCACGACTAAAACAACCTTTGAATGTACACATGTTCCACCAAAACAAGTTTCTTCCCGAGGCTATTTTTCAGAGGCACTGTTGCTCTGTCTGGCGCTTAGGGCGCTCAAGACTATTGTAATTGGTTTAAAGAAATAGCAATAAATCAGAGCATGTTTTTCTCCTATCCCAGAATGCTGTGTGGACTAGCCAGACCCTCCTCCGCAGCGGTGTGGTGGAAGGTCTGGCATTGTGAGACTATTGGTAACCCCACTGTTAGAAATCATGTGTTGTTTGATGACAATAAGCAATCATTCTGAAATTGTATGAAGGGTCAGATGAAAAAGGTGTGAATTGTTGGATTGTTTTAGGAAATGGTAATCTCATTGTAAGCCTTTGGACTGATATTTGATCTGAAGAGCATTTGCGCAGACAGACTGCCCTCCATCTCTCCTGTCTGATGTCTGGTGAGTGGAGTGTGTGGCTCTATAAGAGCAGGAGGCCCCTCCACAGGCCCAAAGGGCAGTAACAGTTTTATATTTCCACACCCATTCATGGTGTTGACAGTGAGAAGGGCAACACCGCCAGGTTGAGTTTTTATTGGCAGGAAGGGTATTTTCTATTTGTGTCAAGATGTCAGTTTCACTACTGAAGAATGCAGATATGGATCCCGTTTAGTTTATTAGATGTAAACATTAGAGTTGAGATTGACATCTTTAAAAGGGTCAGTTCACCTAAATTACCAAAAAATATTTTGTCACATGGAAGTGGTGAGTCAAGGCTGCTGTCAAAATCTTAGACGCCTTAGCAGCATGGCTGTATGGAATGGCAATGTTGGTGGGTTCCCCACTCTGGCCCAGACTGAAATATCTCAACAACTATTGGATAGATTGCCAAGGAATTTGCTAGGGACATCCATATCCACCTTGGGCTGAATTTTAATGACTTTTGCTTTTCATCTAGCGCCATCATCAGGTCAAAAATTCACTTTACCCAATACTTTGTTTTATGACCAAATACCTGCAAAACAAAACCCGTTCTCACTCCCCAACTTTTGTTCAGTGGCCCTCAGTGTCTGATACCAAGGCACAAAGCTCCATTGAGCGTCTATATGAGATGCACCAGGCATTCAACTATCTTCAATGTTAACTCATCCGCGGCAATATTAGACCCTTAGAGCAACTGCTCGACCGCAGTGCTGTGAGATGACGTAGTACAAATAGTGACAAAGTGTAGGGAGGATGTCGGGGTGAATGGATGGGTCAAACAAACACAGGACTTTTACCCAGGAGGCCGCTGTTGATGTTGACTTATTTGAAGTTAACTTATTGTACTTACGTAATGCACATAACTAACATAACGTACATAAGTTATGTAGCCAACAGACTTATTTAAACCCAAACCACGATCTTTGCCTAAACCTAACCAAGTAGTTTTGTTTGAATCCACAATGTTAGTCACGTGTTGAATCGGACTGACCCGCACGTTGAAAAATGGGTACCCAGAGCATTAAATACTGACACCAAAGGGTCCTGACTAAGCGGCCATATATGACGAGTTGGGAGTGAGAATGTGTTGTGGAAATTTAATGATATTCCCATCAGCCTCAGCAGTCTAATGTGTTTATTGCTTCTTACCAACTGCTAGCATGCTAACATGCTAAACTAAGAAGGTGAACATGGTTAACGGTATACCTGCCACATCAGCATGTTAGCATTGTGATTGTATCATTAAAAGTCCTATGTGTGGGAATTTCGTATTAAGTATGTAATTAAATGGAAGGTTTACCAGCATTGTGCATTACATTGCCGTTAAACTCAGATTACATTCTTTTTAACTGCACAAAATGTACGTTTCGTAGTCATTACTTTTAAAATAAGAGGAGAATAAGCATGAGCATGTCAAATCCATGGTGGGCCAAAACAAAGAGAGCACGGGCCAAACTTGGCTTAGCATTAGCAGCACCTGTGAGTTTATCATGTGACAGCGAAAACACGTAAGGCGGAGCAGTATGTATGTCCCTTACCGGCTAACGTATTTCAAGATGGCGCATGAATATGGAGCGTCTACCCCAGTTCATGCGAATGCAAATGTAAAATTTCAAGACAAAAGGAATACTTGGAATTGATGGTGGTGGTAAATATTCATGAAAATGACAAGTTTTCGGGACTCGAGAAAACACAGATTTAGATAATGAACAACTAAACACGTTATACACTGGACCTTTAAGCTCAATGCATTGCTCTGCCTTACAGAGCTGCTTGCATGGCTATAGACCCTTAGTCTTGTCTAAATGTAGTTTCTCAATGTGAGCACAATAAACACAATTTCTATTACCTACATTGCATTTGAGTTTTGTATGAAATCTGGGTAAATAAAAACCAACACTATCTGCATGTCTAGATACCACAAGGCAAGTGAAAGGACATGTTTTTTTGTCATTTGGGTGACCCAAACCTTTACAGCTGCATTAGGTAACGCTTTTATGTCCGAATATATTCCACTTATCAATCTAAATTAAATAGCAGGGCTGCAACACAGAAAAATGTCCTATCCCCACTAACTAAATCTCAGATCTATCAACACAAATCTCATCAGTGTTTGAGAATAACTTTGATCTGCTCGGCTGCATTCATTTTACAACTGACAAGGTGAATTTGAATAGAAGCTCCTCACCCCGTCCCACATGGGAAGATACATTTTCACATTGTTGATGAGGTACGACAGCAAATCAGGATCCTGTCATCAGTTTGTAATCAATCTGTTCAGAGGAACTTCTCATTAAACCTAGTATCAGCCCAACAATTTGTCCGTGTCGTGACTGTCAGCCCTAAATAATATCTGTGGCCCAAAATATCACAGTGAGACAGTCCGACTTCCCTAACAGATCAAGTATGTGTCAAACATCTACTATCAGACACTGCAATTTGCTTAACTCACAGCTATAAAAATCATCCTGTCGGAGTGAATTTTTAACCTTTGTGGTGTCTATCATGAGGACAGCTTGGCTTGTTTTTCTGCCCCATTCAAAGCCCAGACCATGCCTAATAAGAAAATCCAAGTAGCTCATTTAACTGTCAGCACTTGCATCATGTTATTAATACTACAAGTGTTGTTATCTCCATTTCACATGATTTATTTCTAATTCCAGCTGTATAGTTTGTCCTTGTTTGTGTCCGTCTTCAGTTTGTTTAGCAGCGAAATTAAAGGAGTCTTGTTTTTCTCGTCTGTCTTAAAAGTCTTTTTCAAAGTGATAATTGAAGATCGCAATAAAAAGATACTTGGTTTTTATTGTTTATAAAGCCAGCAAGTCTACCAAAACGTACCAATCTGTGAATGAATGGAAGTGCGTCATTCTTTTTTTAAAGGCAGTGTTGTCGCACAGCCCTGTCACTTAGGTAGCATGCTAGATAGCTGAGCTACTCCCTGCACTCCCGGCCCTAGAGCTATAATTTAGAGATCCGGCTTTGAGTTAAAATGGAAGCAAGTCAAACCTGACTTTGGAAATGAATATCTCAGACAGGTTCATAGTATCAGCACAAGCTTGAGCAGTACACACCTAACAACCACCATTTTATTTGCAGCCAGGATCTGATACATTTTTTATTCTTACTATTACTCTTACTATTACCCGCATTACCTGTCATCATTGTGGCATGTGTTAAATTTTTTAAACACACTGCAGGTGTTAGAAAAGAGCTTTAATATTAGAGTTCTCTGTCACTGGGATCATGTAAGTTCAGATGTATGATCCTATGCGTTAGTAAGCGAGGCCACACATGCTCTAGTGAATCGGTGCAGCACAAAATAAGTAGTGTCCATTTTAAACCTATAGATTAAAAGGTGAACACATTCAACAAGGACGCCGGAGAAGCTGCACTTGACCCACTTGAAACATTAGAGCTATAATTTTCTGGGTGAAAATAACATTGCATTGCTCTGTGAGCCAGTTGTGCTGACCACTGATATACTTAGAGACTCACTCCGGATGGTTTGAGAGATTACAGAAAGAAAACAATGGAACTTTCTGTCTGCGTAAATTTAGCCTTTGGTTAGTTCTACAGAGCTCTAAACTCGCATCCACGGCATACTTTACAATATATAACCTACATTACTAGTTGACAGATTGAAAATATATGGAGTCAAGGAGCAGGTTCAAAGGCTAGTGGCTTTAAAATGAAGCCCCATGCTTCCCCTTGCACCAGTATCACTCTGAAAAATGATATGAGCAACTTATGCTCATGATCGTTTTGGTATGATATCGTACGGAAACTTATGCACAACAATTCGTATGATATTCTATGAAATTACAGTGACCGCCTGCGGGTCACGTGGCGACCGGTCCCATGACAGTTAAGTTTAGCGGTCTGTACAGTTAAATTTAGCTGAAAAGAGGTGACCATGAGCCGGGTACAGGGTTATGGGTTACTGTGAGGGGGGTGGTCGTGACAGCGGCTGTTGCAGTTATGTTTAACCGACAAAAGGTGAGCGTCATGCGGCAACGGCACCAAAACTACAACTAGTTAAGATTAGAAAAAAGTTTGTGGTCTGGGTTAAAACACTGGTTCCCTTAAGTAATATTTCTGGGACACGAACGACTATGTAACTTTTCCCGCTTCAGTCCCCCTACAGGTTGTCTCATTGGAACTACAGCTCACGCTAAACGTTACATAGTGTTGCTTTCACTTCTTCCGGGGCACGAACT
This sequence comes from Zingel zingel, assembly GCA_023566125.1. Classification (NCBI taxonomy): domain Eukaryota; kingdom Metazoa; phylum Chordata; class Actinopteri; order Perciformes; family Percidae; genus Zingel; species Zingel zingel. Next base: position 27,998,139 of record CM042330.1, read on the forward strand.
CTACTCCCCCGCTTGAAAGCCCTGAGTTTCCGCAGATCTTCGCGGCCTCGTACAGCAGCGGTGAATGTGGTGCATACAGCAATAAACACGTGAAATACAGATGAATTACAGTGCGTTACTTTTCGTAGCTATATGTACGAAAGGTCCATGAGAACAGCCTAAAAAAAAAGAATAAAGGTGTTTGTCTGAATCAACACTTCCTTCAGAGGAAGTTTACCATGTCAAACTTGACAATTTAGAGCCAGATTACTGTGAGAGTTGAGAGTTTGACTATGCTCATCTGTGTGCTAAACCATGTAATCATGTCTTTTTTTCCGTTTTTGCATTTACTGTTTGCGGCTAAGACTTATGGCATCCTTTCCTTTCCTGTCTGGCTAATTTTAGGCAGGAATTTGTGTTGGAGTGCAAAGCATCCATCTTCTCCATGAAAACACTCACATGAAGATTTAGTTCTCCATTTCTCCTCACAGCTAACATAAAGCTGTATTTTTTAGGCCTATTTTAGCTAATACATTTGGTGACAAGTGAGCTACTTCCTGAGCCTGTGGGCCTGTGTTGAAAGACTTTCTCAGCACACTAGTGGAAAAACCACTGAGGTTAGCTTAAGACAAGCTTTCCAGTGCTAAACACCTCTGCACCAAAGCAGCAGTCAAAAAGGCAGCTACACCACAGAAATGTCTTGGGTAGAATCTACAAGCCAATTTCTGCAACAGCCCCCCTTGCACGCTTCATCTTCAGTCAATCATGATCGCACTGTATGCATGTGCCACAGCTCTTTGTGGTTGGGGTGGGGTTTTGTGGTTCAGGTCTTTCCTCCACATAGTGCTTAAACGGCTAAAATAAGAGTCTAATTTGATTAACTGCACGTTCAGGGTGAGGCAAGCTCTTCAGAGCGAGGCTTCAAACAGAAGCCATGTGGCATGCAGTGTGAGTGATGTGTTGGCACTGGGCCCAACGGCTGACTTACTCTCACACAGCCTCCTCCGCAGCCTGCCTCTGATCTTGTCAATGGCATTGAAGTCTGTCACATGGAAGACGTGGGCATTCTTTGGCTCGGCGGCGATCTCCTCCAGCTCCTCCTTCAGCGCTTCCCCGATGCCCACAGCAAACATCCTGATGCCAGCTTTAGCAGCCTCATTCGAGGGCTCTAGAACATAATCCTGGCTTCGGCCGTCTGTGAGAAGGATGGCCACCCTCTGAATGCCTCTGGCTGCGGGCCTGGCTCCGTTCCGCTCCGTGAAGATGTTGGCTGTGGTGTAGCTGATAGCATCCCCAGTCATTGTATTCCCCCCCAGGTAGCGTATGTTACGGGCAGCTCGCTTAACATCTTCCAGGTTCCTGTGTCTACCCAAGGTGAACTCTGTGGTGGATCTGTCGCTGTAGCGAACCACGGCTACTCTGGTCTTGTCTGGCGCCACATCGAAAGACTCGACAAGGTTGGCCACCCATTGCCTGATCTTCTCGAAATTCTCTTTTCCAACGCTGGATGAGGTATCCAGGATAAACGTCAAGTCATAGTGGACATTTTTACATCCTGTCAGAAGTAAATGCAGGAGGATTCAGTCACATACAGTAAATATAAGCTCTGTATCTAAAGATATTCAATCTTAATGGTCTTACCTGCCCTCTGTGCTTCCACTCCCTTGCCGGAAAGAGTCAAGGCCAGGATGACCATGACCAGGGTGATCCTAAATCCCAGTCGTAATTCCATCTCTGCCTTGGTTTTGGGTCTGTTTTGTTTAGCTTATTACCACCATCAAGCTGTCTAGTCTGTGGAAAAGTCAGTGGAAACATCAACAATACTATGACATGGCCTCCAGCAGACAGTCAGTCACTTTGGAAATGACTGGATCTCTGAAAGGATCTGCAAGCTTTAAAGCCTAATGGTTTACTTGTTTGTCCCCTGGCAAACAGGATTCGTGTTTATGTCCAACAGTGAAACCAAAGTGGATGAAGCACTTCCTGTAGTTCAGGGAGACTGCTGGCGGCATCCTTCAAACGCTGCTGCCTCATCTCGATATTGACAAGAGACTGGTGGCATGCTGATTTCAGATTGCTTTTGCCACTTTATGTGTAAAACAAACTGGGGCTTCAACAAGGAAACAATTTTCTATCTCACCCCCCCCCCCCCCCCCCCCCCCCCCTAGTGGTCCAGTATGTCTGTTGTCCCCTGTTTAAATTTCTTTCTGGAACGGAAGCTGGCAGGAAATGTTCTCCATTCTCAGGACGCGATAATTGAAGCCTAAGACTGAAATACACATCTCTGTACAGCAGCAAGCGAACACTCCAGCCAGAGAAAACTGGACTCACCAAAGACTGTTGGAAGTTGCTGCCCAACTTCAATTTTTTTTTTTTTTTACCATCTCCACCCACAAGACAGTGAAAGTTAAGATTGTGCTGATGTTGCACTGAATGTTTTCTTCAGACCTTAATGTTTGAAATGCAGGTGTCTCTAGTTGTCATTTGAAGCTGAGATCACTTGTTTATTTATTGTTTATTTATTTAGATAATTATTCATTCTCTCTGAATACTTTTATATTTTTCATACTGAAATACATTAATTCGTTACTAATTTTCGAGAAAATTAAAACAATATATGCTACTTAGTAAGATACTTGCTAAGTAACTTGAAATATTTGGATGAGTTAACAAAAGAATTATGACAGAGGAAACTTGTTAAATAACTAACAATGACTTATAGAGAAGGGTTGGGATTAAGTGTATACTTCTTCCCACTCCTTTTGGGACATGTCTGTTATTTGTGTATCTCTATGCTTTCTATTTTGTGTAATAATCTTATTTTCTGTATGACCTTTTTCTGTTTTCTTTTACATGTTCGAAATAAATTTCAATCAATCCATCAATCAAATAAACTTTGTGCTGCTTTGATCCACCAGCATGTTGCAAAGAGCCGATGAGCCTGTCTCTGTTATATTCATGTCTGTGGCTGTTGTGCCTGGGTGCAAGGGCATAGCGGGCACTTTCCATGTTGGTGCCCTCTGTCCCCCACACTTACAACACTTCTGAGTTGATTTGAACGCACCATAAGTAGGCGACGTGCACATTACTCAGGTTGTGTCAGTTGATTGGTCGACTCATAGACATCCGCAATGGTAAAATAATATATAATGAAAATATATTAAAAAAACTTATAAGGAGGAAAACTCATTTAAATATACAATAATTAAGATCAGTGTATATGATGGAATAGTGGCATTAGAATGTGCCAGAGGCCACCAAATTTGGGCTATTATGGCCAAAAATGTCTCCGGGCCCCCAGTAAAACGGTTTATGGAAATTGTCAGTGTTTCCATCAATCGCAAATGAAATGTAGGCTACTTGGAATCCGCAATTAGGAGAGACAAATGGGAGAGGATCTTTCATTAAAAATCATCCTCTTGAACAATCCGTCACTTTGGAAATTGCGGCTACGCCCCTGCCTGGGTGGCACTGACATATATATATATATATATATATATATATATATATATATATATATATATATATATATATATATATATATATATAAACACAAAACTATTCCTGCTCTTATTGTACACCAGTGGTTGCGATGCCTGCCTTCAGGGCTGATGTGTGACTGACCGCAGCCATAACATGGACTCATCCTGACTGGGGGAGTGTGCCATTGCGGGGGGTCACTGGGGGAGGTTGAGGAAAGTCTGAGTTATGCACATCTTGGAAAGCAATAATACCAGTCCCGTGTGTTTTCCGAAAAGTTCTTCACCATCCTTCACCGCCTTTCTGTGCTCTCTGACATTGCCATTGAGTTAGTCTGTTAATGTATTTGTTTTCTGGAGTCGAGTGGCATCCAAAGCTACAGGCTGTTGTGGAGAATGTGCTTAATGGAATTGGGGAAATACGTTTATTCGCTTTCTTGTCTTGTCGAGCGTTGGGTGAGAGGATTGATGCTACTCTTGCGTCGTGAGAACAGTGCTGCTCTTCTCATCTAACTCTCGGCAAGAAAGCTAATGTGTATTTTCCCAAAAGTCAAGCTAATCCTATAATGGGGGTATATTAAATAATATGAATTAGAGCTAAGCAGCTGTGTGATCCAATTTCACTGTGCTGTGTCAATAATCTTCATTTAGCCAGCCCTCCTCCGCAGCGCAGTGGAGGAAGGTCTGGCAATGCAACACTATTACATCATTAACTGATGAACACAGTATTTTTTTCTTGTTTTAAAAGTTAAATATGTAGGGGCGGCCTCTAGCTCACCCAGTAAGAGCGTGCGCCCCGTGTTGGCTGAGTCCTTTGCAGCGGCGCGGGTTCGAATCCAACCTCCTGCCCTTTGCTGCGTGTCTCCCCCTTTCCTGTCTATTCACTGTCGCCATCTAATAAAGGGAAAAAGCCCCAAAAAACGTGGGCTATGTACAAAAGTCAATGGAATGCCGGGGGCTAAAATGAAGTTGAAGTATGTGTAGGTAATACTTGTCATAATTAACGTGAATGTATGCTCGTATGATTTGGAAATGGAAAGTGATTTGAGTGATTTGAGGACCATTCCAGGAAATGGTCCATTTAATAACAGCAACCTGTTGACCGTGGCCTTGCCTTTTCTAGCCTGCAAAATAGAGAGTGCATTATGTACTGTGGGTGAAGCAAAGAGCTTTGGCCTCCACGTACAACTTTCCTTATCTGATTCTTCCGTTGGGCTATTCCTGCTTCTTGGTTTCACTGGTGCCATTAATGAGCAGAGTAGGCACGCTGGCTGAATCACTTTAATTGCGCCAATTTAAAATTAAGCCCAGGGAGGCTTCAATAATGAAGAAGGTCTCAGTCACCCAATGAAAGCAGCTGAACATGATTTGGATCCATGCTCCTAATCCTCTTCACCCAAAACTTTTGCACAAGTCCAACAAGTTCTGATTTGTCTCTCTTTAATCCCTGATTACATTTGAATATACGCGCTGTGTGTCTCTCCCAGTGCTGCGTTAAATCAATCTGCAGTTTTACAAGCAGATACAGTATCCGAGGCGAAGCTAAAAACAAGCTGCTTTGCCTCAGTCAACATCTGAACCTGAGGCCAGATTCCGTACAAACTGGGGCTCTGTATCATCACGCCTGTTTCCACTTCCTCTCTCAATGGCAGACCTGGGACTGCAATGTAGATGTCTATAACAGAAGCACCACTTTTGTCATTCACAGAATGTAAAAAACAGAAACTGCTTCTTTTTTTTCTTCTTCCATGTGCAACCCAAGAAGAAGAGAGGGGGTGGGGGGGGGTGTTCTCTGATAGAGCATCTGAACAGCATGGGGATACAAAAATAACCTTCTGCCAACAGTTCAAAACTGCTAAAGAATAAATAAGTATTTTAGAGTCTCTTTTAGAGGAAGACAGCAGCGACAAATGGATGCTTTTATGATGGAGCTGGGTAAAAATAATCCATTCTCCAATCGATCTCTGTTTATGTAATCTAATATCGAATCACAAAATCCAGAATTCGACCTCTTCATGTATGCCTTTTCACCATGGATGAATGAGTAAAAAGTACTTTTGGGGGTCAATTCTTAATGTAAACATTAACCTGGTGCATTATATAAAACATATTTCTTGCTTCTTGCTTGTACAATTTACAGTTACAAGTTACCTAAGAATCTCTTTTATATCCAAGCAAAATGGGTATTGTAGCTGAAATTTCCCTAATCTAATTGATAGAGCATCGGAAAAAAAAAATCAAATCGGGACCTTGTGAATCATAATTAGGGCTGCACGATATGAGGAAAATATCTAATTGCGATTATTTTGACTGATATTGTGATTGCAATATGATTCAAGGGAATGATCACGTTTTTATTACTCTCACTCTCAAATACTCTCATGCCAATTACTCTCATTTTCACTAACTAATATAAAATCTTAAAAAATTCAAATCATTATAATCATTGTACCAAACAAAGATGTTTTCTGTAGTCTGTAGGAGAGGATTTGTAGGCTGGGAGTTCTCTGCAGCACCACAATACTTCATTCAGAATGGTTTGACACATAGTTTGCATTTAACAAATATTGCGCCCCTCTGCGATTTGGATATTGCACTAATCCATATAACGATTTTGATAAAATTGCAACTAATTGTGCAGCCCTAATCGTAATCAAATCAAATCAGGAAATCATTGGGCGATACCCAGCCCTATTTTATGATGCTGATTTCTTTCTTACCTGGCCTGTCACTTGTTAGTCAGCGTCACTGAGGTGTGTGTGTCTCTCTCTCTCTCTCTCTCTGCCTCCAGCACTCACACCCTGAATCAGCACCGGGGCAGCATCATTATCTGTTGATAATAATCCAAAAATATCTCCCCGGCATACGCCAAAAAAAAAAAAAATCAAGATGAGATAACCATTTCATCCAGGGTGACAATCCAGTGTACGGTGTTGTTGAACACTGAGTTGAGGTGAACTTCAGAAACTTTGTGGATGGGTTTTGGACAGAGTGGGAGGGAACTGCCAGAGGGGAAAGTGTATGGTTTCACTGGGGGGGGGAGGAGAAAGATGAAGTGGCTTCTACTGTTCTTGAGTGGGCTGCGCTCGCACATAAAAAAAAAAAAGGGCTGAGAGGCGCAGCCAATTATAGACACAAACTTTCTGGATATTTTTGTCCTTTATTTTCCCCTCTCTCCTTTCTGACTGCACCCATGTGAAGTGTTGCCCTCAAAGAAAAAAGAAAAAATACATAAAATAAAGGCACGGCTTCTTGGCAACCGCCTCAACTGTCCGGCCTTTGCCACGGTGATAGCCACAGCGGAGCCGCCCTGAGGGCTGGTGGTAGTGGGCCGGGCCGTGTTTGGCTTCAACCAGCCACACACTTGTGGACAAGGGCTGTATTTAAGTTGGGGAAATGATTACAGAACACTAGTGCTTGCAGCTTTGTGTTCAATATCTGTCCTTGCACTGACTTACAGTACAGCTCTGTGATCTATATTACTTGCTGTTATGACAATTTTACAATCCTGCCAGACCGCACATCTTTCTTCTTCTTTTACAACGTATGAAATGTATGTATATATTTATATATATATATACATACATTTCATCTTTTTCTCTTAGTTCATCTTTATCTTTTGTTATTTGACTTTCCCCCATTACTTCAATTCTACTTGTTTTTCCTGTGGCAAACGTTGTGCTTTTTTTTTGCGATACCCTCATTTCCCCAGAGATGATGAAAGTTTTATTCTCTAATTTCCAGTTTGTATATGTGATTATTTATGTACAACAAGCAAACACACACACACACACACACACATACACACACACACAAAAGCACACAGTGCAAACAACTGGAAGCAAATGGATGCATAGTCACAAATCTATTATCTTCGTTGATAGAAAGTTTTGATTTTCAGTTTTCCGACCGGCAAATCTACACGTGTTTTTTTGATTTGATGTACACATTTCGAGGATGACTGTAATTTACATTTTCAGTGTGCACTGATGTCCTTCTCATGTGTGGTCACGCTCCCTGGCAGGAGAGGAAGCTGCAGTGTCTGGCAGCCTTGTCTAAAGTCCTCCGTATTACAAGTCTCATGCTGGCAGCTCTCTCGCTTGAAATTTCTCTTCTTTAAAGTGCTCCAACAGCTGTCACCGCATGCTTCTGCTGCATTCGAAAACCCAGCCATATCTGCCGTGGAGCTGTTGAGGCACCAAAAATGTTCAAAAACACAGTGTCAATATTTGAATGTCATGGACAACAAACAAGTTAGCCATTACGTCCAGGCATATTTACAGTGCCTTTGTAGCCAAGGAGAGTGAGTGTAGGCCAGGCTATGTATAGGCTCCGCATGAAGTGGATGGGAAGTGGGCTGACGATTCAGGGCAGATGCACGTTCTGAGTGATGGTGTCAGTCTAAGCAACCGTCTGTCGCCTCCTGCGAAAGGGTCCAAAGAGGTGACCAGCTTGTAGGGTGAGCGAAAGGCTGCGGGCGGCATGTAGTGTTGGAGAAAGCCATCTGTCATCCGATTGACAGCCAGCTTTCAAGCTCCCACATCAGAAAGAGGCCCTTCTTCCAAAATATGTTTGTGTGAATTAGTGTTGAAACAGATTAAACCCTTCTTTCTTTTTTTTAAAGCTAGAGGTTAGGTTCAACCATTGAAGGTCCCATATTGAAAAAAAACAGAGAATTTGTGTCTTTTTTTGATTAGAAAGCGAGTTTTACTGAAAAGTGAAGCCAATGCGGAACCTGCATTCTATCTCATTTCCAGCAGGGGGCGACTCCACTGGTTGCAAAAAGAAGTCAGTCTCTATAGAACAAGGCCACCCAATTTGGTGCCTGTGCTCCTTTTGTTTTGGCCCGCCATGGCATTTGATACGCTCATGTTTATCCTCGTCTTACTTTAAAAGTGCTGTCAAATCCAAAAGATAATGACTACGAAACGTACATTTTGTGCAGCTAAAAAGTACTTAAATTAAGTTTCACGGCCTTTTTACCTACAAAGAATTACAAGAATTATGGTATTCTTTTTTTTAAGCCCAATATCGATACAAATATTTGGTGTTTTAAAAATCCGATATATCGGCTGATATATATATATATATATATATATTTTAAATGCAGAAACGCATAACAAAACATAAACAGATGTCCTTAACATTCTAGTTATTTGTAGTTATTTCTGAGTCCTCAGTAAAATAATATGATGATGCAGTTTATAAATAAACTTTAAGTTTAAATATATAAGTTCTGATAAATAAAATGTAAAAAAAAAAAAATCAAAGAGTGTTGCTAACAGGGACGTTGTAGAGCGCCCTCTGTTGGACAAACTATGCAACGCCAACACTCAGAACACAGTTGAAGGGTGTTTCGTCCGTTTTTATTTTATTTTTTTAATATTCATTTATCGGCCATTATAAATGCTGATACCGATTGTTTGGAAAATGCCTAATATCGGCCCGCCGATATATCGGTCGGGCTCTAGTATTCGCTCTCTCTCTCTCTCTCTCCTGCTCTCCCTCATGTGCTGTGAGCCGTGCTTACGTCACTGGCTTTGAGTCAGCCAGTCAAGATGGAGCGATAGAGGGAGTGGCACACCGATAAAAGAAAATTTAGTAAGTCAGCTGAAGCCTAATGTTTAAAGAATTTTGATAAACAAAGACAGGCTTTGTGTCTCCCACTGATATTGTAAGCGCTAAATGACTGTACAAGAATGTAATACAAGGTCTGTAATATGGAAGACATATGCAGATTAAAGAGCAGTATTATTATTTCGGAATTTTATTTTAGATTTAGAATGTTAATTTTCTATAACATTTTATACATTTTCACATAACATCGACATTTATTTTTGGCCCATGGCCTTCCATCCAGATACATTTTTGGCCTTTCATATGAAAGAATTTGGGCACCTCTGCTATAGAAGTCCATTGGAAAATGGCCCTACTTCTCACTTGATTTATTACCTCATTAAACATTTTTCATAATGGCGTTATGGTCTCAATCACTAGTTTCAAGTTTTCTTCAATACAGCATTTAATAAATTATGGTACATTTTATTTAAAAATGGACAATAAAAGCAGGGGATGCTTTAGGGGCATGGCTACACGCTGACCTGTCAATCATGGCAGAGGCTTAGCAATGCTAACCATGGCCCTGTGTACATTAAAATAGCTGTGAACTTGTTTTTGGGTGGTGTCCATGTTTTAATGTTAAACTTAGTGTTAACACCATAGACTGTATATTATTGGACCGCGCATGTGTGACGTCACCCTTTGGTTTGTCGTCGAGTTTGCCGTAACAGGTGCAGCCATCCTGGTTGTGGATGTGATGATTTTAGACAAGAGGGAGGAGTTACCTTACATACTTTCACTGGCAATCACATCATAGCCACGCCCTAAAACACCCCCTGCTTTATCGGCGATTTTAAAATCAACGAGACCATAATTCAAAAAATTAACATCATTCTGTATTTCAGAAGACTTAAAACTAGCGATTGAGACCATAAACTCATTATGAAAATGTTGACTGAGGTAATAAATCAAGTGAGAAGTGGGTGACTTTCTCATAGACTTCTACAGAAACCAACTTCCTTTTGCAACCGCATGTGTCGCCCCCTGCTGGAATTCAGATAGAATGCAGGTTTAAGGGACTTCCGCATTTGCAGCACTTCGCAGAACCGGATGCGTTGTCCATTAATATCAAGGGGGTAAGCGTCTATCAACAACCCGTAGCTCCTATGGTGCCATGTTGATGCTAACAAGCCATCACCCGCCGTTAGCATTCCATTGACTGCCATTCATTTTGACGTCACTTTGACAGCGAATAACTTTACATCTGAAACGTTTAAAGACTTTATTTGTCCATTGTTTATTCCTAAAGAAACTCGACAATGTATTAAAGGATCCCTTACCTTGTATCTCACATTATGGCTCCATAGCAGACGTTTTTGTAAAAATAGGCTAACGATTGTGTCATAACCACGCGACTTACTGTCACATAGTAGAGGAATTACCGTATAGTCAGAAGAAGCTCGCAGGCAGTTTTGACTTACATTAGCTGTTTAAGTTTAATTACTATTGTTAACTAGCATTTTATTTAGCAATAATTAGCCTGTGCCTATGTTATCTACTTACATATAGGCCTACCTACGCGCCTAAAACCAAGATGGCATGCGGCCACTCACCAGTGTCTGTCCAGAGAGTGTCTCGTAGCTTGCCAGCCCTTTGCAACAAGTAAAAAAGTCTGTCTTTCTAAGTCACCCGTTTTACAGAAGTGGATAAATCCAATTCTCCGCAGTTCTTCCGTGATTCCACCGGGAAACCATGCTTTCAGGCCGTTATTACCTGGAGCCGACATTGGTAAACATGAGAAGAAAATTAAAGTTTGACTATTAAGTGCAAGAGGCATCACTAAGTTTAGTTTTCGTTGTCCAGCAGGGAACTTAAAACTGTTTATTTTTTGGTTGGTGGTTTGCTGGTATCTGAGCAAATACAAGTAGGCTTATCGGATCGGGACTCAGTATCAGCAGATATTTAATATATATTAAAAAATAGATATAAAAAAAAAATCGGTTCAGAGGGTCAAAAAAGCTGATCAGGACATCCCTAATGTCAAACATGCCAACGATATGGGGTAGACCAGTGGTGTAGTCTAATGCAGGGGTCTTCAAGGTTTTTTAAGTCTAAAGAGAGACGGAGCAGGGACCCCTACTACATATATTGTATAAAATGAAGTTGCATATAAAACTGGGCCTACAATAACGTGTAGGGCAGCCTAAAGCCTTTATACATAACTTATTGTGCATAATGCATAATACTAAGCTATTAAAATAATATTTTTTGGCATTATTTTATAAATTATCTTTTAATATTAAACATATATGTAGCACAGTAAATCATTAGGATGAATCTGTGGATGACTACCTTTGTGAATACCTTACCTACTGTATAGACCAGTTAGCCTATCATTATTATCTGGGCCAGGGTGTCATTTGTTTAGGACAAACTTTGAATCACTTTAAGATAAAGGAATGAATAAACCAAGCAGGGTATCATGACACAGACGGTGAGATCATAAGGAGCTATTTTAGGCGAAGGTATAACGCTAATGTCACCTGTCTGGCTAATGGCCAAAGGTCAGATCAAGCATTATTCTAGGGGGACTTAGAGCATCAGCCAAATCTTCCAGAGTGCAGAGCATAGTGGGTGGGGGAGGAGGACCATTAACCCTTGTGTTGACTTCGGGTCACATTGGCCCGTTTTAAATTTTTGATTTGTATCAGAAAATATTGGATGTAGAAATAAGCGCTGAAAATGTGTAGAAGAAAAATTTAAAAATTGAAAACGTTGGAAAAAGCAAAAACAAATTGTGACTTCTACAGAAACCGACTTCCTTTTGCAACCGCATGTGTCGCCCCCTGCTAGAATTCAGATAGAATGCAGGTTTAAGGGACTTCCGCATTTGCAGCACTTCGCAGAACCGGATGCGTTGTCCATTAATATCAAGGGGGTAAGCGTCTGTCAACAACCCGTAGCTCCTATGGCGCCATGTTGATGCTAACAAGCCATCATCCGCCGTTAGCATCCCATTGACTGCCATTCATTTTGACGTCACTTTGACAGCGAATAACTTTACATCTAAAACGTTTAAAGACTTTATTTGTCCATTGTTTATTTCTAAAGAAACACGACAATGTATAAAAGGCTCCATTACCTTGTATCTCACGTTATGGCTCCGTAGCAGACGTTTTTGTAAAAATAGGCTAACATTTGTGTCATAACCACGCGACTTACTGTCACATAGTAGAGGAATTACCGTATAGTCAGAAGAAGCTCGCAGGCAGTTTTGACTTACATTAGCTGTTTAAGTTTAATTACTATTGTTAACTAGCATTTTATTTAGCAATAATTAGTCTGTGCCTATGTTATCTACTATCCAAAAGGTGTCAGAAATGTCAGAAAAAAAAAGTGTTTTTTTTCAAGGTTGAAACGAAGACAACACAAGGGTAAACAACAACAAAACATGGCTGCTCTTTTTTAAGCCAGAAATGAAGCAACCACTGCTCATATACTGTATAGCCCTATTTTGAACATGACAAGCAGAAAACTCTTTTATTATTGATGGGTTATCTGACATAACATGTAAACATATGCATCATAGGATTCAACTGATATAAATAAGGATGTTCACTGGCTGCTGGTCAATCAGTAACTAGTAGTGATCAATGGAAGTACATTTCCATGATAAAGCTTGACATCCGGTCCCTCACCTTCCCCTCTCTGTGTGTTGCCGTTCTCAAAATCCAGTAGCTACGGGAACAGCAAACTTCGAGGTAGCCAGCAGCTCGCTAAAAAGGGCAAGTTTGAAAGAAAATGTGGATCGTGCAATAAGGCAGGCATGCTTGGTTCTTTCGGTTAATGATTGTAAA